>JANRMT010062837.1:97978054-98011951 GCA_026402145.1 Polypterus bichir lapradei
TATGATCTGCTTTCCCAAGCGCAGGCAGCGGGGTGGCGCTGTATGCGTCTTTAACGTTTGCATACAGTAGGTCAATAGTCCTATTTCTCCGATAAAAAAATATTGTAGCGACCTCCCGGTCACAGATTCTGATGGAAGACACAACAGTACAATGAAGTGATTGTAGCACAGTTTACTCTCAACCCTACAACAACAATACACTAATGTACAACAACAATGGAAGAAATTGAACGGGAACTATTTACAGTGCAGTTACTTATAAACCTCTTATTGCTGCGGCCCGAAAAAGACGTCCTAAAAAAACTGTAGTTCCATCATTCATATGTAAAACGGATCGAGCGGCACCGTATTTTGCGACGAAGTAGACTTTCAATACGCATGCGCGTGAGGCTCGGGTAGTAAAGTCTTAAATACGAACACCTTTCAGTCGCCCAGAGAACCTTCCAGAAATCTCCGCCTCACTCCTCCAGCTCTTTTATTCAGGGCACCACCCCTTTTTCCTTCTAACGTCAATAATTTCCCACACCGCAGTCCTTGAGCCGCTTGCTCCCAGCCCATCCCAGCTAAATTCAACAGCCGTTTAGCCCGACCGGGGTGCTACAATATTAAAGACATAATAAAAGACAGTAACGTATGTATTATGCAAATAAAGAATGCAAAATATATTAAATAACGTGTAGGCAAATGCCATCCCGATTCCCAGCTGGCAATAATCATGTACATAAAAAAACATTCCTGAAACCGAACGAAACAACAGCCACTACTCTATTAACAATTAATACTAACCATAAAGACCAAACACAGTCCAGTACGGCACATGCAGATGACGATGGCGCGTGGAATGAAATCCCCCTGTGAAGAGCCCTCTGAATGAAAATTGTCCTACCAGCTTTCAGTCGTAGCATAAAGATGGAGTTATTGGGAACGTTCCTCGGTCCCGGCCTATCCAACCAAGACGAAATCAGAGAGACAAGCAGGCGCAGAACAGAACATGCAGCCAGATGAAACTGCAATCAGTGGTGGTTGCTGTAATTCAACAGAGTGTGCGCGTGATACGTAAAACCAAATACTGAGAGTTGGTCACCAATCTCTCCGTGTCTTCTTTTGGCGGGTTTTAAAAGAAAGCGCCTACTTCCCAGCAACCCCAGCGCCTTATGAATCTGCCGGTTGTCGTAACGCTGCTGGGAGTTGTAGGAAATTTAATTAGTGCCGCTGCGAGCGCTAATATATCTTGCTCAACTGGAAGAATCCTAATTCACCTCTTTTAAGTCAGTGGGTAACTGATGTTGTATACTATTTGAAATTGGAAAAAATCTAATTCTCACTTAGAGTATCTGTGTAAAACCTTTTAAAAACCTGGCAGGATCTAATCAATAACATTTTAGAATAATTATTTAAATTGGGAAAAAGGATTTTCTTCCCTGTTTAATTTTTTTTCCTACTCTTAAAGTTTTACCCTGTCTGTTGGCTTAGCTGTCTTTCTCATGGGAGAGGGTTTATTTGATTTGAACTCTGTTTTGTCAGATTTGACTTGCTTGTATAAATTAATAAATTCAATACAAATGTTTAAAAAACACATTAATAATAATTAGTGCTGCTACAATTTTGTAAATGTGTGACCGTGAAGGCATCTCTGACTCCACCCAGTTGCCACCTTGAACCAACCATACATGGCCTATACTAATGAACCTCATACATATGCAATCACAATGCTGCAGATCTTCATTAGGTGGTAGAGCAGCCTCCCACCTGACATGTCATGCGGTGCACCAAGAGCATGTGCAACATTGCGCTCTTGGGCTTGGAAAGGAATAAGGAGCCAGCTTCTAAGTGGGTACATATTATCACCTGGCACATGTAATGATGCAATTTCAGGACACGTGAAACACTGAGGGCTCAGCAAGTTACCTTACTAACAAGCCAGCCACCACATACATCACCATCAGCAAATTGCCTGATCAAACCTACTTTGCCTCAAACTAAACGAATCATGGGTTAATCCAGGCCAACAAGCCACAACATTTGTCACTCTCATCTTGGTATCACAGATGACTTGTGCATTAATGGAGTGTAACTGCTTACAGTTAACAAAAGCAAAATATAAAATGAACTAGCTGTGCTAACCATCTAAGACAGGTTGAAATCTAATCAAAGTAGACCTCAACTTTAAAATCTGCAGTGCACCATCTATTGGAAGGTATTTTGCAATGAATGTAGTAATGAAATGAATTTCATTTGCCATTCCAACAGATGGTGCATCGCAAACATTTATAGTAATAAAATGCATCACTATAAATGTTTGTGCCATCAGTTGGAAAAACAAATACAATGCACATGTCTTTGTTATATGCCATTTGGAATGGGATTTGTAAAAGCAGTATTAATGTTTATGATGTACCATCTGTTGGAATAACAAATTCAATGTATCTTATGATTACAAATGTTTGTGATGTGCCATCTGTTGGAATGACAAATACAATGCATATATCTCTGTTATATGCTATTTGGTATGGGATTCGTAAAAGCAGTATTAATGTTTACGATGTGCCATCTTTTGGAATAATAAATGCAATGCATTTTATTTCTACAAATGCTTGTTATGTGCCATCTATTGGAAAGATAAACACAATGCATAAGTCTCTGTTACATGTCATTTGATCATGGATTCGTATAATCAGTGCTAATATTTCCAATAAGCTATTTGTTAGAATGACAACTACAATGCATTTTCTTTCTGCAAATGTTCATGATGCTCCCTCTGTTGGAATAACAGAGAGATATCAACTTAACAGACACACAGATTTATTAAGTTGGATTAGCAAGGCTATGCAGACAACAGACAGGTTTATCTTCAATTTGAACCTGATGATGGTGAGGCTTTAAATCGGAGATTACTTCTATGGGACAGGTAGATTTCTATTTGTAAGCTGTTTCCTTCAAAAACTAAAACATTTCTGATAGTCGATTAAGAGTTCAGATCAGTGGGAATCCCCCTAGGCATCATTTAGGAATATGTGCTAAATGTGAAATCATATATTAAACATACTACTTGTACTTCATACTTTCATTTGTAGGGTTTATAGGGTCCTTATTATAGAGTACAAAATTGTGATGATGCATGCTTGGGGTCTATGGCAGTGCACATGTTTTTGCATTAAAACAGTGTGTTCAGGATCAGGTTCCATGAGTGTACTTGTGGTTTGCAGAGATGGGTGGCCAAGGAGTGTGCAGCGTGATTACTTACTTAGTTCAGCTGTTCCATATTGGCACTCTGTGGGTCGCAGGTAATCAGAATGCTGCACTCATTGAGGTATAAAGGACAGCCTGAGAGAAAGATCAAGAGAAAATGAAGAGAAGTGAGGAAGATCAAAATGATGATGATGATAATGATGATGGGTGAAAAGTCAGGATCTTGACAGAGCCAATGTAGCGGGCATGCAGAACAGTGACTCTGCATGGGTAGGGTCTCTCCCTGTTGAGCACTGAAGAAAAGCAGGGAGCAACCAATCACCCCGAGAGTGCCATGGACACTGAGGGGTGACAGTGGGAGAAGTTGGTAGTGCTCGTAAGTCTGCCTAAGAACAGCGGTGGGGCACGAGCCAGTTACATGATTAATTGCTCATGCCTTTGAAACAGGCTGTGCACCAAGACACCTCTCGAACATTTCACGGCTGGCAGACTGATAGACTATTATAGACAATGCCTACTTTGAGGGGGTAATGCCAGCTATTAGATCCAAGGGTGGACTTAATTTTTCCACAGAGGATAATGGCACTTATGCTCATTTTTCATTGAATCACAGAAATTTTCATTGTTTTCTTTTCAATTACACCACTTTTATCTAAAGACACAGTTCAATGAAAATCAGATCTTGATATGTTTACATGCACTCACTGAGCAAATTATTAGAACCACCATATGGCATGAATTCCACAAGAGGTTCATTATTTATTTATTTATTGACTGATTTATTTATTTATCTTCTGCTACTTTTGTTTTGCATGCTTATCCATGCAACCATCTAATCAGCCAATCATGTGGCTGCAGCACAAGGCATCAATTATTGCAGATGCAGGTCAGGAGTTTCAGTTCATGTTCCCATTAAACATCAGAATGGGCAAAAAAATGGAATCAGAGTGATTTCGACTGTGCCCTGATTGTGGGTGCCAGACGGCCTGGTCTGAGTATTTCTGTCACTGCTCATCTCCTGGGATTTTTGCACACAGCATTCTCCAGAGTTTACTCAGAAACACAAAAGCCTCCCAGGGAGTGGGCAGTTCTACAGACAGAAATGCCTTGTTGGTGAGGGAGGTCAGAGGAGAATGGCCAGACTGGTTCAAGCTGACAGTAAGGCTACGGTGACTAAGAGAACCACACTGTACAACTGTGGTGAGCAGAAAAGCATCTCGGAATGAACAACACGTCAAGGTGGATGGGCTATAACAGTACAGGACCACGTCAGTTTCCACTACTGTCAGCCAAGAACAGAAAGCTGAGGCTGCAGTTGGGCACAGGTTCGCCAAAACTGTACAGTTGAAGACTGGAATAACATTTTCTGGTCCGATGAATCTCGATTTCTGCTGCGGCACACTGATGGTAGGGTCAACAGCATGAATCCATGTACCCAACCTGCCATGAGTCCACAGTCCAGGTTGTTGGCAGTGGAGGTGTAACAGTGTGAGGAATGTTTTCTTGGCACATTTTGCACCCATTAATATCAGAAAACCATCACTTGAATGCCATGGCCTTTTTGACCCATAGGAACAAAAAATCAAATACCTTTGTGGTTTCTCCTAGACAATAATGAGATCAGAAGAGTCATGTTCTTTTTGACTCATGCTTCTCAGATCTTTCTCTTGAGACAAAATACTCTGATAGTCTATCAGTGATAGATCTTCTCTTGAGTTTCAGTGGAAGTCAAAGAATCGGCTCAGATTTTCCGAATAATGTTTTGCCATTTTTTTTACAATTCGAGAATATTTGCATTGTGTGCTCAGTAATAAATGGTGAAATATACAGACAGCTGTTTTTGATAATAAAACACTTGACCTTGATTACAAAACCGTAGTCCTCATGTCTGAATAATACAGTTAGTTGCTGTAATTTATATTGCTTTGCTCCAATGAAGGTAACACTCATTCTACAAGAAAAGGGTGGCGTAGGGTGTTAAGATATTGTGACTTCAGTCCCTGAGGTTTTGCAATCAAATCCCACTGCTGACACCATGTGGCCACGAGAAAGTCACTTCATCTGCCTGAGCTCCAATTGGAAAAAAAAAGAAATAGAACCAATTGTGATTCACCTTAGATAAAGGCGTCAGTCCAATAATAAGTGAAGGATATGGAGTCTTGAAAGAGATTAAACAACATTAGAAAGAAAATATCACACACTTTTCAAACCAAACCCTCAATTTCAACTCATTTTACCTCAAGTTGTTTCTCATGTCTCCATTTTGTCTAAAGCTACTTCTACTAAGAAATTTCAGGAGAAGCATCTGTGACAATGTTGATACTTAAATGAAACAGAAATGAGGATCTTTTTTAAGTCTCATGAGCCACCAAAGATCAACCTCTGAGCAGTAACATTGTTCCTATGGGGAGTTTTGTTGCTGACCAGGTACATCCCTTCATGGCCATAATTTACTCATCTCCTAATGGCCACTTCCAGCAAGATAAGGCACCATGTCACCAGTGCTAGGTTATTTTGTGCCCTAGGCCAAGCGTATTAATGTGCCAACCGACTGTTTGGTAGCTAACCTGTGTAGCTGCCACCCCCCAACTTAAGATCTATGCTCTAGGTGAATGCCTAATTTGCCTTAATGGTGACAGCAGCCCAGCATATCACAAAACAAACTGGTTTCATGAACATGACAATGAACTCCATGTTTTTCAGTGGCCTTCTCTGTCACGGAATCTGAATCCAGTAGGAACATCATTGGGATGTGGTAGAACGGGAGATGTGCAGCATGATAAATCTTCAGAAATCATGTATAATGAAATCAGGTCCACATGGACCAGAACCTCCAAGGAATAGTTCCAACATTTGTGGCAGACGACCAGGGACCTTGCCCCACTGGGATGCCTGGACCGGGAGAGGGGCAATATGTCCTCTAGGCGCAAGAGGGCAGCTCCCCTGGAATTCCATCAGGGACCACGGATAAGGAGCTAGGAAGTTTAATCCTGTGGGGGTTCGTGGCCACCACCAGGGGGTGCCTGGATGGTTCCTGAGCCCTGGAGGAAAGCACTTCTGCCACACCAGGAAGTGGTGCCTAACCAGGAACTGTGTATGTCCAGAGTGCTTCCAGGTGCAAGGGCAGCACTTCTGCCACACCAGGAAATGCTGCCGGTAGACCGTCACAGAACATCTGGATGACATCTGGGGTGGGATAAAAGGGGCCACCTTACTCCATTCGGGGAGCTGGAGTCGGGAGGTGGAAGACGGAGCTTACGAGGGAGATGTGGAGGTGGCTGAAGAGTAGTGAAAAGGACTGGGTTTGTGGATTGTGCACGATATTGTGTGTGGTGTTGTGAATAAACGGTGTGAGTTTTGGACATTGTGAGCCTCAGTGTCTGTCTGTGTCCAGGCTATCTTTCACACATTATAGATTAGAAAGATTAGACATCTTATTTGTCAAATGTACTGTGAGAGCATTGTGAAATTCTTGTGTCAGTTGCGGTTGTAGCAGAGCCACATAGGTATTGTGTTTATAGCGTTTGCACCCAGTCGCGTCTCGTCACAGCACCCCGTTTAAACTAATATGTGTCTGTTTAAATGGACACGTCAGTACCGGAGTTTTGCCAGTTACTTCCGGCTCATCATTATATAAACGATCAGTAGGGAAAGAGGAAGGAGACAAGGAGAGAGACGGAGATTTCAAGTAGCAACAACCGATCATCATTTTTCTGCCATTATTTACATCGCGCCTTGTTCCAGTTTGATTCTCATTCTGCCAGAATCATAACAGCACCATCATCACCAGAAACCCCGGGGTAGGACATTATTATCCACCATTCGCTGAAGAAGCGAGGTTGTTCTGTTTTATAATGGGAGATTCAAACACATCCATTTTTGATCAGTCATCTGTATTCTGGACAGTGATTTGACCGGACTCAATTCCACGCCATTGACATTCAGATTATTCAGTATTATTTGTGTTTTGTGTTTGTTCTATGTTATTATAAAAGGGAGTTTTTTTTTGTTATTATATATGTAGTGTTTTCACCTTGCGGGTTTGGTAGAGGGGTATATATATATACATATATATACACAGTATATATAGATATATATATATACACAGTATATATAGATATATAGATATATATACACAGTATATATATATATATATATATATATATATATATATATATATATATACACAGTATATATAGATATATATATATACACAGTATATATAGATATATTTTACGTTGTGATTTTGTATTATAGTTTCTGCCATTGTGTTTCATTTAATATATTCCTACACTTATTTTACATATCTGCTTTTGTTTACTTGTCTTTAAACCGTGGATTGGGGAGGAGGGAAAATATTAATTGCCAAAGGTGCGGCTTGGTATAGGTAAGTTTCTCAGTAATTCATCAAGGCCACAGGTCCTGGTAATGTGGCTGCTGGCTAAATAAGGGGTTGGCCTTTACACGGTGATGTATAAATAGATACAGTAAATGGATAAAAGTAACAGAAGATAGATAAATAAATAAATAAATAAATATGTGGATTCTATGCCATGAAATATGCAGGATGTTTTGAAAGGAAAAAGAAGCATAGTAATAGTATGGTGGTCCTAAGAATCGGTTCAGTGAGTGTATGTTAACTCTTTGAGTATTTTTTCCAAATAACTCAGTTTTCTGAAAAGCACACAAAGCGATGTGTTCACACATAAATTAACACAAAACGTCTGTTGCTATGTGCTGTGGCTGCTCATGGAGCATGTTCAGCATGTCTAGTGGCAGGGGCTGCATGGGGGCACCTCGATGGCCAGCAGGAATGCACGGTGAGCTGGCTGCCTGGCTGTCTTCACACAGCAAGTGGGTGGCAGTGGCGGTCAAAGTCTGACGCAATATGGTTTGTACTTCTTATTATCATAAGTGGTGGTCCTCTGTGGTTGGCGCCTCAGCTACAAGAAAAGTGTTCAGGGCAACGATCAGCTGGGGAACGATCAGCTGATGCCGGTACTTCACTTTCATTTTTGATATCCGTCTCCTGATCACTTGCACCAAACTCGGAGTCTGACAAGTCAGAGTCCTATTTAACAAAATTACATAAAACGTCCATGGAGTATTTTGCTTTACGCATTTGCTTTGGTCTCTTGTCCGATGTTGATGCCATTTTAGAGGCTGCTTGCTCTTCGCTACTCCTGCACGTGTAGGGAATCGAGGTTAAATCAATAAAGCTATGTAACTTTCCTTCTAGCAAAGAGAGTCAAACTAAAATGTAAGGGTGAGTTTTGTTGCAGTTTACAGCTGATTACTGACCTGTACCCCTGAAAATTGACATAAGTCGACATCAACCCTGAAAGAGTTAAACTTGTCAATCACGTTTCATGGGGGGTACTTACTTTTTCACACATGACCGGTTCTTCCTTATTTTCTCTCTTTTTTTTTTTTTTTCCTAATTCTGTCCCTACACATTTTTTGCCATTTCTAAGTTTTCAGTTAAGGATGGGTGATCTCTCAGACCCGTCTACCACATTGTGTCTCCATGCCTTTGTCACCAACAGCAGCATAAATGTGAAAAGGCAGCAAAGAATGGCGGAACACCAGAATAGAGGCAATTACACAGACAACAAGAAGCTGAAATTCTCTGCTATGTAATCACATTGGAGAAAAACAGATTAAGGAGATAAACTTGAGGGTCTTCCTAAACATATAATAACAAGTTCAATGACAGGGGGATGCTTATTCCAATGCTGCACTACATCTGTGCCCCATGGGTCACAAGTTCAAAGTCTAAACACAGCTCCTCATGTCGCCTGTAAATCACTGTCGATAGACTATCCGTCTCTACCCGTAGTAAAGTCTAACCCTCAGGCTCGGAGATATTTTCTTCTGCCATCTTTCTCCCTCTCTAATTTTTTTTTCTTTCTCTCTCTCTCTCTCTCTGTCTCTGAAGTGCAGAGCATGTCCTCAACATCACGTCTATTGAAGAGAACCGGTGTGAGCAAAACCAGGGGCATCAGTGCCATTTGGGCAATCCTGGTAAAAAGACAAGGAAGCGAGAAATGATAGCACCATAGAGAGTAGCCGCCATGGAGAGACGTGGGAGTCAGCAGCTGCCTGAACGGCCGAGCAGGAGTCAGTGGGCCATACGGCGGAGGGGCCGAGAGGACGGCACTTTCAACAGAGCCAGCGAGAGAGAGAGAGCAGGAAGGAAGTCAAAGTGAAGAGGGAGGAAGGGCAAAAGCAACCAGAGGGCACACAGCTTTGATGTTTGTAAAATGGAGTAATCAAACAGGCCGACTTTAACGGCCAGACTTAAAAGGGAAAAAAAAAAAAAAAAATTAGCCTTCTGTTCCAAAGGCTGGGTGCAGAAATGAACAATGTGGACGTGGAGGTCAATTTAAATTACCGGCAAAAGAACGGAAATGAGAAAAGATCTAAAATAGAATGGTAAAAGCGAAGAGGTCCACCTACTTAATGGCCATTCGCAGCCTGCAATCTAAAAATAAAGTGCTAGCCAGCAAGTCGTCACCGGCCATGGGCATGTCCCTCTTCTTCATGGCATGTCCGACTTCCTTCTCCTCTTTGGATTTCACTTCTCTTTGGTCTGCAGCTGTTATCCGCCGCTTTATTTGGCAAAATAAATAAATACATAAGCTTCAATAAGTAAATCGAGTGCCATGTCACTTTGGTTTTTGTGGGAGCAAATGTCACAGTACAGGTGCCTTTCTTCTTGGGGTTTGCAGCTTCACAGCTCCAGTGATCTGTGTTCAGTTCCCTTTCCCTTCAATGTCTATGTGAGGTTGGCATGTTCTCCTGACGTGCATGAAGGCCATCACAGACTGCCCCAGTGTTTGGTGTGGTGGGATTGAGGAATTTGTGCTTTAGTGGACTGGCATCCCATCCAGAGCTGTGTTCCTATCTTGAATTGGTTTCTGCTTTCTTCCTTTGCAACCCAATCCAAGCCAGGAGTAGGAGTTTACATTTGAGAATGAATACATTTACAATTTTATGACCCCCAAGATGCAAAATGGTATTCATGAAGGTGTTTTGTAGTTTCCTTGGAAATCACTCTGACGTTTCCTAGTTTTCTGATTCACTGCTGTCGTTGGGTGGTGGAAGAACAGCCTCAGGGATGAAGAATTTTTGGGATGCCAACTGGGGTCGCCCCTTTTATTCATCTCCCAACCAAATAAAAAGAACAGAAAAATGAAAGAAAAATTCACCACTTTGAACTGCTCCCCAAACCGGGGTTCCTCAGAAACAGAAATGAGACTTTTAGATTTTTAAGACGAGACAGTGTTCTTGCTCTGGTCTCCAAAAAAGATATCTTGTTCTGGGAAGCCCAGCTTTTATGGCAGTAGGCCCAGAAGGGGACGGGGCTAGGTGGCCTTATTGGGCGGTTTCCTGGCTCTGTGAGGGAAGAAGAAGAAGAAGAAGACAAAGTTAGCGGTGCCCTCCCCTCCTCCATCCTGGTGTGTTATTACAAACCTGAACTAAGCCCCTCAGGCTCAGGAGTCCTCCGACACTGCAAAAATAATAATAATAATATTGAAAGGGACGTTATTACTTAAAAAAAGGTTTATGCCACTCTCATGAAGTACTCCAGAGAAGAGTATCTTAACACATTGACTGCTGGGCCATTTCTTACTAGGACACTGCAGTATACGTCGATGCATATGTGATAAATAACGAACTCTATCAAAACTCGTAAAAATGTAACGAAAAGCATTAGTGAACAACGGTGTTATTATCACCAATATTATTATCACCAGTAACCCTGTCAAAAATGCAAAGAAACTGTTAATTATTTTCTCCAGCAACATGGCTAAAAATCTCCATTTGATTGGATGTCCCTGAAGGCCGGCACTACGCAGAATTGCAAGCTTAGAAGCATTCATGGGACAAACATTTGATTTCGACTTAATTTGATATACTTTGTTAATCGTCGAGGGGGAAGTTGTCTTTTCATATGACCTTTGAGGGGTAACACATTTTTTTTTTTTTGAAGTTTTATTAATTTTATTGCAATCCATACAAATCAATCAATTTTTTACAAAAAGTAAAATTGAGTTAAGAACAAATCGATCCCCACCCCTGAGAGAGAGAGAGAGCAAGGCAAACAGCGTGAAATTTAAGGCTTGTAAACATACCTAAATTAATAAATTTGTTAAGCCAATAGAGAGGGGTAACACATTTCTTTGCAATGTTCACATATGCCAACACACAATACGTTGGGGCTCAGTGGTCTGCGCTCAGTGGGCGGCAGAATGTCCTGACAGTTGTGACGAACCGGATGCCTTATGATGAAGAAATGCTTCCGGGGCAGCGATGCCCGTCAGTACCAGACAGTACAGGTTCTGCCTTATCCAATTGATTGTCACGATCTCGATCAATGATATTAGCATCAAAATATTCATCTTGCAAAAAAATTTAGTTGTTTCAAAACATCAGCAGCTGTATACCTTTTTTGCGGCGACACAAACCGTTCATTTATAGCACTTGAGGTGGACAGTGATAGCGCTTCTGCCCTGCAGTAAGGAGATCATGGATTCGAGTCCTGGTCCTTCAGCGCTTTCAGTAGTGAGAAAAGTGCTATATAAATGTAACTAGCGAGGATTCCCGGGTGTCACTTGGGTTGGAAAAAAGTGAAAATTACTATTTAGCAATTAATTTATCACTTATTTTTTTATTTATTAGTTATTGTTCAAAAGACAGATTGGCATTATTAATGAATAACGAATTATAGTTGCTATAAATCATTCACAGTGCCTTATGATACATGACCATTACGACCGAGAACGCATTAATTCTTCTGTAAACCCTTCTCTGGAACAGGTGATGCATAGCTCGCAACCCCTTTCCAAGTAGCTCACCAAAGGGTTAACGAATCCTACATAAATATGAAAACTTGATTAGTCAAATTAGGGGTGGGTGATCTTTCCAAAAAATCATATCACGATTCTTTTAAAACAAAATCACAATCCACAATCTGAATTACAATCTGTCTTTTCAATGTGGCTTACACTTAAGAGAATATCCGGACTCAAACTCATCAAGACCTAAATCACACTTTATTTTAAATATCAATTGTTCAATTGTTCTCTCGTTCGCTAGCTAAGCGGAGTTAAGGAAAACGCCCCGAAGCTGGCGAGTGAGTGAGGAAGGCCCTGCCCCTTGGCCCGCTGTGTGTCTGTTGGATTGGCGCAAATAAATCGAAATATGAGAGAAATCAACCAGAATGTTCAAGCAAATTATTGAAAAAATCCCAATCTAAATACGTGAAGTAGTTCACTTGTGAAAAGCGGACAGACATATAGACTTGCAGACATTGGATTTTATATATTACTAGCAAAATACCCGCGCTTCGCTGCGGCGAAGTACTGCCTTAGAATTTTTATGAAGAAGAAAATTAAACCTTTTTTAAACTGAGGGAAAATATACCAATAATTATTTGTTAAGGATCTCTTTGTATACCACATTGTCATTTCGGCCCTCCGGTTGTAACATGACCAAGCTGCGCGCTAAGCTTACTCTTGAGCATGCAACGTACAGTTGGCCATGTGAACAGTAATCTTGCCTCAAATCTCACAGCTTGGATTGCTGCTGTCATAATCAGTTTGAGTTTCATGGTTTGTTTCAATTACGTTAGTATTTGCAGGACTTGTTGTGTTGAAGTGACACTCGGCATCTGTCAAGCGTTGTAAGTACACAACCGGTTTCATTGATAACTTCGCATCCAGCTTTTGAGAGTTTAAACATTCATAAACATCAAAGTGTCCACTACTGAAATCGTCACCTGTCAATCTAAGATGTTTAAGAGGCATTGGCGGTTGTTCAAAGGTGTAAAATATTTGGCCATTTCGGTACACTTGAAAGCGACAACCGAACAATTCAGCGGCAGCCATCAACTCACATGCAGAAGCATAGGTGAAGGGCTTAAGCATTTCACTCTTCTAGTGCCCCTGTGTAGTATAATTATCTCCTGTACCGTCATCAGTCCACACCTTGAACCTGTCCCAGTCATTCAATACATAAGACACAAAGTTCCTCCGGATATCAAGAGTCAGCCTGATATGGCCGTGCAATATGTAACAAAGAGAATGGAAAAGGCAGGTGCCATCTCTGGGCATGGAAACCACTCGGTAAGTGACAGTTCTTTGATCGATGGTGATCACCTCGATAGACATGTTAATGGGGGTACGGTTGGAACGATAAAGGAAATGAACAATGTAAAGTAAGTCTAAAATACCTACACAATAACTATAATCATAATAAACGAACAATAAAACAGCGGAGAAGCCGTGGATTAAATAAAAAGGCTGTAGTTATCAGCAGGGAGACGTGAATCCCGTGGCGAAGCAAGGAAGGGAATGTAGAGACCGGAGCGACGGACGGCCTTATATAGGCAGGCAGCCAACAACGTGGGAGGCGTTGGGATGGGGGACCCAACGCCGCCTCACACGGCGACCAAGCTGCAGGCTATGGACGAATATATGCACGTAAGTAAGATTCAGTTAGCATTGGGAACCCGCGTACCAAATTTCTTGAAGATGGGCCCATAGGTAACAAAGACCATTGGAAAGTTCAATATGGCGGCTGACAATGGTGTGATTGCACCGAACTAAGTACGTACATTGGTTTCGGTTAGCGCAGGGAAGCCGCCTACCAAATTTCGTGAAGATGGGGCCATAAATAAGAAAGTTCAACATGGCGGACGTTGTCGACCGTTATGACTGTTACATGTAGAATTTCGAAATGAAACCTGCTTAACTTCTGTAAGTAAGCTGTAAGGAATAAGCCTGCCAAATTAGGGTTAGGGTCAGCCTTCTACCTACACAGGAAGTTGGAGAATTAGTGATGAGTCAGTCAGTCAGTGAGTCAGTCAGTGAGTCAGTCAGTGAGGGCTTTGCCTTTTATTAGTATAGATATATTAGTAAACCTTCACAAATAATGTGCAGGTAAAGTCTCAACAGCATTCTCAGCATTTCTGGAGCTTAGTAGAGCGAGATAACTATAAGAATCTTCACCAAGCAGCTCTGAAGATGTCTGCTTTGTTTGGGTCTCCATACCTCGGTGAGTGTGACGTGAATGTCATGAAATCAAAGTTCAGAAGAAGACTGACAGATGAACATTGAAACGACTCCATAAGAGTGAACCTCAGTGGCTCCACTCCACCAGACACCTGCCTCTCTTGTTGAATCATCTGACTAACTGAACAACACATCACACATGCAACTGGACCTGTGAATGAAGTGACACAGTGACATGTGATAAAATGACAAATGAATAAGTCATATCTGTGGATTTGGAATTGCATTGTTTTGTTTTGACAGCATTCATGTTTTAATTCAATAGTGTGAGATACAATAGAAAACGCATACAGACATAGAAAATGCACTTGCAGGTGAACTAAATATTTTTTGTGATGCTTTAATGCAAAATGTGAGTTGTGGACACCAACATTTTGTAAATGTTCAGGCAAAATAATTCAGTTTGTTTGGGTTGAAATAAGCTATGAGAATAAACGTTAGAAAACAAGAGGAGCTCTCGGCCATTTTCATTTTGTATAAGTAGCTCTCAGGGGAAAAAAGGTTGGAGACCTATGTTTTAGGTAAACTCCAAGAACTTTAAATGATTATCCTTGTGCTTTATTTATGGACATTGCAAAAGTAAGATGTACTGAATTGAATTGAATTCCAAAGGGAGTTCATTTGAAATGATAGGTATACATGGAATGAAAACATCCTCGCCCTTTCCGATTCCGGTTAGAATTGTAGCCTTGATAACGTGTAGATGACATGACAGTTGTCACACACATACACATGGGAGGCAGCTAAAGGGCTCAAAAGGAGGTAATGCCACACTGGGCCAGGGAGTGGCAGAGTAAACTAATCCTTTCTCTTTTATCCCTGCAGACCAAAACTGGGAAATTCTGCCTGGAACTGAGGATACCACTTCTGTTTCTGGACCCAATGACATCACTTCCAACTCAGATGACATCACTTCTGGTTCCTTGCCTAATGACATCACTTCCACTGACCGACCTTAAAAACTGCCATAATCACTGTGGTGGGAAGCTGAGACGCAACAGCATAGCTTACCTGCAACCTGGCTGTGTCTACAGTGGATGTTTACTGAGATACGAGTTCTCTCATATGTCACGTTTTGATAGGCCCAATGAGATACAACTGAACTCATACCTCACATTCAAAGTGTTTAGCTATGGGTTGTCATCTTCTTGGTCATGTAAAGTCACAAATCGCCTTTGTATTCTATGGGAATGGGTGGCATATGGTTTGCAAAGTGTGTCACTGTGGGCTGTGGAGGATTGTTAAAGCAAGTTACATTTCTCCACTTTGACGGGCACACCATCAGCGATTCTCCAAGGGGAGACATTTCTTCCCCGTGCTGACGAGAGTTGAAAGTCTTGAACACACTAACAAGGGAATGACTGGGTTGTAGTAAGAAAAAACCCTCCTATGGAGTCATGCCTTAAACATGGCCACATTGCAACAACATCAAGAATAATACTGTAACGGGCACTGAGATGGAAAGGCCTAGTCACAGACACAGAATGAGAGTAAAGCCCCATATTAATGTGTTTATTCAGCAATGAATGATCCATAGCCGTACTTTCAGAAAAATTGCCTTTCCGCTCTTATGCCCATGGAAAATGTTCCATGTAGTAGCCCCGGCTATTCCAGCCCTCTTTCTGAAGTCACGTTCACTCTTCCAGTGTTCCCAGTCGTCTCTGTCTATCTTCACGATCCCCCCTTATCTTGTGTCAGGTTCTATTCATTCAGTGAACTGGTTGTCTCCGCCTGTCTTCTTTCCTAGGTGTATAAAGTGTAACAGGAATGTTTCAGAGGTTCACAGAATGCAGAGCTAAGTGTACCTGTGTGGCATTTTGCTGTCAATCACTCATCCAGCTCTGCCTTTCTTAAGGATAATATGCTGGTTACTACAATATAGTTTGCATCCATGACCACCTGTGTGTTGATTTTCTGATGATTCAGATGTGTAGGCTTATCCACTGTTCAGGCAACAATCTTTACGTGCCTGCTGTCAGTCACACCAACCACTCCAGGAAAAGCAGCGATTTGTATGAATGCAGCTGGCTTTAACATTACCTCATGTGGAGTGGGGGGGGGGTGTATAAATCTGCGTACAGTGGAACCTCGGTTCACGACCATAATTCATTCCAAACTTATGGTCGTAAACCGATTTGGTCGTGAACCGAATCAATTTCCCCCATAGGATTGTATGTAAATACAATTAATCTGTTCCAGACCGTACGAACTGTATGTAAATATATTTTTTTTAAAGATTAAGCACAAATATAGTTAATTACACCATAGAATGCAGAGTGTAATAGTAAACTAATGTAAAAACATTGAATAACACTGACATAAAACACCCAGGCTCCCTGCTCAGCTGCAGGCACAGTTTCGCTCTCTCTCAGCTGCAGGCACCCTCTCTCTCTCTCAGCAGCACACACCCTCTCTCTCTCTCTCTCAGCAGCACCCTTGCTCTCTCTCTCTCGCTCTCTCAGCAGCACGCACCCTCTCTCTCTCTCTCTCTCTCAGCAGCACGCACCCTCTCTCTCTCTCTCTCTCTCAGCAGCACGCTTGCTCGCTCTCTCTCGCTCTCTCTCTCAGCAGCACGCTTGCTCGCTCTCTCTCGCTCTCTCTCTCGCTCTCTCAGCAGCATGCACCCTCTCTCTCTCTCTCTCTCTCACAGGCACGCACCCTCTCTCTCTCTCTCTCTCTCTCAGCAGCACCCTTGCTCGCTCTCTCTCTCTCTCTCTCTCAGCAGCACACACTCTCTCTCCCTCTCTGTAACATTGCAGCAGTTTGCGCTATAGCCTTGCAACCGATCGCTGTATAAACACTTTTTTTAATGAGTTTTAAGCACAGGGGAAAAAAAATGAACATTTGAAAAAAGTGAAAAGTAACACCGCAACAATTCACACTACGAACCGAAAAATGAACATTTGAAAAATCCGTAATACAAAAACTAACAAACCACCAAGAAAACTAACCTTGCATGAGTCTAGTTCTGGCATGAAGTGAGGAGGAACTGGGTGGAGAGGAGGTTACAGTTTTGAGGGAGAGTCCGGCTCCGCGATGGAGGGATGTTTTCCTTCAGGTGTTTTCTCTCGTGTGATTTCTTGGGTTTCTGGTGTTTTTAGCTGTTTAGCTGGTGGGAGTGAAAGCCTCATGCAGCCATTCCAAAAACAAAGTCCTTGTGACCCAACATTTCGTGTTTGCCCTCCACATCACTGGCAGTCTGGCTTTCTTTACATTGTGCTGCTTGAAAGCACGAGGGTTCTGAAATTGGTAAATGAGTAAACTGGTAAACAGTTTTTCCACCTCTTCCAGCACTTAAGGTCTCTGCCTGGTTAACGCTGTAACTCCTTTGCAACATCAGCTGCTTTAATAGATTCTTTCTGCTTTAGAAAAGTCGAAATCGTAGGTTTTGACTTCTTGTACTCGGTGGCAAGATCAGTAACACAAATGCCACGCTCAGTACTTTTCAATAATTTCTTTCTTTACTTCGATTTCAATTTTCTGCAACACTTTCTTCTCACCACTCTTCACTTGCTTAGAAGCCATGGCTAACTGCAAATGCACACGAAATACTGTAGAGCACAAAGAGATCACAGGTAAAGCACGCACGTCTGACTGAGAACAATGAACAGGGAGAGGCTGAACACGTGCTTAAATACAGTAATCGGCGCTTACGAACTGGAAGGGAAATGAAATAGAGCACAAAGAGTTCACAGCGAAAGCACGCACTCATGTGCAAGCACGCACGTCGGACCGAGAACAATGCAACACGTGCGGAAATCATCAGCACGCACAAATCGAAAGAATCTGGCTTGTTTGTATACCGAGTGTGTGGTCGTGAACTGAGGCAAAAGTTTGCCGTTTTTTTTTGGTCGTAAACCGAGTTGTACGTGTACCGAGGTTCCACTGTATTACCTTACGTGTTGTAAGGGCGATCAAAGTTTGCTGCAGAATTTAAGAAATGGCTGGTGGTTTCTTACCAAATCATTGCTATTTTAAAGATACATTTTCTCTGTGGCCAAGAAACATATTGTTACTAACACTTTTACATATTTTGGCTGACAGCTCATGGCATCTACACACAGATGGAGCAATCACATGGCATCCAACATGTGTTCTCAATGTTTTTCCAAATTGATATCAAATTGATATCTTTTTACCATGTCCATTGTTGTCCAATGTTTCTGAAACATTCCGCCTAGCCTGTGTGATCACCAGGGTGCATTGCAACACTCAAATCCCCAAACCCATTGACTGGGCAAAGTGGTGGCTCAGAGGCTAAGGATCTGTGCCAGTATCTGGAAGGTTGCTGGTTCAAATGCTTGTTACTGTGTAAGAACGCTAGAGGTCGCTGTTGCCCCGTTAAACCCAACAGACAGACACTGACACAGGGTAAAATCATCAAGAAGTATTCTTTTTATTCTTTTACTTCTAGAAATAGTGCCCAAAAGCACCTCCGCCACCATACACAGGCAAAACACCAATAATCAGCACAAATCTCTCCTCCACTCCTCCCAGCAAGCTCTGTCCTACTCCCTCCCAACTCCGGCTTGCTTGCTGGGTACCCAACAGTCCTTTATATAGTCCTTGACCCGAAGTGCTTCTGTTCTTCCGTCCCTGTGACTTGCCAGAACTTCTGGGTCAGATGGAGAATCCCAACTCTTTAATCAGCCCGGAAGTACTGTAGGGCTTCCGTCCTCATGACTTCCAATCACTTCTGGGCTGCAAGAGAAGCATGACTCCTCAGGTCATTTCACAGCTCCCCCTGGCTGCACCCATGGCACCCAACAGGGCTGTGTGTCCGAACTCCATGTTCTATAGTGCCCTGTGGGAATCCGGGGTACCACTGCGCTCCAGGGGAGCTGCCATCTAACATTCTGGGGGAAGCAATGTCAGCACGTAGCTGCCTTCCCCCATCCTTCCATTCTAGGGGCGTCCCGGCTGGGTTGAGCTGTCGGCCATCCATCACAACTGCTAAAGGGGATCCTACTCTGCTGGGCCCTAGAGCAAGACCCTTATCCAACAATCGCTAAATAATTACTGACCCTACACTGTGACCCCAAGGTGTATGAGAAAACTTACAAATTTATAATACAAGAAATTGTATAAGGCAAAATAAAAAGAACAAAAAAAAGATACATCCTCACATGCACAAGTCCCACTTCACATAAAAGGTTTTATTGCTAATAATTACTGTTAGAAAGGCTTACAATTTGCACAAACACCATACAAAAACTACTTCTCTCTTCCTTTCCTTTCCTTTCCTTTCTTCTACTCCTTCCAACAACAACAACAACAACATTTATTTATATAGCACATTTTCATAATGGAGCTCAAAGTGCTTTACATGATGAAGAAAAGAGAAATAAGAGACAAAGTAAGAATTAGAATAAGACAACACTAATTAACATAGAATAAGAGTAAGGTCCGATGGCCAGGGAGGACAGAAAAAACAAAAAAAAAACTCCAGACGGCTGGAGAGAAAAAATAAAATCTGCAGGGGTTCCAGGCCACGGGACCGTCCAGTCCCCTCTGGGCATTCTACCAAACATAAATGAAACAGTCCTCTTTGTATTTAGGGTCTTCTTGGAAGGACTTGATGATGATGGTCATGCAGACTTCTGGCCTTTAATCCATCAATGTAGGGATATCACGGTGCTTTGATTAGGTGATGATGGTGCAGATCGCCGCCACAGAAAACCGGGAAAAGAAACAGAAGAGAGATTTGGGTTGGGGTCCAGGCAAGCTTTGTCCCCTTCCACCCAACTCCAACTCACCAGGATGAGGCAGAGTGGCTCCTTTTATCTGAGACCCGATGCCAGACACACATCTGGGTCATGTGGAAGCTCCACAAAATAGGGATCATGGATTCCTGCAGCAACCCCCTGGCAGCACCCACAAAACCCAACAAGACTGCCCCAGGGGACTAAAATTCTCAGTATGCCTTGTAGGAGTCCATACCGGTAGCACCACCCAGGGAGAGCATATAGACATGATAGGTTGTCTCCCCATGTCCTCCCATTTCACTGGCTTCCAGTCAGGGTATTGTTCTTCAGCCCATCCCACTTCCACCCTGGCATCTTTTGCATTTCTCCTGACTGAGGCAGGGCCTTCAGGGTCAGCAGCCACACCACATGCACTTCAGAAGAGGTCATCCTCCTGAAGATAAGCATGTTCGGGGATAGCAAGTGCTTGGATGAGAGACCATCTAGAATAGGCTTGGGTTGCTGGTAGAAGAGGTGTTGGTGAGACCAGCAGGGGGTGCTTACCCTGAATGTGGATGCCAATGCCCTCAGTGCAGTGAGGGGGACACTGTGCTGTAAAAATGGTGGCATCCTTTGGATGAGATGTAAAACTGATGTCCTGACTCTCTGCAGTCATAAAAGAAAGATGGGCATCCTTTGTAAAAAGCAGGGTGTATCTCAATGTCCTGGCTAAATTTCCCACCACGGCCTAATCATTCTGGCCCCCAGATCATCTCCTGTCTCTAATTGTCTATCTTCTCTCACCCTATCACCACCTAATAACTAAAGTAAATTGTGCGTATTGGTGCAAAAATGGCACCATCCTTCAGATGAGACATAAAACCGAGGTCCTGACTCTCTGTGGTCATAAAAAAATCCCTGGGCATCCCTTGTTAAGAGCAGAGTGTATCCCGATGTCCAGGCTAAATTGCCCTCCACGGCCTAGTCATTCTGGCCCTTTAATGAACACCTGTCTCTAATTGGCTTCTTCTTCTTCTTCCAAATCTTTCTGTCCTCTGTATCTTGTTCTGTTACACCCATCACCTGCATGTCCTCTCTCACTACATACATAAACCTTCACTTAGGCCGTCCTCTTCTCCTCTTTCCTGGCATCACTATCCTTAGCATCCTTCTCCCAATATACTCAGCATCTCTCCTCTGCACATGTCTAAACCAATGCAATCTCGCCTCTCTGACTTTGTCTCCCAACCGTCCAACCTGAGCTGACCCTCTAAGGTCCTCATTTCTAATTCTGTCCATCCTCGTCATACCCAATGCAGATCTTAGCATCTTTAACTCTGCCGCCTCCAGCTCTGTCTCCTGTGCCACCGTCTCCAACCCATATAACATAGCTGGTCTCACTTACCGTCCTGTAGACCTTCCTTTTCTCTCTTGCTGATATCCGTCTGTTACAAATCACTCCTGACACTCTTCTCCACCTATTCCACCCTGCCTGCACTCTCTCTTCAACAATAATTGGTTATCTCTCTCAAAACTTCACCACCTAACAGGTAATGTGTGGTGAGCGTACTGGCACAAAATGGCTACTGTCGCATCATTCAGGTGGGTGTTACAAATTGGTAGTGGCTGATGTGGCTCCCCACTCACTGAAAGTGCTTTGCGTAGTGAGAAAATGTACTATATAAATGTAAAGAATTATTATTGTTATTATTATTCATCCTTGCCCTTCCTTCATGTGCGTCCAAAGAACTGGCCTTTCATCTAAGTAAGGAACCTTGCCCGATCCGAGTCCAGGACACTTGTAATGTGTCTACTGATCCCTATCTGAATGCCAGCTTCTGGCAGCTCCAAGTAATCTGGACAGCTCAGGAGCTTTCCTAAATCTCGATGAAGTTAGGAGTAGATTGCTAAGAGCAGGACTCTCTCAGAGTTTTGAGTCAGTTAAGGACCGTTTTTCTACTTGGAGACATTTGATAAATAAGGTCACAGATTCAAGTTTCCAATGGAGTAGCAGTGCAACCTCCAGTGCTTCGGTCCAGGTCCTGTCTTAGATGGAGCTTTATATGAGGTTTGCACGTTATGTCAACCTTCATGAGGGCTTCCTTTGGGTGCAAGTGCAACTTGAAAGTCCCAGGGTGTGTATTGGGACAGGGCGCATGACAAAGACATGTGTCGCAGTTGGGGGCGCTAGCGCTACCTTGAACCCTCAGGTACCACGCCAAACACCAGGTAAAAGTGCCACAATAATTCTTTTCATTATAATAATTACGTGCACTAAGCACCCTCCACTCCACACTACTCATAAATAACCACAACACTCCAATAACAATAATCAGTCCTCCACTCCCAGACGCGTTGCCCTCCTACCACCCAGCTCAGCTCATCGTCTGGGAGCTCCCATAGTCCTTTTATACACCCTGACCCGGAGGTGTTCCTGCCCAATCCAACAGTCCACAAGTCCTTATTCCTTCCGGGTCAGGGTAAACAATGCTTTTCCTCACCCCGGAATCCCGTCACTCTTCCCGTGACGAACTTCCGGGTCATAGTGCACAAATGAGTCCACTGGCCTCCCGACAGCGACTCCCAGTGGTCCCCAAGGTATCCAGCAGGGCTGTGCATAAAAACTACATAGTCCATGAGGCCCTGCAGGAATTCGGGGCCCGTCCATGCTCTCGGGAGAGCTCCTCCTGGCGGCCTGGGGGACATGGCCGGGATAAACTGCCGGGCACAGTCCACACATGCCATTCAGTTAACTGACAGCTCAATCTTTCCTTCAATGTGAACATGTCCTGTGACTAACTGTCATCCTATCCAGGCCCCCAAGATCTCCAAGATACTAAACAGGCCCCAGAAAATGGAAGCAGGGAGGGCACACAATGTTGAACACAGAGAGTTAATGTTCCTCGAAGCCGGCTGCTTCTAAACAATTGCTGCTTGTGCCTCCTCCCTGCAAGGCATGTCATTCTGAGGTTCTTATGACTACTTAAAATGCTTGTGGTCAGAAGAAAATTACACATCCACGTAGGTCCGCTTTATTGCAGGTAAAATGTAAAAGAGCTTATCAGGGTGACTCATTGGAGCAAATTTCAGTCACATTTTGGCAAAATCAGAGGGGTGGAACACCACATGCAAGTAAAGATAATAATAAGAGGATAAGATGCTGAGGCCATGCTGTCATATCTTTAAATCCATCCAACTGCTTGCTTAGTATATCAAAGATCAGGAGGGCAGCAGGAATCAACCCTGGATGGGACGCCAACCTGTCACTGGGCACCGTCACCCACACCAGGCCCAATTGGCCTACAAGCTGTGAGATGAGGGAGGAAATCAAAACACATGGAGCAAAATTTTACTTTGGGAGACCCCCAGATGAAGGCCCCAGTACAAATGAACTCTCTGTCATGTTTCAGCCCATGGTTTAGATTGTCTCTTCTGTACATTTTTTGATTTATGTTGTTCATGTGGGTTGGATTTTCTTTCAGGTGTTTTGTGGGTGGTTCCCCAAGAGGCAGGAATCACCTGTCAATCAATGCTGGGAACTCCCCTCCGCCCGATTAATCTGAAGGGTCTCCCACAGTTTCTGGCGTTTCCTTTTGAAGGCGCTAGGGAGTGGTAAGTTTACTCGTGTTCCCTGGATGACATGGATTTCTAGATTTTCAACCCTCTGTTCTTTATTTTCACAATTCTTTGAACCTCTTTTATTAGGTCTTGACTGCATTTGAAGGTAAAGGCAACACATTTTTTGCTTTTTGTGCTCCTGTGGAGTCTCATTTGTGTTACAAGTAGGTTTACGAGAAAAGAGAAAATCTTTTTATTTTAAAGACTCTTGTGGTTTCCATTGTTATCGAGCTCTTTCAGATTGGATGGGAAGCGTCTGTGTGCCTTCATCTTCCACACGTGTTCTATGGGGTTTACGTCTGTGTTATCTTGGTAGAGTTCTCTATTACTCTACTTCCCCTTTTGTGTTCTTCATTGTGTAGCCTTTGTCAGAATGCTTCACATCCCAAAGACTTACCACTGTTTCTAAGGTAAGGTACTTTATAACTTCTACACCAGGGGTCTCCAACCTTTTTTCCCCTGAGAGGTACTTTTACAAAATGAAAATGGCTGAGAGCTATTCATGCTTTCTGACATTTATTCTCATAGCTTATTTCTAAATACGCTGGTTTTGCCTGAACATTTACAAAATGTTGGTGCCCACAACTCACATTTTGCACTAAAACATCACAAAAAATATTTAGTTCACCTGCCAGTGCATTTTGTATGTCTGTATGCATTTTCTATTGTATCTCACACTATTGAATTAAAACATGAATGCTGTCAAAACAAAACAATACAATTCCAAATCCACAGATCTGACTTATTCATTTGTCATTTTGTCACATGTCACTGTGTCACTTTATTCACAGGTCCAGTCGCATGTGTGATGTGTTGTTCAGTTCGTCGGATGACTCAACAAGAGAGGCAGGTGTCTGGTGGAGTGGAGCCCCCTTCGGTTCACTCTGATGGAGTCATTTAAATGTTCGTCTGTAAGCCTTGTTCTGAACTTTGATTTCATGACATTCACAGCAGACTCACAGAGGTATGGAGACCCAAACAAAGCAGACATTTTCAGAGCTGCTTGGTGAAGATTCTTATACTGTAGTTATTGGGCTCTACTAAACTCCAGAAATACCGAGAATGCTGTTGAGACTTTAACTGCAAATTAATAAATAATATATAAAATCCAATGTCTGTCTGTCTGATTTAGATCAAGCTTTTTTCTATAATTTGCTTGAACAATTCGGTTAATTTTGCGAGTTCTCTCATTTCGCTATGTATCAGAGTTTGCTTGCAGTACCGATCTATTTGTGCGAATCCAAGA
This sequence comes from Polypterus bichir lapradei, assembly GCA_026402145.1. Lineage (NCBI taxonomy): Eukaryota > Metazoa > Chordata > Cladistia > Polypteriformes > Polypteridae > Polypterus > Polypterus bichir. Next base: position 98,002,870 of record JANRMT010062837.1, read on the forward strand.
GACACGCAGCGGGCCGAGGGACGGGGTCTTCCTCACTCATTCGCCAGCTTCGGGGTGTGGTCCTTAACTCCGCTTAGCTAGTGAACGAGAGAACAATTGAATTCAACTTTGTTTGATATTTCAAATAAAGTGTTACTTAGGTCTTGACGAGTTTGAGGCCGGATATTCTCTTAAGTGTATGCCACATTGAAAAGATTCCGATTGTGGATCGTGATATGATTTTTTGGAAAGATTGCCCACTCCTAATTTGACTAATCAAGTTTTCAAATTTCTGTAGTATTCATTAACCCTTTGGCGAGCTGCTTGGAAAGGGGTTGTGAGCTACCAGTAGCTCGCAAGCGACGTGTTGGAGACCCCTGGTCTACACCTTCCCTTGTACATCTAAAGCCTTAGGCAATTACATAGTGTGACAGATAGGGGGCGCTATCGCTCCCTTGAACCCTTCTCCAAGTCTAAAAGTCTAAATGTTGACTTTATTAACAATGCACAGTGCATAAAGCACCCTCCTATCCACAATACTCATCAATTCACCAATACAATAACAATAATACAATCCTCCACTCCCAGACGCGTTGCCAACCTTCCACCCAGCTCAGCTTGCCGTCTGGGAGCTCCCATAGTCCTTTTATAATCCCTGACCCGGAAGTGTTCCAATCCCCGGGTCAGATCAAAAGTCCTTTTCTTCACCCCGGAAGCATGTCATTCCCCTTGTCCATGTGACTCGGACGTACCTCCGGGGCGTATGGCAAATAAACATCATTCCTCCCTGCAGCGTCTCCTAGTGGCCCCCATGGTATCCAGCAGGGTTGTGCGTAAAGACTGCAATGTCCTTGATGCCCTGCTGGTCTTCGGGGCACCTCCATACTGCAGGGAGGGCTCCACCTGACGGCTTGGGGGTATTGGCCAGGATGAACGGCCGGCCATACACCCCAATAGATTAAAAGACAAGCAGGAGTTAAGTTACCACTTTAAATAATGTCAGCCAGTCATTATCCAACCCGCTATATCCAAACACAGGATCACGGGGGTCTGCTGGTGCCAGTCCTAGCCAACACTGGCCGCAAGGTGTCAGCCCACTGCAGGACACACACACACACACACAATTTAGGATCGCCAATGCACCTAACCTGCATGTCTTTGGACTGTGGGAGGAAACCCAAGCAGACACGGGGAGAACATGCAAACTCCACGCAGGGAGGACCCGCGAAGTGAACCCAGGCCTCCTTGCTGTGAGGCAGCAGCGCCACCATGCCAACCCTTTAAATAATGTATTATTGATAATATTTGTAAAGTAATAACAATAAGCAAAGTACATTTGAATATTGGCAGCCATACAACCTGATAAATGCTGATGCTCTGCTCAAGCTTTCGAACACACTGGTGAAGCCTCATCTGGACTCCTGTGTGCAGTTTTGATTTCCAGGCTACAAAAAGGACATAGCAGCACTAGAGAAAGTCCAGAGAGGAGTAATTAGGCTGATTCCAGAGCTACAGGGGACGAGTTATGAGGAAACATTAAAAAAGCTGAGCCTTTCCAGTTTAAGCAAAAGAAGATTAAGAGGAGACCTGACTGAAGTGTTTAAAATTATGAAGGGAATTAGTCCAGTGGATCGAGACGCGGACTTTAAAATCATCACGAACACGGGGACACCATTGGAAACTTGTGAAGGGTAAATTTCGCACGAACTTTAAGAAGTTTCTCTTTACACAAAGAACGCTAGACACTTGGAATAACCGACCAAGTAGTGTGGTAGACAGTGAGGGACTTTCAAAACTTGACTTGATGTTTATTTGGAAGAAATAAGTGGATAGGACTGGCCAACTTTGTCGGGCCGAATGGCCTGTTCTCGTCTAGATTGTTCTAATGTGTAGTTTCAGGTGGCACACAAACTTGTTAGTTACTTGAAATTAGTTAAGTCATCATTTTTAGTCAGCTTTCTTCTGAACAGGCTGCATTCCTGTCTCAGTATGGCTGCCAAGTTGTGCTTCTCAGTGTGGTCTTCTTTTCAGTCCATGGTGTGTGAGATGCTCCTTCATCAAGATGGTGTGTGAGAGAGAGAGGGAGGCAGGCAAGCAAATGTATTCATTCTCTGTTCAAATTCTACAGCCAATAGGGCATCATGGTACTTAATGGCTTCTGATAGAAACCAACCCCAAACAGCCAACTTTAGACCAATAGAATTCTGGTGTGACCCATCCCTCATTTACTGGCCTATTTTCACACCGGCCCCCAAAAACCATTTTGTTGAGCTGGTGCTTGATAGCAAGGTAGTTTGCTCTTCCTGTGGGGTTCGATTGAGAGAGAATGTCCCGCAGAGAATCATTTGCCAGGCATTTCCCCCAACTTTGTCATAAAATTCCTCAGTCGGTTCTAAAGACTCGAGGGGGGCAGCGGGGGTCTTTAAACATGAAAGCTTCTCACCAATGAAACACTAATATGACATTGCTTTGTCTAAGTTCCAAATAAAGGCATACAAAATATTTATCAACTTATACACTGTGACGCGTGAGTCGGTGTCTTGCACCCCAAAGATGAGGCCAAGTCTCAGTATTTTAACAAAACCAGTCAGTCAGTCATTATCCAGTGTGAAGGACAGTCGGGTCCCATGCCCGGCAGGGACACCCCTGCTGCTTATGTTCCGGGGGACCCACCATGGGCAGTCCAATACCTCCCCCGGGATGCTTGGTGGCAGCCTTCCTCGCCGACAGTGATTCCCCAACCGCCCGCAGGGCTCCATGGGAGATGGAGTCCTCCACAGCTTGGTTGGGGCCCGGGCTGGCCACTAGGGGGGGCTGTCTGCTTCCAACAGCCCGGCTGGATGAGTCTTCAGCCCCACCCAGAAGTGCAATTAGGACCAGATGGGCAATCACCTGGAATGCTTCCGGGTGGGCTATAAAAGGGCCCAGCCTCCACCACTCGAGGAGCCAGAGTCGGGAAGAGGAGGACTAAGCTTCAGGAGGAGTGGTGGTAGAGGAGAGAAAAAGATTGTTTTGGTGTTGCAGGTGTATTTTGGGACTGTGTATTGCCAGTGGGTCACGGGGAAGACGTGCACCCACGGGTGAAGAAAAATAAGTTTGTTTATTTTTATACGTGCCTCCGTGTCCATCTGTGTCAGGTCAGGCGCCTATATAGTGCCTTTGTTACACCAGCCTGCTATATCCTAACACAGGGTCACGGGGGTGTGATGGAGCCAATCCCTGCCAGCACAGGGCACAAGGCAGGAACAAACCCTGGGCAGGACGCCAGTCCACCGCAGGGCACACACACACACACACACACCCACACATCAAGCACACACTAGAGACAATTTAGGATCACCGAAGCACCTAACCTGCATGTCTTTGGACTATGGGAGGAAACCCACGCAGACACGGGGAGAACATGCGAACTCCACGCAGGGAGGACCCGGGAAGCGGACCCAGGTCTCCTAACTGCGAGGCAGCAGCGCTACCCCTTAGCAAAACCAGCTTCATTCAAACAGGAACTGGAACAGCACGGTTATTTATTGTAGCGGGATCTACTGCTCTCCTATACACAAACACAGCAAACAGGCAGAGATGGAGGCAGGACAGTGGTCAAGTTACAACGTTTCCTGCATCACCCATCGGGCAACCGACACTTTGCGCAATGGCAGCGGTCGGCTTGTAGTTGTTTCTGTGTGTGGTGCTGTGAATCCGCAGTTGCCCTCAACAGATGTGGCAGTGGCACTTCTCCGTGTTGTCCCGTTAGGGAGGGTCTCAAAAGAGTTCAGAAGTTTCACAATGCAAAATTTCACACTACAATAGCTGGGACACTCATGGAGAGTCAGAGACTTGCTCCTCTAGCTAGGGTTTGATGCTGCTTTCCCCCTCTAGGGCACTTTTTAGAAGTGTTTTTTTGGGGGGATTAAGCGCTTTGGGACCCTGAGTCCACGACAGTTGTATAAAATACCCAATAGTTGTGCTTATTTAACATTCGAGATACGTTTCTGAGAAGAGAAGTAGATGAGAATATGAACAAGGGTAACGTCCATAACCAATTTTTAAATAGATTTTCCCTCTTTCCACCACCTCTACTACTGTACCTTCTGCAAATGACCAAGCATCCCTCCACACCAACCCTACTGCATCAATGACTCCCACCACTTCAACTGGAATGAGAGTCTATCTCTGACCATCATAACCGACAACCAAGTAGAGAGGCGACTAAGGAGGCTACACCCAAGAAAAGTCATGGAACCAGATGGAGTCGGCCCTCAGGTATTTAAGGCCTGCGCTGGTCAACTTGGAAGTTGGTGGAGTCCTGTGTCACCAGTTCAGTCGGTCACAAAAAGTGCTGCTGCTGTGGAGAACATCCTCCTCTGCTCCTGTAACACCGAAGGTCAGCACCCTGGCAAGTTTCCTGCACTGTGCCCACTACTGTTGGCCCTAAATCTGGCAAAGTGTCTTGGATGGTCTTCTGCTTGTGGTGACTGCTTCTTTTTGATCTGTTTATTTTTGTGACTTTCGTATCCCCTCTGTGGTCTTTTAAAAGTTCGAGTGACACGTCCATCTAGTCGCCTGTCTTTTCAGCTTCTCTAAAAGCTTTTAGCTGTTGATCTCCAAGGCTTCACATGTGGCACCCACAGCAGAAGTGCCGTCTCAAGGTAAGTTTTTTTTTTTTTTTTTTAACGTTATTCACTTCTTTTTTATCCAAAACCTGACTAAAACACCATCAAGGACCATATACACTTATAGAAAACACTCTGCGGAGTATCAAAACGACACGCGGTCCCTGGAGAAAGCCATAGAAGGCTGAGGTGAATGCAAAAATGAACGAAAAGCTGAAAAATCAAGGAACGACAACTCCCAGGGATTTTTATGGCCTGACAAGTTCCGAGGTGATTAATCATTCAGGCTTTGTGTGATTATAAATGTCCGCACCTGAAGACACAGTAAGGGGATCTAAAAAAAAAATTTTAAAAATCAAAAAACTCTGCAGCCCGACAGCCCACTTAATACAAACAAGCTGACATGACATCGGTATGGAGAATGTCATCAGTCTCCAAATCGCTATGGCTTAAAGCGTCATCATTTGAAACCTTAGCTGGAACAGGGTCTCAGGTGACGATGCATTCGTTTAAACTACTCCAGGCACGGCATTCGGGTTGAATTCAGTGGGAATGGGGGGGTATGGCGTGTAACTGCTACGGCCACAACGAATGGAAATGTCAGACTTTCAGGCAAGGACATAAACATACAGAAAAACGATTTCTTTTTGAAAATACAAACCAAACAAAGACGTTTCCAAAAACAAACTCACCCATGGCGCCAGGAGGAATCGAGTGTGCTGAAAACTGGACCCTGGAGTGAAATACGAATAATCCAGGGAATGTGGTGGTGACAGAACACTGGTCAGGAGATGTAAGACCCTATTTGACACAACACAGTACTGTAGAATATGACATAACACTCCACGATGGCATGGGTGACATTGTGCCCTGCGATGGACTGGCACCAGCACATTTGCGTATTACTGTCTTGTGCCAGATACTTGCTGGTATAGGCTCCAGCTGCACAGCAATCTTGCGCTGGATAAGCGGGTTTAGAAAATGGATGGTTGGATGGATTGATGGATGGCTAGATGAATGGATGGATGGACAATACTATATAATCTAATAAAGATGAAATATGAAGCAATGAAATAATGCAGCATAGCTGGATATGATACCATATAATATAATAGTCAATGATGTGATATTGGGCAGTACAAAGTAATAAAATTTTATAGAACAAAGTAGACCATGATCTTTATATATAATAAGCTACTGTGGCTGTTCATTTGTCTGTCCAATTCACCTGTAGCTCGCAAACCGTTTGACCGATTGACCTGAAATCGGTACACATATACTACATGACATTTAATGTCTGCTTCGGAGTGATGATTGACCTCCAAGGTTATTCCTCTTTTTATTTTATTGTAGAATCAAATCTCAGCAGCAGCCAGCAGGGCGTCCGCGCGGCACATGCATACGGGCGCCGTTCTCATTCCTACCACCTTTGCCATCACTTCCTCTACCTCTTCATGTCTTAGATCATTCCTGAGGCAGATTGAAGACTTAAGTGCCAGCTTAAGTGAAAAATTAAAGAAAACGTACAAAGTAATTGTAACACAAGCACTGGCTTAATCAGTTTTAATGTGAAAAGATGCCTACAGAAGAAGAGAAGAAGCGGGCGCTAGGATGGAGAGAAGAAGAGCTGCTCAGGAAGCAGCAAGCGCATCAACCTCTGAGCAAACGAATGGTAAATGTACAGAGAAAGAGGATGAAAACTAGGAATTATCAAGTCAAGTGGATTCACTGCATTATCGTTATTGTGTAGTGCGCCGTTACTGGTAATGATATAATACAATATTATATGTTGTGATATGTGACAATACAACCTATAAATGTATAAAATCTTATATAAACCTCTATGCATGGAAGTGTGTGTGTCTGTCCGGCCTGGAAGTGAGAGGTGGAGTCGGGGTAAAGGCTCCGCCCCTGAGGAAACACAACACAAATTAGGCGAGCACATTGGCAAAACCAAAACCTCCAAAGAAAGACAAAATTGCTTTGTCGCTAACATCACCAAAATGGTATCCCTTTTACTTGGCCTCTCGCCGCTAATACACAAGCGAGGCTAGCACATCGGCCAAACGAATCCTCCTAGCAGAGAGACGCCCAGAGTAGTTCCTTTCAATTATCTGACATCTCTACATTTCGATTTTCTTTCTGATGATTTCAATAGTTTCTAGGACCCCGGGCTTTTTGCAGCACGAGCTTACACAGCTAGTAGAGCTATAATAAGTTAGAAAATGTTCAGATATAATAAAATACTAGAGAATGTGATACGAGACCAAATGAAGTAATACAATATTAAGGAACAAGGTAGGCTATGATAATCATATAATAATAATAATAATAATAATAATAATACATTTGTGTGGCATGGTGGTGCAGTGGGTAGCGCTGCTGCCTTGCAGTTAGGAGACCTGAGTTTGATTCACGGGTCCTCCCTGCATGGAGTTTGCATGTTCTCCCCGTGTCTGCATGGATTTCCTCCCACAGTCCAAAGACACGCAGGTTAGGTGCATTGGCAATCCTAAATTGTCCCTAGTGTGTGCTTGGTGTGTGTGTATGCGTGTGCCCTGCAGTGGGCTGGCACCCTGCCCGGGGTTTGTTTCTTGCCTTGCGCCCAGTGTTGGCTGGGATTGGCTCCAGCAGAGCCCCGTGACCTTGTAGTTAGCGGGTTGGATAATGGACGGATGGATAATAAATTGTATTTATTTAGGACCTTTCCCATGCTCAATACAAAACTACATGTTGTGATATGTGACAATGCACCAACATATACAGTACATTTATAACATATTATATAATAAGTGAGATAATGATAACATATAACACAGGACTAGAGAATGCAATATGAGACAATAATGAAGTAATGAAATATACAACGAGGTAGGAAACGATAACAATACTATATGTTTTGACATATGAGGGTATAACTCAGAAATTTGTAAAATATTACATAATAAGTTAGACAATCTATACTAATAAAAGGCAAAGCCCTCACTGACTGACTGACTGACTGACTGACTGACTCACTCACTCACTCACTCACTCACTCACTCATCACTAATTCTCCAACTTCCCGTGTAGGTAGAAGGCTGACCCTAACCCTAATTTGGCAGGCTCATTCCTTACAGCTTACTTACAAAAGTTAAGCAGGTTTCATTTTGAAAATCTACATGTAATGGTCATAACGGTCGACAATGTCCGCCATGGTAAACTGATTTTTACGTGTATAAGACATTTGGAAATATTTCTGGTTTTGCTATCGATTTAAATGCTTAACTCTCAGTTGTCAATGACGTTATATTTTTCCCTTTGTCTCTGCAGTTTGCTTCTTTTGTTGTATCTTAATAATAACAATTAAAAACGAGCAGCGCAAACACTCAGGCAAACAACATTGAATCGTGAAAGGCTGCAACTACTGTAGTGTCAGACCAATTTATTATAAAATGATGGATTAATTAAACAATTAGAACACCTGGAAAAGTAGAGTGCAATTCAAGATGAAAATACTGTTAAAAAGAAAAAATGACATCATTCTATATAACTGCTTAGTACATATATCTATACTAATAAAAGGCAAAGCCCTCACTCACTCACTGACTCATCACTAATTCTCCAACTTCCCGTGTAGGTGGAAGGCTGAAATTTGGCAGGCTCATTCCTTACAGCTTACCTACAAAAGTTAAGCAGGTTTCATTTCGAAATTCTACATGTAACGGTCAAAACGGTCGACAATGTCCGCCATGTTGAACCTTCTTATTTATGGCCCCATCTTCACGAAATTTGGTAGGCGGCTTCCCTGTGCTAACCAAAACTGATGTACATACTTATTTTGGTGGTATGATGCCAATGTCGGCCGCCATATTGAACTTTTCAACGGTCTTTGTTACTTATGGGTCCATTTTCAAGAAATTTGGTACGCGGGTTCCCAACGCTAACTGAATCCTACTTACGTACATATATACGTCCATAGCCTGCAGCTCGGTCGCCGTGTGAGGCGGCGTTGGGTCCCCCATCCTAACGCGTCCCACGTTGTTGGCTGCCTGCCTATATAAGGCCGTTCGTCGCTCCGGTCTCTACATTCCCTTCCTTGCTTCGCCACGGGATTCACGTCTTCCTGATGATAACTGCAGCCTTTTTATTTAATCCACGGCTTCTCCGCTGTTTTATTGTTCGTTTATTACGATTATAGTTATTGTGTAGGTATTTTAGACTTACTTTACATTGTTCAGGTACCCATTTCCTTTATCGTTCCAACCGTACCCCCATTAACATGTCTATCGAGGTGATCACCATCGATCAAAAAACTGTCACTTACTGAGTGGTTTCCATGCCCGGAGATGGCACCTGCCTTTTCCATTCTCTTTGTTACATATTGCACGGCCATATCAGGCTCACTATTGATATCCGGAGGAACATTGTGTCTTATGTATTGAATGACTGGGACAGGTTCAAGGTGTGGACTGATGACGGTACAGGAGATAATTATACTACACAGGAGCACT
>JANRMT010062837.1:98022786-98032845 GCA_026402145.1 Polypterus bichir lapradei
AAATACAATGCATTTTATTACTACAAATGTTTGTGATGAGCCATCTGTTGGAAAGAAAAAGGCATAGCAACCAGATGGACACAGAGATACACAGACAGACACACGTATCCTTTTGCAGGGTTTTGTTTGTACTTTAACATTAAAAAGATTTTTTTTCTGACACAAAAAGCCAAATTAATTACATTGGGATTCAATTTTGTGTAATAGCAAATTGTGAAAACTTCCAAAGGGGCGAATCCATTTTATAGGTGTTGTAAATATTCACATTCCAATCAGCAAGGTCAGCTTTGTCTTTGGGATATGAAAGTACACATACAAGTACACAGCATGTAGACTTTATACAAAGAGTGCCAAAGTGCCAGTGCCAATCACATACCCACCATAGCTCTCACTACATGACTTCACACATTTTCTGAACCCACTTTCGTATGCCAATGCAAAACTGCTGAAATCTCAGCAATGCCAGGTGCATGGCAGTACCCAGGCCAGCGTGACTAATTGCGCATGTATGAGAAACCGATTTCTAATAAACAGAATTGAGTCGACTTTTTTCTTTATTTTTTGCAAGCTGCTTGGCAAACGTGATTCATCCAAAGAGTCTTATTTTCTGCATGAGTAAATCTAAGAGCCGCTGCACAAAAGCAATTCCCTTTTTCCCTTCTGCATTTAGCCCAATAAAGAAAACGCACACATTCTATTTCTATTTCCAAAAGAAAAAAGAAAAAAAATGACTAGTGATAATAAAATAAATAGGAACGTCACAATTTTAGATTGAGGTGCAGAATAAATGTTGGGGTTTGGCAGTTGGCAGCCTGCTTCTCTCTGAACATCTGGGGTGTCTTCCTCTCACATCTTTGCCTCGTGGATTCACATATTTGTGCGGTGTTTCCATGTTCTCCTTGTGCCTGTGTAGCTTTTTTCTCCTGGCTGTCTGGTTTTTCCTTTCATGTTCAGTTCAATCTATTCTTGTATGTCACCAGATCTGATAATTACGGGCTCCGAGAGCTTACTCAAGTTTCTAGCTATAAGGTAAAGAAAGAAGTCATTAAACCTGACACCATCTACATTTATGTTTATTCATTTAGTTGGTGCTTTCATCCAAAGTAACTTACAAGAGAAGGTCAACATCATCATAAACATCAAAACGGGGATCATTTTAGGAACAAACATGAGAGGACAAGGTCAGAAAATTGACCACCACAAGTGAAGAACTGCAAACCTAACAGAATGACACAAGGCAGGATAATCTTGTCTTAGCTACAAGAACCTGCCCGCTGTTATCAGTTAGACAGATAGGCACAAAACATTGCAGATAAGGCAAAAAACAAAAAACGCACAGCATTGTGGGAATGGTGTCTACCCTGTTTACATTCAACGCTGAGTTTTCAGGAAGGTCAGGTCAGGTTGGGGAGCATGCACTGGCACAGCACCCACCACACAACGTAACAGCTCAGGACCCTGGTTGGCACGGGTAGACACGTGGTCCAGTCTCACTCCCTGGAAATGACCCTCTATCTGCCGCAATCATGTGGGCATCCCCTTGGTCTGGTCCAGCCACTAGGGCCCTCAAAAATGAGGATCCTGTGAGCCGGATCACCCTCAGGGAATCACGTCACCTGGCCATAGTGTCGTAACTGACGCTCCCTCACAATGCAGGTCGTGTGCCTCATTTGGGAATCCGTGAGCAACACAAAGTCAAACCAGCGGTACCCAAGGATTCTCTGAAGAGACACAGCACTGAAGGAGTCAAGTCGTCTTCATCTCAGGTCACTGGATAGCGTCCATGTCTCAAACAGGTAGCACCAGGACTCTAAAGACTTGGACCGTAATGTTTTCGGTATCAGGGGACATTAAAATGTCGAGATCCATTGAAAACCGGAGAACGAAATTTTTGACGAATCTAAAGCTTTCGCTCCTCCCCGATACATGATAGGTTATGGTGTGGGAGGGCGCAAAGTAAGGAATGTGATGCTCAATTCACACAGACGAGTGACCAGGAGCTCTGTCCTTCATGAGTGCCAGTTGGGTATCTGACACCACCTTCTGGGAGCAGCTTTATATGGCAGAAGACAAGAAGGGGTGGAGCTTTGTCTAGGTGGTGGGGAGGAGCTTCCTCTGAGTGGTGGGGAAGGACAGACATTCTTCTTTGACATCTTTTTATTTTAGCCGCAGAGGAGGAAGCAGAAGATCATGTTAGCAGCACTGCCCCATCTTTTCCCGGGGTGGAATTGCTTACTTCACCAGAGCCAAGAACATGGTCCCCACACATTCATGGTCGACAGTCTATATAAGCCTAGCAATGTCCTCGTCCAGTCAGAGTGGTTTAAGCAGAATGGAGAGTTCACTTGCCGCCCACCAGTAGATCGACTGAAGACATGCAGAAGGCCCATTTTCTCAAACTGAATGCTTTGCTACCTGCTCCGATGAGCCACACAGGTGGCAGGGTCAGAATTTGATGCCAATAGTGTGACTCTAAATAACTCAACCTATCTTTTGTCCAGCCAACCTTCTTATTAACATTCATTTTTGCACCTAATTTTTTTATTCAAAACTTCACAGCTCTGCTGTCCGGTTGACTGGCGATGCCCGATTGTCAAGACTTGCATTTGCCTTTCAGTTTGCATATGGAGGGGGGGTCTCGCTGTGTGCCAGGTAGACATGAACTCTCTGAGACCCTAATCATTAAAAAAAAATAAATAAAAAAAACACCAAAGTGAGGTAACTATGGGATGGATTGAAACATGAATTGACGGTGGACTCCTATAAACGCAGAGAAGACTCAAAAAAATGGACTGCTCAAGATTACATCACATCATTGCTGGATGTTCTTTTCTCATTTTTTTCCAATAGGAAAAATGCAAAGCAGTTTCCAGGCGTTCTGCTCCTTTGGACAGATCTTTGGTGATTGCAAGATGTTATTTCAGGTGATCAATCATTCAGCTGTTGTGCTTCCAAAATCCACTGCATGCAATGTAGCGTGTGGCTAATGGGGCAGTCAGGTAATTGTTGCTCAACCTTCATGAAAATGAAGAAAATTGTCATATGGGAAGCATTTCCCTTCGCTCTAGAGGTAGAACAAGTCAGGTCCAGTTGGGGAGTATGCACTGGTACAGCACCCACCACACAACAAAACAACTTGGGATCCCGGTTAGCAACCTCCCAGGCAGACACACGGTCCAGTCCCACCCTCCGGAAATTACCTTCTATCTGCAGCAGCCAGATGTTACGTGGGCGACCACTTGGCCTGGTCCAGCCACTCGGGTCCCCAACAATGAGGATCTTATGAGGTGGATCACCCTTGGGGGAAACACGCCACATGGCCATAGTGCTGTAACTGATGCTCCCTCACAATGCAGGTAATGTGCCTCATTCGGGACTCCGTGAGCAACACTAAGTCAAGCCAGTGGGACTCAAGGGTTCTCTGAAGAGACACACATAAAGGAGTCCAGTATTCATCTCAGGTCACTGGATAGTGTCCATGTCTCACAAACAGGAAGCACCAGGACTCTAAAGACTTGGACCTTCATCCTTTTGCTGAGATATCAGGAGCGCCACACACTACTTTCTAGTGACCTCATGACCCCCCTTGATCTCCCAATCCATCTACTGACTTCAAATGAAGAGTCACCAGAGACGTGAATGTCACTGCCGAGGTAAGTAAACCTCTCGATGAGGTCGACACTCTCTCCACAGACAGACACACTGCTGATGGCCGTACCCAAGAGGTCATTAAAGTCCTGACTCTTTGGTTTTTATCAGGACCCTCACAAGCCCAGACCCTCAGAGTCCTCACTCAGTCTCTCGAGACCCCCAATCAGAGGCTCCATTGACTCACAGCATCATCAGCAAAGTCAAGATCCGTAAATCTTTCTTCACCAACAGATGTCCCACAGCCGCTGGACCCCATGACCTTGCCCAACACCCAGTCCATACAAACATTGAACAGAGTAGGAGCAGAACAAACCACTCATGAACCCCAGAATCAACTGGGAAAAATGCAGAGGTCCTGCCACCACTCTGCACAGCACTCACAGTACCAGTGTATAGGCACAGTGGTAGAGGTACAAGTCAAGTCAAGTCAACTTGGGAACATGCACTGGTACAGCACCCACCACACGACGAAACAACTCGGGATCCCGGTTGGCAACCTCCCAGGCAGACACACGGTCCAGTCCCACCCTCCGGAAATGACCCTCTATCTGCTGCAGCCAGATGTTACGTGGGCGACCCCTTGGCCTGGTCCAGCCACTAGGGTCCCCAACAATGAGGATCTTACGAGGTGGATCACCCTCAGGGAAACGCGTCACATGGCAAGTAGATAAAGAGAAACCAGTTAAACAAATGAGACAAAAATATTATATTTGGTCATTTATTTATTAAGAAAAATGATCGAATATTACATATCTGTGAGTGGCAAAAGTATGTGACCCTTTGCTTTCAGTATCTGGTGTGACCCCCCCCCTTAATAAACGTTTCCGGTAACTTTTGCTCATTCCTGCACACCGGCTTGGAGGAATTTGAGCCCATTCCTCCGTACAGAACAGCTTCAACTCTGGGATGTTGGTGGGTTTCCTCACATGAACTGCTCTCTTCAGGTCCTTCCACAACATTTCGATTGGATTAAGGTCAGGACTTTGACTTGGCCATTCCAGAACATTCACTTTATTCTTCTTTAACCATTCTTTGGTAGAACGACTTGTGTGCTTAGGGTCGTTGTCTTGCTGCATGACCCACCTTCTCTTGAGATTCAGTTCATGGACAGATGTCCTGACATTTTCCTTTAGAATTCTCTGATATAATTCAGAATTCATTGTTCCATCAATGAAGGCAAGCCGTCCTGGCCCAGATGCAGCAAAACAGGCCCAAACCATGATACTACCACCACCATGTTTCACAGATGGGATAAGGTTCTTATGCTGGAATGCAGTGTTTTCCTTTCTCCAAACATAATGCTTTTCATTTAAACCAAAAAGTTCTATTTTGGTCTCATCCGTCCACAAAACATTCTTCCAATAGCCTTCTGGTTTGTCCACATGATCTTTAGCAAACTGCAGACGAGCAGCAATGTTTTTTTTGGAGAGCAGTGGCTTTCTCCTTGCAACCCTGCCATGCACACCATTGTTGTTCAGTGTTCTCCTGATGGTGGACTCATGAGCATGAACATTAGCCAATGTGAGACAGGCCTTCAGTTGCTTAGAAGTTACCCTGGGGTCCTTTGTGACCTCGCCGACTATTACACGTGTGCCTTGCTCTTGGAGTGATCTTTGTTGGTCGACCACTCCTGGGGAGGGTAACAATGGTCTTGAATTTCCTCCATTTGTACACAATCTGTCTGACTGTGGATTGGTGGAGTCCAAACTCTTTAGAGATGGTTTTGTAACCTTTTCCAGCCTGATGAGCATCAACAACTCTTTACTTCTGAGGTCCTCAGAAATCTCCTTTGTTCGTGCCATGATACACTTCCACAAACATGTGTTGTGAAGAGCAGACTTTAATAGATCCTGTTCTTTAAATGACACAGGGTGCCCACTCACACCTGATTGGCATCCCATTGACTCGAATTTCACCTTCAGACTAATTGCTAATCCGTGAGGGTCACATACTTTTGCCACTCACAAATATGTAATATTCGATCATTTTCCTCAATAAATAAATGACCAAGTATAATATTTTTGTCTCATTTGTTTAAGTGGTTTCTCTTTATCTACTTTTTGGACTTGAGTGAAAATCTGGTGATGTTTTAGGTCATATTTTTGCAGAAATATAGAAAATTCTAAAGGGTTCACAAACTTTCAAGCACAACTGTACTTGTAGGTTTTAATAGTCTCTGTACTGTGTTAGGTCATGTAATGTTATTTATATTATGTTATTTATGTGGTGTTGTGTTTTGTGAAGCTATTGTTATTTATATCATGCTATATCACATTATACAGTGTTACTTATAGATTTTATTTATGCTGGGTTGTGTTTTGTCCTATCATTCTGTATTGTGTTATGTTATGTTGTCTTGTGTTTTATCATAGAGAGGTTGGGAGCATGTGCTAATAGCGTGCTGCTGCACCCACCTCACGACAAGCCACCTGTTTTGGGACCCAAGCACAGCGGGTGACACCTCAGCACCACACTGGAACAGTGGGAGGTTTTATTACAGTGGCTGGTGTGCCAATCCTGCCACCAGCCTCCAAGTCTCCCTTTAAATTGGAGGAACCTACTTGCAGGGCTGGATGAGGATTAACGTCCCACCCAGGATGGAGCAATGGCAGCTTCCGGGCCATAGTATGGTTATTTATGTTAGGTGGTGTTATCTCTTTTATCTTCTGTTGTTTTAGGTTATGTTATATGTGTCGTGTTGTATTGCATTAGGTAATGTAATGTTATTTATATTAGGTTCTGCTATTTATGCTGTGTTGTGCTTTATCATACTACGGTTATTTATGTTGTTAGGTTGTTTAAAAGTTGTAAACCTTATGTTTAAACTTAAAAGAAGTGGTGAGGCAGCCTTCTGCAATTAGGCACCTAAAATCTGGAATACGAGTTTACCGATAGAAATTTGCCAGGCGATTACGGTGGAGTACTTTAAAAAAACTGATAAAAACTCATTACTTTAACATGGCGTTCTCAGAGCTTCATTTTAGTGCAACCTTGATATTCTGTATATGCATTTAATTATCATCTTTATCATGGCTGCACAATCTGTATTAACCCCTACTTTCTCTGTTGTTCTTTTTCCAGTTTTCTGTGTTGGCAACCTGCGCCCCCACCACCTGATCAGGGCACCGTGATGTCCCTCCATTGATGGATTGAAGGTCAGAGGTCCACATGACTCTCATCATCATCAAGTTCTTCCACGTGAAGCCTGAAAACCAGGAGGACTGATTGAGATCATTGATGTTAGGTAGAATGCCTACTGGAGGCTGGATGGTCTCATTGCCCCCTGCAGATTTTGTTGTTTTTTTTTTGTTTGTTTTTTTTGTCTTCTCTGGCCATTGGACCTTACTTTATTCTTTGTTAATTGGTATTGCTTAATATTATATTTATATATTTTTCTTTTCTCTTTCTTTATCCTGTAAAGCACTTTGAGCTCCATCATTTCTATGAAAACGTGCTGTAGGAATAAATGTTGTTGTTGTTGTTGTTGTGTTGTTATTGATATTCTCTTGTTTTAAGTTATGTTATGTTGAGTTGTTTTTTATCAGGTTATATTGTGTGTCACACACGTGCGTTTCGGAGGCAGTCAACAAGTCCTAAGGTGAGCGATCTGATAACGGGTGAGGGTTTGTTTCAGGGTACTAATGCCTCTCTGTCTGACCTTATAGAATCAAAGAAGAAAAATAATACAATCATACCTACAATAAACAATAACTTTGAGACTAAGACATCAACCACTTCCTCATCTGTGACATCACGTCCGGCTCCTGGAGATGATGTCACTTCCGGTCCTCTAATGATGACGCCACTTTCCAGCCCTGGGCGATGACGGCATTTCCGGTCCCTCCTTCATGACATCACTTCCGGCACCTGGCGATGACGTCACTTCCGGTCTCCCTTTGATGATGTCACTTCCCATTTGATCATTTCCTGCAGCCATTTTGTCTCGTGTATAAAAGCCACCATTACCCATCATTGTCTGTCGAATGTTTGACCTATTTTCAAGTACTTTGACCAACAGTATTGAAGCAAAGCAATATATGGAGCTATTCCCCAACTCTTTAAAGTTGTCTTTCTACGTTTATTTATCACATGTGTTATACCTAGTTGTGTTATTTTCTTTCATGTTATGTTATGTTTTTTATGTTAAATTTTATCATGCTATGGTCGTTTATATTGTGTTACACATGTTTTATTATTTTAGGGTGATTTATGTGATGTTGTACTGTGTTATGTTATATTATTTATGTGGTGCCGTGTTTTGTCAAGCCATGGTAAGTCATGTTATCTTGTGTCATGTTGAATTGAGTTTGGTAATGTAATGTTATTTATATTATGCTATTTATGCTGTCTTGTGCTTTGTCATGTTATTTTGTACTGCGTTATGTTATGTTATGCTGTAGTGAGACCAGCTATGTTATATGGGCTGGAGAAGGTGGCACAGGTGACACAGCTGGAGGTGGCAGAGGTAAAGATGCTAAGATTTGCATTGGGGGTGACGAGGATGGACAGGATTAGAAATAAGGACATTAGAGGGTCAGCTCAAGTGGGAGACAAAGTCAGAGAGGCGAGATTGTGTTGGTTTGGAGATGTGCAGAGAAGACATTCTGGGTATATTGGGAGAAGGGTGCTAAGGATAGAGCTGCCAGGCAAGAGGAGAAGAGGAAGGCCTAAGAGAAGGTTTATGGATGTGGTGAGAGAGGACATGCAGGTGATGGGTGTGAGAGAGGAAGATGACGAGGACAAGAAGA
This sequence comes from Polypterus bichir lapradei, assembly GCA_026402145.1. NCBI lineage: Eukaryota > Metazoa > Chordata > Cladistia > Polypteriformes > Polypteridae > Polypterus > Polypterus bichir. The sequence continues at coordinate 98,031,186 of JANRMT010062837.1, forward strand.
TATGGAAGAAGATGATCTGCTGTGGCAACACCTAACAGGAGCAGCCGGAAGAAGAAGTTATGCTGTCTTGTGTTTTAACATACTGCGGTTATTTATGATAAGTTGTGTAATGTTATTTATGTTCTTTCTCTTCTTTCAGGTTATATTATGTTATACCTTGTTGTGTTCATTTCTCTCGATCTTTCATGTGTTACGCACATTTTATTGTTTTAGGGTGATTTATGTGATGTTGTACTGTGTTATGTTACATTATTTTTGTTGTCCTATGTTTTGTTATGTTATGTTGAGTCGTGTTGTATTGCGTTTTGTAATGTTATTTAGATTAGGTGATGTTATTTATGCTGTCTTGTGTTTTTTCATACTGCGGATATTTATGTTCGGTTGTGTTGTTATTTATATTCTCTTGTTTTAGGTTATGTTATGTTGAGTTGTTTTTTTGTCAGGTTATATTATGTTATGCCTATTTGTGTTATTTTCTTTCATGCTATGCGATATTATGTTTTTATGTTGTATTTTGTCATGCTATGGTTATTTATGTTGTGTTACGCACGTTTTATTGTTTTAGGGTGATTTATGTTACGTTGTTTATGTGGTGCCGTGTTTTGTCAAGCCATGGTAAGTTATGTCATGTTGTGTTGAGTTTGGTAATGTAATGTTATGTTGTGCTGTCTTGTGTTTTATCATACTACGGTAATATTTACGTTCAGTTGTGTAGTTATTGATATTCTCTTGTTTTAGGTTATGTTGTGTTGAGTTGTTTTTTTGTCAGGTTATATTGTGTTATACCTAGTTGTGTTATTTTCCTTCATGCTATATTATGTTTTTTTATGTTGTATTTTGTCATGCTATGGTTGTTTATGTTGTGTTATACATGTTTTATTGTTTTAGCGTGAATTATGTGATGTTGTACTGTGTTATGTTATGTTGTTTATGTGGTGCCGTGTGTTTTTATGCTGTATTGTGTTTGGTAATGTAATGTTATTTATATTAGCTTATGTTATGTTATGCTGTCTTCTATTTTATGTTAGATTGTGTGATGTTACTTATACTCTCTTGTTTTAAGTTATGTTGTGTTGTTTTTTGTCATCTTATATCTTGTTGTTATCTTATCTCATTCTGTTCTGTATTTTATGTTATATTTTGTCGTTCTGTAATCATTTATATTATGTTTTGTTGTTTTTTGTCTTCTTATATTTTATTTCATTCTGTTCTGTATTTTGTTATATTTTGTTGTTCTATGATCATTTTTATCATGTTGTGTTGTTTTTTGTCATGTCATATCTTATTTCATTCTGTTCTGTATTTAAAATGATATTTTATCATGTTATGATCATTTACATTATGTTCTGTTGTTTTTTGTCATCTTATATCTTGTTGTGATCTTATTTTACTCTGTTCTGTATTTTATGTTATGTTATATTTTGTCATTCTCTGATCATTTTTATCATATGTTGTTTTTTGTCATCTTATATCTTATTTCATTCTGTTCTATATTTTATGATATATTTTGTGGTTCTATGATCATTTACATTATGTTGTGTTGTTTTTTTGTCATCTTATATCTTGTTGTGATCTTATTTTACTGTGTTCTGTATTTTATGTTATGTTATATTTTGTTGTTCTCTGATCATTTTTATCATGTTGTGTTGTTTTTTGTCAT
>JANRMT010062837.1:98050681-98062000 GCA_026402145.1 Polypterus bichir lapradei
GCCATAAATAAGAAAGTTCAACATGGCGGACGTTGTCGACTGTTATCAACCGTTATGACCGTTACGTGTAGAATTTCGAAATGAAACCTGCTTAACTTTTATAAGTAAGCTGTAAGGAATGAGCCTGCCAAATTTCAGCTTTCTACCTACATGGGAAGTTGGAGAATTAGTGATGAGTCAGTCAGTGAGTCAGTGAGTCAGTCAGTGAGTGAGGGCTTTGCCTTTTATTATTATAGATTTAGATAGGAATATAAGTAACAAGCTAGTTAAGTTTGCAGATGATACCAAGATAGGTGGATTAGCAGATAATTTGGAATCCGTTACATCATTACAGAAGGACTTGGATAGCATACAGGCTTGGGCAGATTTGTGGACAATGAACTTTAATGTCAGTAAATGTCAAGAATTACACATGGGAAGTAAAAATGTGAGGTTTGATTACACAATGGGCGGTCGGAAAATCGAGAGTCTACCTTATGAGAAGGATTTAGGAGTCGTAGTGGACTCTAAGCTATCGACTTCCAGCCAGTGTTCAGAAGCCATTAAGAAGGCTAACAGAATGTCAGGTTATATAGCGCCTTGAAGTGTGGAGCACAAGTCACAGGAGGTTCTGCTGAAGCTTTATAACACACTGGTGAGGCCTCATCTGGAGTACTGGGTGCAGTTTTGGTCTCTGTACTACAAAAAGGACATAACAGCACAAGTGAAAGTCCAGAGAAGAGCAACTAGGCTGATTCAGGGCTACAGGGGATGAGTTAGGAGGAAAGATTAAAAGAGCTGAGCCTTTACAGTTTAAGCAAAAGAAGATTAAGAGGAGACCTGACTGAAGTGTTTAAAATTATGAAGGGAATTAGTCCAGTGGATTAAGATGGTGACTTTAAAATGAGCTCATCAAGGACACGGGGACACAGTTGGAAATTTGTGAAGGGCAAATTTCACATAAACATTAGGAAGTTTTTTTTTATACAAAGAACGACAGACACTGTAATAAGCGACCAAGTAGTGTGGTAGACAGTAAGACATTAGGGACTTACAGAACTTGACTTGATGTTTTTTTGGAAGAAATAAGCAGCTTTAAGAGCAGCACGGTGGTGCAGTGGGTAGCACTGCTGACTCGCAGTTAGGAGACTCGGGTTCGCTTCCTGGGTCTCTCCCTGCGTGGAGTTTGCATGTCCTCCCCGTGTCTGCATGAGTTTCCTCCGGGTACTCCGGTTTCCTCCCACAGTCCAAAGACATGCAGGTTAGGTGCATTGGCCATTCTAAATTGTCCCTAGTGTGTGTGTGTGCGCTGTGGTGGGCTGGCACCCTGCCCGGGGTTTGTTTCCTGCCTTGCGCCCTGTGTTGGCTGGGATTGGCTCCAGCAGACCCCGTGACCCTGTAGTTAGGATGTAGCGGGTTAGATAATGGATGGATGGATAAGCAGCTTTGGCGAGCTTTGCTGGGCAGAATGGCCTGTTCTCGTCTAGAGTTTTCTAATATTCTAACTAAGGGTGACTCAGGTCTTTTGATGTGTGCAGCAAACTGGTGGAAATGTTCTACCAGTCCATCGTGTGTTGTGCTATCCTGTGGCCCTCCAGGTGCAGCAACTTGAGTTCAAACGACACACAATGCCAGAACAAACATCTCAGGAGAGCCTGCTCCATCACTGTCATGGACTAGGAGTCTTAAGCATGCAAGTCCTATAAAAGGCACTTTCAAAAATGCCCACTAGAGAGGGGACAAAACGCCATCAAAATCGGCTAGCAACAAAGACAAACACTTACAAAGTAAAACGTTTTATTTCCCCAAAAAAAGCTCTGAAGCAAAAGCAAGCTCTGTAGAGCACAAAAAGAAGTTGCTGAAAACAGAAGACAATCCAGGCGAACAACATCCCGATACAGAAATCCAGAACAAACAGACTCAAAATTCAGTAATTCAAAAAAACAAAAAGCACAGAAAAAGACACAAATAAATTAATCGACTCACTTACATGTTTGAAATGAACCGCCGGGAACTGTGGGAGACCCTCCCAGATTTAAAATGCGATAGTGTGATTGGCAGGTGGCCCCCCACCACTTGGGGCACTGCCCAAAAAAACCCATGGGACATAACACAAGGCATATAATCAATAACAGCAACATTAACAGAGATTAATGGTACAAAAATGGAGCAATTAAAGGGACAAAAATAGAATTTGAACAACTGAAACGTGACACACAATCAGCCTGGATGTGCTGGAAGCAGGCAGCTGAGAATGGTGGCAGAAGTGGGTGCCATCAGGAAAAATCTCCTTCATCCCCTGCAGGAGGCGCTCTGCCTTGGACCACTTATAGTCACAGGATTATTCCTCCACGGTGTGCTAAGGAGCGCCTCTGGGGGTCTTTTCTGCCCATTGCTATCAGGCAATTCTTTTCTTCCTCCCAACATCCCAGACTAAATACTTAAACGCTTTATGTTCATTTTGTGAGAGGTGTCACCTGTTTCATGGCTGCACTCGGGTCCTAATCTGGGATTCTGAATTGGTTTGTCATGCGGTGGGTGCCTGCAATGTGGTGTATCAGCGCCTGCTCCTAACCTCTCTCTATCTATCTAACTAGCGGGGAAAGTAAGTACTATACACGTCGACATTTTTCTCAGTAAATATTTTTCTAATGGAGCTATTCACATGAAAATTTCACCAGATGTCGGTAACAACCCAAGTAATCCACACATACAAAGAGATGAAAACAAATAAGTGCATAAATTATATGTAATAAAGTGGAATGCCACAGGGAATAAGTATTGAACACGCTTACTGAAATGTATTTAATGCTTAGTAGTAAAGCCTGTGTTGGTAATGACAGCTTCAGGGCGCCTCCTGTATGGAGAAACAAGTCGCATGCATTGGAGAGCCCTGGTCAGCGGCCATCAGGAGGTCATTGGTGACTCTGACCAGGGCTGACTCTGTAATGTGAGAAGATTGGAAACCAGACTGAAATTTTTCAAACAGATTGAATTTTTTGAATTTTATTTTCATAGTACAGAAACGGCACTAACGTGAGTTGTAAACGACATTCCGATATCCTCTGATGAAGGACACTCCACTGTAATTATGTTGTTAGACTTAAGTGCAGCGTTTGACACCATCGACCATTCGATTTTACTGCACAGGCTAGAAAATGACGTTGGGCTCACAGGCCCTGTGCTCGCTTGGTTTAGTTCTTATTTATCAAATCGATTCCAACACGTACAGAAAGGTGCTGACAGGACTCCATCATTAAACACAGAAGTTCAATATGGTGTCCCGCAGGGCTCAGTACTGGGACCTTTACTGTGTTCACTTTACAGGCTTCTACTGGGATCTCTCATTAGGAAACATAATGTTCATTCTCACTCGTATGCAGATGACACCCAGTTAGACCTTTCTTTTAAATCAAATGAAGTTTCTCCGATGTTGTCTTTAATTAGTTGTGTTAGTGAATTAAAGGAGTGAATGGATGAGAATGACTTGTCTTTAAACACAAATAAAACAGAGATGTTAATTATTGGAGGAAATGACGCAGATTGCAACAATATTTTGTCATCATTTAACTCAGTTGGAATCCCCATTAATTTTACTGAATCAGCCCGCAATCTAGGAGTTCTCTTTGACTCTAGTATGTCATTTAAAGCACATATTACAAAGTTGTCCAAATCAGGTTTCTCCCATCTTTAAAATGTTGGGAAATTAAGGCGCTTTCTAAATAAACAGGATTCTGAGAAATTAATTCATGCATTTATCTCTAGTAGGATTGACTACTGCAATGCGGTGTTCACTGGCTGTTCAAACTGTTCTTTATACAGCCTCCAGTTAATCCAAAATGCGGCTGCAAGAATTATTACAAGAACAAGAAAATATGAACACATAACTCCAGTTCTTAAATCCTTACACTGGCTCCCGGTTAAGTTTAGGGCAGATTTCAAAATCCACCTTTTAACATATAAAGCATTAAATGGCCGAGGTCCGGCTTACTTTTCTGAACTTATCATGACTTACAAACCTGAGTGCACATTAAGATCTCAAAATGCCGGTCTGCTAAGGATTCCAAGGATTAATAAAATAACAGTGGGAGGTCGAGCATTTAGTTACAGGATCCCCCTAAACTGTGGAGTGGTCTGCCTGCTACTATAAGAGATGCCCCGTCGGTCTCAGGCTGAAGACTCACTACTTCAGTTTAGCACACCCTGACTAGAGCTGCTGATTAACTGTACAGACTGCATCTCTGTTGTTAGTCATCAGCACTAAAACATCAGTAATATGATAGTTAGAATTTATTACTAACCCTCACCTATTATGTTTCTCTTCTCGGTACTCAAATGTGGCACTTGGTGCCACGGCCCACCTGCCAAGTTATAGTTTTGCATGCCTAAGGTAAAGTTATCCCTGATGGAGGATTGGTAGAGGGGTCCTTTCATCGGTTGACTGGCCCAGCACTGACTCAGCTGTGGAATGGCCAATTGGGGGAGGAACCTTGATGGCCGAGGTCTCCAGGACTCTGAACAAATCCAAATCCTATTACAGTGGAACCTCGGGTCACGTCCGTAATTCGTTCCAAAACTCTGGTCGTGACCGAAAGTAATTTCCCCCATAGGATTGTATATTCATATTCATATTCAAATCCTATTATGTGATATCATCTACTGTTAACTTCTGCTCTGTACATGTAATATTTTTATTATTATATTGTATTAAGGATTACTTGTGTTCTGTTCTGTGTATTGTATTGTATTGACTCCCTTTCTTTGACACCCACTGAACGCCCAACCTACCTGGAAAGGGGTCTCTCTTTGAATTGCCTTTCCCAAGGTTTCTTCCATTTTTTCCTTACAAGGGTTTTTTGGAAGTTTTTTCTTGTCTTCATAGAGAGTCAAGGCTGGGTGGCTGTCAAGAGGCAGGGCTTGTTAAAGCCCATTGTGGCAATTCTTGTGTGATTTTGGGCTGAAGAAAAATAAATTGTTGTTTTATTTTACGTGTGCCTCCGTGTCCAGTCTGTCTTGGGTCGTCACACAAATTTACGCAGGTTCCTGCCCCACAGACGGTCAGGAATCCTGCCGGCTACGCCAGTGTACTCTGCCACATCCCGGTCTGATTCGGAATTGCCCTTAATGAAGCCCTTAAGCTGCCTCCCATGCGCACGTGTGTGACAGTCTTCAGGGGATAACATTAGACACCAAAGGAGATCTTGATATGCCATTCGCATTAAAACATTAACAGTTTCCCATTAGAATAGAGTTTGCAAAGACAATTAACAAATCACAGAGACAAACATTCAAAAAAACATATTTGTGTGTTAATTTCAAATCCAAACAGAACAAAATCGTATTCCACAACAATTATTTTATTTATTTTATTTCAAATTATTACATTTTACTATCTGCGGTGGGCTGGCGCCCTGTACTGGCTGGGATTGGCTCCAGCAGACCCCCGTGACCCTGTGTTAGGATATAGTGGTTTGGATAATCACTGACTGACTGACATTTTACTATTTCTTTACTGTGGTTAATTACTTGCTGTAATGTAATATAGTTAGTTCTATTATGTATATATAAAAATTCCCATGAAAATAACAGTCTGTTTAAATTGTACATCTGGTGACCCATACGCGAGTGGCTTAACCACAAAGTGGCTAGCACGTAGTGCCAGCCGGGGGTTGGCGAGTGAAGTAAGCAGAGGGCAAAGCCCCCTAGTAAATTTAAATGTGAATCTTACATTTTTGACCTTCGCTATGTTTTGTTGGTTAGTGATTCATTTCTTGGTCCCATCACAGTACACCTTCTCCACTTCTTGTTATTTCTGCACAATATGTGTTTCTTTATTGCAAACTAGCTATGTAAGATCATGCTGTAAAAAGTCCGGGGTCCTAGAAACTATTGAATTCATCAGAAAATAAACTGAAATGTAGAGATGTCAGGTAATTGAAAGGAACTACTCTGAGCATCTCTCCCTTAGGAGGATTCATTTTGCCAAACGTGCTCGCCTCGCTTGTGTTATTAGCGGCGGGAGGAAAAGTAAAAGGGATACCGGTTTGTCGATGTTAGCGGCTACGCGACTTTGTCTTTCTTCTAAGGTTTCGTTTCTGCTGATGTGCTTGCCTCACTTGTGTTATTAACCGCTAAGCAAGTTTTCTGTTTCCTCGGAGGCGGAGCCCTTACCCCGACTCCGCCTCTCACTTCCAGGCCATACAGACAGACACACACTTCCATGTGCAGACGTTTATCCATCCATTATCTAACCCGCTATATCCTAACTACATAGTCATGGGGGTCTGCTGGAGCCAATCCCAGCCAACACAGGGAACACACCCACACCAAGCAGAATTTAAGATCGCCAATGCACCTAACCTGCATGTCTTTGGGAGGAAACCTACGCAGACACGGGGAGAACATGCAAACTCCACGCAGTGAGGACCCGGGAAGCGAACCCAGGTCTCCTAACTGTGAGGCAGCGGCACTACCCACTGCGCCACCGTGCCGCCACAGACATTTATATCAGCATTTCTCAACCTTTAAGTATTTGCGACCCGAGTTTTCATAACAGTTTTAATCGCGCCCCTCCCTAACATTTTTTTGAAATGTAGATGTATATTTTATTATACCTACTTAACTTTTATCGACATTTATCTAACTCTATATTTATTGTTCTAGTATCAGAATGTAGTTTAAGTTAATTTGTTTTGGTTTCAACAGATTTTTTTTCATATTTTTGATTCTTGTTTTCTATTTTTCACATCTTCACGTCCCCCTTTTTGTTAGTTCGCGCCCCCTAGGGGGGCCCGCCCCACAGGTTGAGAACCACTGGTTTATATATAAGCTAATTATTCTATCTATTAATAAGATTGTATTATCTGTCCTGTGACTCTGTATCTTTGTTTATGATGTTTCTGCTGCTTTATGCCTCAAAATCTCCTCTTTTGATTAATAAAGTTGATTTAATTACCAATAATAAAATTTATCTCAGTGATGGCAGACCACCCCAAGGCCTGTAGCCTACTCCTCCAATCTAAGGCCACACAGCCAATAAAAAAGGGACCCAATTGTCATTTTACTAAATGATATCCATCCATCCATTATCCAACCCGCTATATCCTAACTGCAGGGTCACAGGGGTCTGCTGGAGCCAATCCCAGCCAACACAGGGCGCAAGGCAGGAAACAAACCCCGGGTAGGGTGCCAGCCCATTGCAGGGCTACTAAATGATATTTTACGAAGATGTGACCAGTACAGAGCGTTCCTTCACATAAGGAATGGCAAGGCTGCATTGGCGGTGAGGATGAAGAGGCTGTACGTGGCGTTTCTCTTTTTTAGCACAAACAAATCTTCATTTTCTCACGTAGTTGCCTTCAAGCACGGTACGTCACGCCCCAGGCTTTGTTCTATGAAAAGTAAAGTAAATAAATGACAGTAGCTGTATTCTTCTTGGATTCCTTCCCTGTTCCTCACACCTTGAAATTTAAAGTAGGCCACCCTGAAAGGTAAACGGTAATGAATGTTCACAAAAATCACTTGATGGTGTGAGGTGGAGAAGATAATTAAAAGAAAATTTGAAATAACCTCAGCTTCACCACAAGAGAAACAAGCGAAAAAAAAAAGAAAAGAACATACGCCCGCCCTAGCTTCCAGTTGTTATCTGAATGTTATTATAAAGGGAATGAACGTCTGCGTGCAGGAGGGCCGGCGTGCTTATTAAATGAGACCTTGTGGGCCGTCAACAGGGAGCAGCGGAGGAGATCGCGCCTGCGTGTAACAAGCAATTGGCTCACCTCCCTCAGCCACACAGCTTTGTAGTGGCGCTCCATGTGCCCGAGCTGATCCGCACTGTTTTTACTAACAGCACCAAAGATCCCACAATGCACTGCATCACAGATTGTGCTGCACAAACAGTCAGCATCCAACCCGCTATATCCTAACACAGGATCAGCTGGAGCCAATCCCAGCCAACACAGGGCGCAAGGCAGGAACAAGTCCCCAGGCAGGGCGCCAGCCCACCGTAGGGCACACACACACCAAGCACACCCTAGGGACAATGTAGGATTGCCAATGCACCTGACTTGCATGTCTTTGGACTGTGGGAGGAAATCCATGCAGACACGGGGAGAACATGCAAACTCCACACAGGGAGGACCCGGGACGCGAACCCAGGTCTCCTAACTGCGAGGCAACAGCGCTAGTCACTGCGCCACCGTGCCGCCTTCTGCACATCCACAGGGAGGGAACTCAGTTTGACAAAAATCGCTAACATTTTCTTAGTCTCTCTCCTGCAGGGCTGTCGGACGTCCTGATTTGACCGGGACTGCCCTGAGTTCAACGGACAAATCCCAAGATCCTGAATTACATCTGAAAATTGCTAATGAACAAAAATCGTATGTAACAAAAAAAAAAAAAATCTTAATACAGTTGTTGAATTGATTGTTTAGTTAAAAAGGCTCGCTAAATTTTTGTAGACAGCCTGGTGTACCACCTTTAATGATTAGAATAATCCGGGTGTTTGAATTGTGTGAGTTTGTGTACGTCGTTGTGTTGTCTTACGTTTCCTTTGCTCATCATGGCTGCTCATGCTTGTTTGTAATTCGTTTTGAAATTGAAGTGATGATTATTCTGTGACTATTTTATATATATACTAGTGGACTTTGCCCCTGCTTGCTTCGCTCCCGCCACTTCGCGTCTCTGCCACTTGCGTTGTGAAGGGTAGGGCTGAATGCACGCTAAGGAGATGCGGTCGGATCAGCTGCTGGCTTGCTGCTGTCAAGCTGCGTGTTCTGCTTGTCGTGCTGCTCGTCGATTATTTAAAAGCCTCTAACGCAGCTGTCCTTTTGTCTCACTACCTTGTCTCGCGGGACGTCAAATTGTCTCTCACGGGACGTTAAAGTATCTTCCGAGAAGATCATGTATCGATCCCAGATTTTTTTTATTATAATAGAAAGATATTTTCCTTTCTACTGTATATATGTACTTATGTGTATATATGTTACAGCCAAAACCCGAAGTTTGGCCAGTTCCCGAATCAGCCGTCCATTTCTCATTTTGGGCGCAAGGTGTGGCCAAAGTCTGAATTACTAGAAATTACCTATTGTGGCAGCTAGAGGCGCTGTTGCCCCGTTAAACCCACCAGACAGACGTCCAGGACACATGTGTAAAAGCACCAATAAGATTTCTTTAATATTTTTCTTCAAATAAAGTGCACAAAGCACAGCACACTCCACAATTCTCCAATAATAATCAATAATATAATACAATAACAATAAACAATCCTCCACTCCCAGCAGCTTCGTCAACCAACCTCCCAACTCTGGCTCTCTTGCTGTGTTTCCCAAAGTCCTTTAAATAGTTCATGACCCGGAAGTGTTCCTTCTCCGAGTCAAATGTCACATCATCCTCCTCAAGTAGCCCGGAAGTACTGCGGGCTTCCGTCCTTGTGCCTCTGAAGTACTTCCGGGTCGTAATAACAGTGGGAATCCCCAGGTTCCTTGTGAGCGTCCCCTGGCGGCACCCACGGCACCCAACAGGGCTGAGGAAACAGACTCCATGTCCCATGATGCCCTGAGGGAATCCGGGGAACCATTTCCATCCAGGGGAGCTGCCATCTAGCATCCCGGGGGAGGCAGTGTCCTAAAAAGACCTGCTCTTCCTCCTCCTTTCTGATCAGGGACGTCCCGGCCAGACTGAAATGCCGGCCATCCATCACACTGTGTATATGCTACTTTGACTGGCCATTTCGCGAAGTGGCAAGAACTCCTTGGCCAAAATCCGATGTGCTGATATAAGGCTGTCCGCTCCAGGTGTGAAGATGCATAAAAAATTTCAGATGTAGATTCAGAAGTGAGTTTTCCAGCCGCAGGCACAGAAGAAAAAATCACTACGAACCGTCACATCTTCCCAATCACCGACCGGCGGCCAAGGCTACACTCAATGCAATTGCACTACCAAGTACACAACAAATCGCTGCTCGTGCCTCTTTTCTTCCAACTTTGTCCGATTGCCCCGTGCTATTCGCAAATTGGCTGGCCAAATCCCGAAATCAAAGAAAAAAATCGGACATTAGTTGGTCAGTTTACAACGACATTGGGCATTTCCCGCTTTGGCCAGTTTCGGGTTTTGGCCGTAACATATATTAAAGCCAAATACCACTGACTCACTCATCACGAAATCTCCTGAACCATGAGGACTTGGGACTTGAAATTTGGTGCTCGCTAAGAAACGTTTTTAAAAATTTTGTGATCCAAGCGCAAAATTTCTTATAGTTTTTTTTAGACTCGTTCACTCCATTTCTTTAAAGTAAATTAAAAATATTTTCATTTTTCTGAAGAGTACAAGTTTTGTTTTGATATTTTCGAGTTTCCACAAAGCGTTTATAATTTGCCATTTATTTATCTTTTTAAAATAATTGCGTTACGTTATTCCAAGGTATATTAAAACAAATTCATTTCTTTTTTGAGGATTTTGATTTTCATACTTTTTTTATTTTATTCTTTTTCATACTTTCTTCACAAATTCTTCTATTAAGTGTAGTCAATCAGTCATTTTCCAACCCGCTATATCTTGTGGCAGACGGCCAGGACCCATGCCCGGCCGGGATGCCCCTTCAGTATATGTTGGGTATGGAGTACCCAATACCTCCCCCGGGATTGCTAGATGGCAACCCCCTTCGGTTGCAACAGTGCCTTGGACTCCTCCAGGGCTTCATGGGAGTTGGAGTTGGGTGCAGCCCTGTTGGGATCCGCAGGCAACACCAGGGGGTGCTGCAGCAGGAGCTGTTGGGCCCTTAAGGGCAGTGTTATCACCACACCTGGAAGTGCAGCCGAAAATGGGCAATCAAGCACCTGGAGCACTTCTGGGTGTGTTATAAAAGGAGCCAGCAGCCACCACTCGGGAGCCAAAGTCGGGAGGAGGGAGACAAAGCTTGACGAAGAGGACTGGTGAAGAAAGAAGAAGAGGAAGAGTGTGGTGTTGTGTCTTTGTTTGTGGGACTGTGTTGTGCCTGTAGGGACATGGCAGGCATTGCCCACAGGCGAAGAAATTGAAATAAAACATTTATTTGGTTTATCAGTGTGCCTCCCGCATCTGTCTGTGTCGGGTCAGGTGCCAATATAGCGCCTTTCTGTTACAATCCTAGCACAGGCTTCACAGGGGTCTGCTGGAGCCAATCAAAGCCAGCACAGGGTGCAAGGCAGGAGCAAATCCTGGGCAGGGTGCCAGCCCTCTGTAGTCTATTAAAGTTTATACCTCTTTAAATAAACCCGTAAAACTCTGACCGAGAAAGAAAGGATTTATATTGACAAAGTAACGGTCCCTCACGGCGTGGTGCGGATGAGCCCCACGCAGACA
>JANRMT010062837.1:98102937-98113496 GCA_026402145.1 Polypterus bichir lapradei
TTGTTTAATTAATCTATTATTTACTGATTAGTGGGTCTGATGCTAAAGTAGTTGCAGCCTTTTGATTATTTAGTGTTGTTTGCCTGGGTGTCTGCTCTGCTCATTTTTAATTGTCATTAATAAGATACAATGAAGGGGAAACACTGCACAGAGAAAGGGCAAAATAGAATAAAAATCAACAGAAGAGTGTTAAGCATTTAAATCTTTAACAAAAATAGAAATATTTCTAAATGTCTTATAAATGTAAAAATCATGCTGCTGGACTTTTCTGAATGTAGAATAAGAGGGGAACAAAGACCAGCTAATTAAATGAGATCAGTGCTATCACACTGAAAAAAGTATAACATTGATGTTGTTCATTCAACGTAAATTTTCTCTTTCAAGCAACTTAAGATTAGTCATTTAGTGTTGCAGCTTGAAATATTTGTTTTCAGATGTCAAAGTAAAAAAATGTTTTTGTACCAAATTAAGTTATGGTGGAGGGAATAAACGTAAAAATCCTATTTCATTTAACTTAATATTTTAGGTTGTTCATGTGCTGTGCTTGAGGGGTCGTTTGTATTTTCTTCCGGTCTAACTTTCCAGCGTCAGTATAAAACAAGTGAATTGCATCCAATCGCTCTAAATGATTTGCCTCAACTTAAAAATTGTGGGATCAATAAGCTAAAAAGAATTATATTTGTTCAGATTGAAAATATTAAGTGTGAATCATCACATTTTTTTTTCAGTGCAGGTGTTGCCACCGATTATGACTGGGATTGGAACAAAAACCTGCAGCCACAGGGGGTCCCCAGGACCGAGTCTGGGAAGCACTTGCCTTAGAATAACCGCTAATTATTTCATCTATTAACCCTTTAGTAGTGATGGGGAAATGAAGCCCCGTGAAGCTTCAAGGCTTTCTTTCTATTTATGCTGAAAAAGATTTGAAGCTTCAGCCTTCACGGTATGAACAGCGACATCTGGTGGTTAACTGAGGTCAAGGCAAGCTCTCAAGAGCGCAAGGGAAGCAGCACTCGCTATTTCACTCTCATGTTACCAGCAGAGGTGGCAAAAGTACACAAGTACTTTACTCAAGTAAAAGTACAGATACTTGCATAAAAAAAGATAATAAAAGTACAAGTACTCATTCAACTTTTTTACTTAAAGTAAAAAAGTACACGCTCTGAACTACTCAAAATATAAAAGTAAAAAGTAGCCTCTTCAATAACGATTGTACAAGCAGTTGCTATTCAATGCTGACTGAAAACTCACAGTATATTAATTCAGCTTGAAAAATATCAAATCCACTGTAACTTCGAGGTGGCGCAGTGGGTAACACTGTTGCCTCGCAGTTAGGAAACCAGGGTTCTTTTCCCGGATCCTCCCTGTGTAGAGTTTGGTCTGGGTAAATTGTCCCTAGTGTGCGCCCTGTGTTGGCTGGGATTGGCTCCAGCAGACCCCTGTGACCCTGTAGTTAGGATATAGCGGATTTGGATATTGGATGGATGTAACTTAAAATTACCAACAAAAACAGTATACTGATAACTGAGCATTCACATTGCTCGAGTGCTCACTTTTCAATATCAGCATGCCAATTTTATCAGAAATTCCTTTATTTTTACAAAACTACCAAAATCTTTTATTCAGCTTCAGCAGAAGCTGGTTCTCAAAGTTCTCTGAATCAAGGCGTGCCCTTTTGGGTGTAAAAATCAGTCCTGCAATGCTAAAAAGTCTCTCACAGGAAGCCAAGGCAGGTAATGGAGTGTTGAGCTTCAGAGACAACTTGCATATTGCTGGGAATGGGAATCGCTTTCGATAGACACATGCCCGCCTTGTTTTCACAGTCGAGTCCCCGCTCCGTTCTTCTTTTTTGTTACGTCCGTCATGTGTGATTCGCGCTGATTGATACTCTATCGGGATTGTCTTTCCTATATACCACTGGCCCATTCATTTAGGTTGAAATTGGTCTTTATGCTGGGAACGTGAAAGGATGAAAAATACTTAATTCCCCACATAAGGCATTAAAACTAAAGTAACGGGCTTGTTAAAATGTAAGGAGTAAAAAGTACAAATATCTGTGTTAAAATGTAAGGCATAAAAGTAAAAAGTCTGAAAAATAAATAAGTAAAGTACAGATACCTCAAAATTCTACTTAAATACAATAATGAAGTATTTGTAATTCTTTTCTTCCCAGTAAAAGATCAGAAAAGTCTGTGTTAATTTTATTCTGCTAAGGTCCGTGTCCATTTATACTATTTAATGAATACACAATCATTTGACATTAAATAATGAATATATTTCTTAGAAGAGACTTTGGCACTGAACGAGTGTTCTGTGTCATCTCTTAAAGAGAATAGTAGTATAATGAAAGACTTAATGTGCAAACACAAGACACATTCCAGATTCAATTTAGGAACAAATATAACTTTGGTTTGAGTATGATGGCTAAAATGCCTGAAGGTTCATTTCAAGCAGATTTAGGATTTAGAGTTTAAAAAAAACAAAGTTTGAATCCGAAACACTGGACTAAAAAGACATACCAGAGATATTTTCTGCTGCAGCTTTACAAGTGGTCTGTGTTCATTTTATTCTGCTAAGGTCCTTATCGATTTATATTATTTAACTTTTGAACGCCGTTTTCCGCCGTTAGTCGCCATCTGTCACCAAAGTTCTCCAAATCTCTCTCTCTCTCCTTACAGCCCAACATTGTTGAATGAACTATTAACTTTCTTTCACCTCCATCACATATCCCGTGTTCGCTCCTTCCTCTCCTTTTCTAATGCTGAGAAACTTGTCCCTGCTTTTATCACATCCCGCATCGATTATTGTAACTCGCTGCTGGCAGGTGCCCCTTCTAATCTTATATCCCAGCTCTGGCTTATTCAAAACTCGGCTGCAAGAGACCTTACTCGAACCAGCAGCACCGAGCACATCACACCCATCCTGCTCCGTCTTCACTGGCTCCCTGTGTCTTACAGAATCGAATATAAAATCCTACTAATAACCTACAAAGCCTTAAATAACCTCGCACCAAACTACATCAGTGACCTTCTCCTTCACTATGATTCCTGCCCGCTCACTAAGGTCCTCTGACTCTGCCAATCTTGTTGTGCCCCACACTAATCTACACTCCATGGGTGACAGCAAGGCCTTCAGCTGTATAGCGCCCAGACTCAGGAATGACCTACCGAAATTAATCAGATCAGCTGACTCCATGAATTCTTTTAAAAAATAACTCAAAACTCATTTGTTCAGGAAGGCTTTTAGCTCTACTTGACTTTATTACCCTTCTCTCAGTTTACCTCTCTGTCAAGATGCTCATGTAACCTGTGTGTGTGTGTGTGAGACCATCAATTGTGTTGTCTGTTAGGCTTTCTCTGAATTTACTGTCTTAATCTTCTTTATTCATTTATCTGGTTTATACATTGCTATATACGGTATACCCTGCCGTTCTTTCTTATATTCTGCAAGTGCCTTGAGCATGAGAAAGGCGCTATATAAATAAAATGTATTATTATTAATAATAATAATAATGAGAATGATGCATTTTATCGAGGCTACCTGTTAATTTAGCGCCAAAGCGGTCAAACCGACAAAACGCCGTCAAACCAATAAAGCGCGCTGTGAAGAACTGATGACGTTCGAAGCTTCAAGCGTCACGGATCACGTGACAGTGGTGTTTGACACAAGCTTCGACTCACCACGCTTCAGATTGACCGACACAAGCTTTGACGCTTCGGTATCATTTCCCATTTCTACCCTTTATTGAACCCACATAATCCAGTTTTTTTAAGGCAATTGATGCTGTCGGGATCGTCACTGGCGTTTTGCGTGCAGTTCTCCTATTTGGAATAATAGTGAATGAATAGATGGCATTGTAAGTTGATCTTAATGATCCTACAGTCTAGTCCAATGGTTCCGCTCCTGGAGGCTCCAGGACCGTCTTAACATATGGGCACTGGCCGGGGACCCTAGGAGTTAGGGGGGCCCACGAGGTTTCTGATGCCTATGTATATTTCTGTTTTCCTATCAAAACATGGCCCCTAGTGCACTATTTTACATTGGGGGGCATGATGCTGTTAAGACGGCCCTGTGAGTGGAGACCCACTGTGGCTGCAGGTTTTTATTCCAACAAGTTTCACATCTTACTTAATTAGCTGCCCTTTTTTCTCTTCTCTTATTCTCCATTTATAAAAGCACAGGAGTATGATTTTTACTTTTAGATTTTTTTTTGCTATAGCTTTAAATGCTTAATTTTTAACAATTGTTTTCCTATTAATTTTGCCCTTTTTTCTGTGTCGTTTACTCCCTTCACTGTATGCTAAAAAATGACAATTAAAAACAAGTAGAGCAGACACCCGGGCAAACAACACTGAAAGATGAAAGGCTGCAATCACTTCAGCATCAGACCCACAAATTAGCAAAAAAACGGATTAAATAACCAGAACAAAAAATCAGAATAAAAATGTTATTAAAAAACACACACACACACACACACTACCCCCATATAACTGCAGTACAGTCAGTCAGTCATTGTCCAACCCGCTATATCCTAACACAGGGTCTGCTGGAGCCAATCCCAGCCAACACAGGGCACAAGGCAGGAACAAACCCCGGGCAGGGCGCCAGTCCACCGCAGGGCACACACACACACCAAGCACACACTATTGACAATTTAGAATTGCCAATGAACCTAACCTGCATGTCTCTGGACTGTGGGAGGAAACCCACGCAGACACGGGGAGAACATGCAAACTCCACACAGGGAGGACCCGGGAAGCAAACTCAGGTCTCCTAACTGTGAGGCAGCAACGCTACCCACTGCGCCACCGTGCCACCCAACTGCAGTACATTTTATGAAAAATTTATCAAACTTTGCTTTGTAATTTTTACATGGACCCCAAAACACAGAAACTGGGAAATACCAGCACATTTGATTAGACTAGGAGTCCAATTAAAAACACAAGCTGGTTAGAACAAAAACCTGCAGCCGCAGCAGGGGGGTCCTCAGGACCCATTTTGGGAACCACTGGTTTAGTCCTATAGTTAGTTATACATTGGCTGTCTAGCTCAGTCCTGGAGGAACCCTGTGACTACGATTCTTCATCCCAACCAGTTTCTTCTTTTCACTGGCTTCCTACATTAATTAAGCAAAGCATTACTTTCCAATTTTTGTGTTTTGTTTTTTTATACCCAGAAACTACAAATTGGTGATGGTAATTTTTTTAGAGATTTGTTTTTTTATTCATTATTTTTACATTTCTGGTAATGTATGCCATAAGCACACAGGCACTGCTGTCTACAATGTTTGTCTTTAATGGTCAGTAATCAGACACAATTAAGAGGGCAAACTCTACAGCAGGGGTGCCCAACTCCAGCGCTGGAGGGCTGCAGTGGCTGCAGGTTTTCATTCTCACCCTTTTCTTAATGAGTGACCTGTTTTTGCTGCTAATTAAACTTCTTTTGAATTCATTTTATTTGACTTGCTCTTGAAGACTCAGACCCCATCAATTGTTTCTTTTTCCTTAATTAGCAGTCAAACAATAATGAGATACAAAATGAGCCAACACAGGACCAGCAAACTGTGACCATCATACAATATCTGAGAATAAAGAAAGGTGAAGGTCTCAGGAATGCTGAACTGCTCTTAGAAAAGAGAAAATCCACAATTTCGGAGATGACGGCTATTGCACAATGAGAGAGCAGCAACAAGCCAAAGAACGAGTTTAACTAACAACAAGACTCGGTGCCTAATTAAGGAACTGGTTGGAGTGAAATTGGTTGGAGTTTGAGGCCCTGACTTAGCTGGTCTTCTGTTGGCTCACTTACTTCACATCTCATTTCTGTTTGGGTGCCATTTAAGGAAAGAAATGAAGCAATTCAGAGGAACGATGAAGAAATTCAGGGAAACATTTCTTACAAACCAAGTCAATTAAAACTAATTCAAAAGAAGTTAATTATCAGCAAAACCAGATCACTAATTAAGAAAAGGGTTAGAATGAAAACCTGCAGCCAATGCGGTCCTCCACGACTGGAGTTGGGCACCCCTGCTCTATTGAAAAAAAAGTAAATTAAAAAGAAAACCGAGGCAACTATCTAAAGCCATGTCAGAAATACAGCTAAAAAAAAAAATCGACATGTGACTTTGATACTAATGCACTTTTGTGAATGCAAAATAAGAGCAAAAATAAAACAGACAGCTAATTTAACTATTACATCAATTTAATGGAAAAAATTACTCTGTAACTGTTTGGAACAAAACCCTGCAGCCCCAGGAGAACCCTAGGTCTAGTATAATATTATCTGTTGAATTTCAGTGATATTAAAAGTTATAATGGATGGTTGGTACCAGGTTAGACTGCTCCAGTCCATTCCAGAAAATGAATGGATGCTCATTCCAATAACACACTTCATTGTAAAAAAATATATATAATTACGACAAGAATATTTTAAATTTCTAATTATCAAATAGCGCATTACTTACTTTTTTTACGCTTCAATGTCAAGTTTTGTCGGATACCATCCGAGCCGTGTCTGTCATACCAAGTGCGTCACGACACGAGTCAGTGATGCTAGATTTTTCACAGGAAACACTCCACCCCCTTCCGACTCTTTATCCAATAGTGGACCTTAGTTTCCGTCACGTGCGCTGAAGCGAAGCCGCGGCAGCCATTTTGGTGACTGGAGGCTCGACTTGTCAAAGGAGAATCGTAATTAAGCCAAGTCTAATCGATGGATGGACAGTTTCTCCCTTCTTTCTCCGATTTATTTCTCACTGGAGGTGGCGCGGAGGCTTGAGGAACGATGGTGCAGTCGTGCTCTGCTTACGGATGTAAAAACAGATACCACAAAGACAAAAACATTTCTTTTCACAAGTAAGTTGAACTATTGCCACACGCCCTCGCGTGCGTGGATAGGAACGGTAAGGTAAGCAAGGGTGATCGTGCAGTGCTCGGGGGTTTAAATCACTCCAAAAGAAGACCCCTTATCGAGGGTCTTGTCATCATTACCCTGGATGCCCTCGTTGTTGCCAGATCTGAGGGTAGCCACATGGCGCACAACTGGCTGCATGCTTGCTTGTCACAGCTGTAGTTAGTTCGATCCGCGTGAGAGGGGCGGCTGGACACGCAGACGACTGATGCTGCTACCTGTCCCGGGCGGTGGTTTAGGCAGGTGCAGCACAGGACGGCAGAAGACAGGGCAGGACTTGGAAAATAAGAACGCAATTCAGTCGTATCTTGTGGAGCTGTGCCGCACCTGTTGGGATTTTTACGATTGACAGATATTTAACTTGGAATGAAATGGCAGGGATTGTTCTCGGGTGTATGCTTTTACATAAGAGATTAGGGTTTCATGCCTTTGTCAGTACAGTCTAAAGTAAACCCACAATTTTGGAAAGGATGACAAGCTTTAGTGATTTTTAATTTGTGAATCGCCTTTCCATCCCCACGGTTCTTTAAAACCGCGTGTATTCTGGTACTAGTTATGGGTATGAGGGGCTAAATAGCGCAGAAGTTAGCTCAGGACTGCATGTTGAGTCGAAGCCAGTAAACGTGCAAAGAAAAAATAAATAAATATATAAAACTGTAAAACCCATAGACCGCCGATACAAAGGACACATGACTGTCCATACTAGAACAAAAAAAAGCAAATCAGATAAAGGAGATGACTAAAAAGCAATAAAGTGTCGCAGTCATTTGAACAAATTTATAATAAGAGTTTTAAAATATGTACAGTGCCAGTGTGGGGGTCTGTGTGTATATACTGTGCCCACATTCACCTAGGGCATAGATCATAAGGGAGGGCCCAGCCGCACGAGTTAGCTACTGAACAGTCGGTTGGCACACTAATAAGCTTGGCCTATGGCGCAAAATAACCCAGGACTGGCACTGTATACAGTAGATATAAAATGAGAAGCAAAAAAGACTTGGACAGTATGGTAATATGGGTTATTTGTGTTACATAGTCATAAAACAAGGAGGCTGGGGTTCATGTTCCAGATCTTCTCTGCTTGGAGTTTGCATGTTTTCCCCGTGTCTCTGTGTGTTTCCTCCCACAGTCTAAAGACCTGCAGATTAGGTGGACTGACAATATTAAATTGTCCCTAGTGTGTGTGTGTCTTTTTTTTTTTCTTTCATTTTTATTGAATTTATTAAAAGCATATAACATTCCATACAATCAAGTCAAAACTTAATAAAACTAAATTCACTTTAGTTCAATTCTTTATTGCCATGTGCACAAGTACAAGTACCAAGTACAATGAAATGCTTGCTTGCATGTGCCCCCCCAGACAGTGAACATAGACAAAAAACACACAACAAATAAATGAATATAAATAAGTAAATAAATAAACCAGAATCCTAGGAATAAACAGAGACAGTGGCAGAAGTGTATGTGCAGGAAGCAGTGGAGGTGACACAAGGTTACCGATTGTTCACAAGTCTGATTGCAGTTGGGTACAAACTGTTCCTGAACCTGGAGGTGCACATCTGATTGGACTTTAGTCGCTTCCCAGATGGGAGGAGGGTGAAAGGTGACAGTGCAGGGTGGCTGGGGTCCCACCTGATACGGTTCAGTTTCCTGAGACGATGTGTACACTGTAAAAAGTATAGCATTGATGTTGTTCATTCAACGTAAATTTTCTCTTTCAAGCAACTTAAGATTAGTCATTTAGTGTTGTAGCTTGAAATATTTGGTTTCAGATCTCAATCAAAGTAAAAAAAAATGTGTTTGTACCAAAGTAAATTATGATGGAGGGAATAAACATAAAAATCCTATTTCAGTTAACCTAATATTTTAGGCTGTTCGTGTGCTGTGTTGCAGCGGCCCTTTGTATTTTTTTCTGGTCGAACTGTCCAGCGTGATGGCTTTCCAACTGCCAAAAAAGAAGAACAACTTAAAAAACAGATTAACTTCAGTATAAAACAAGTGAATTGCACCCAATCACTCTAAATGATTTGCCTCAACTTAAAAATCGTGGGTTCAAAACGATAAAAAGAATTATATTGGTTCAGATTGAAAATGTTAAGTGTGAATCATTACCTTATTTTTTTCAGTGTATAACCTCCATTCAAATTAAAATAATTAAGGTAATGACACGTGAATAATGTTTGATGAATAGTTCGATGTGGTGAAGCAAAATGCTGACATACAAATGCATTGGTGGTGCTTTTATATTCAGGCGTTGCATATTCCTGATCATAATGACACGATACATTTTAAAAGTCTCACATACCATCATTGTTAATCCATCCATCCATCCATTATCCAACCCGCTGAATCCGAACAGGGTCACGGGGGTCTGCTGGAGCCAATCCCAGCCAACACAGGGCACAAGGCAGGAACCAATCCTGGGCAGGGTGCCAACCCACCGCAGGACACACACAAACACACCCACACACCAAGCACACACTACGGCCAATTTAGAATCGCCAATCCACCTAACCTGCATGTCTTTGGACTGTGGGAGGAAACCGGAGCGCCCGGAGGAAACCCACACAGACACGGGGAGAACATGCAAACTCCACGCAGGGAGGACCCGGGAAGCGAACCCAGGTCTCCTAACTGCGAGGCAGCAGCGCTACCACTGCGCCACCGTGCCGCCCACCATCATTGTTAATTTTGATGAAATAATGGATACTGTTAATAATTACACACATGATGGTGACGAAGTGGCAGAGTGGTAGCACTGCTGTCTCGCAGGGATTCACGTCCCTGGTATTCCCTGCCTGGAGTTTGCATGTTTTCCTGCTGGTTTTCCACAGTGAGCTCCGGTATCCTTCCAAAGATATGCAGGTTTGGTTACACTAAAATAACACCAGTGTGTGCGCGTGCTTGTATTCACCTTGCGATAACCTGATGCCCCGTCTAAGGATTGTTTCTGCCTCGTGCCCAACGCTTGCTGGAATGGACATATCCATGGACTGATAGATTTAATCATTAAACATCCTTTTCAGAGATATCGCGGTAAGGTGTCCTCGGAATTTAATGGATGTTTCAGGCAATTCACAACACAGCAAAGCCGAACCTGTTCTCACCGTGATGACATCTCGCAGATTTACATAAAGTACGCGCGCAAGTATAAACAGTAAAACGCTTGCGTAGCTGGAGCGTCCGCAGGAGCATGCATCGTGCTGTGTGAAGTATAAACCCGGCCTAAAGTCTCAGGAGTTCTTGTAATTATCTACTCTATACATATATAAAATCCTAAGCCTAAAAGTGCAACCGTGACGTTTTTATGTCACATTTTTGTCATGCTTTAAATCGGGTCTATTTTAAAACCTACAGATATATATGTTTGGTATCAATCTTTTCAGAATTTGTCAAACTTTAATGTGATGTTGTTAGATTTTCAGATTCTTATTCCGTTTTAAAAAAAAAATCAAGAACTCACATCCTGAGAGATGAGACTTTGTGCCAAGAGATTTAACCAGGCACAGGGCCAGAAATAAAAGACAAAGAGTAGGACAGCTGCCGTACAGGCTTTTAGATGTTCGAAGTGCCGCACAAGATGCAGATCACATGGCACAGCAGCAACAAGCCAGCAGCTGATCGAGCAAAGAGGAGGCAAACAAAAAAAA
>JANRMT010062837.1:98113896-98136986 GCA_026402145.1 Polypterus bichir lapradei
AGAGGAGGCAAACAAAAAAAACTGTATTTGTTTCCCATTGTGGCACCGTTTCAGAGGGGGTTACGGAGGAGTGACTGCATCTCCTTGGGGTGCGTTCAGCCCCCTTCTTCACAACATGAGTGGCAGAAATGCAAAGTGGCTGAAAAGGGGGGTTGGTGAGGAATGTGAGTATGGGCAAACCCCGTAGTATTTTATATATATATATATATATATATATATATATATACAGTACAGGCCAAAAGTTTGGAAACACCTCCTCATTCAATGTGTTTTCTTTATTTTCATGACCATTTACAGCACTCCATCACTCTCCTTCTTGGTCAAATAGCCCTTACACAGCCTGGAGGTGTGTTTGGGGTCATTGTCCTGTTGAAAAATAAATAAAGTACATGCATCGAAGCTTCTCAGCTGTGCTTGTGCTAAGAATAGGAAAGATTTTAAAAATAACGTAGCATGATTCTGCGTTAACCACATATTTTTTCATACGTCTTAAACCAAGGAGATGCGAGGTTAAAATGAACCGAGAAGCGCGCGTACATACTCAGTACATCCCCTCTCTGGAATCGAACCTCGGACGTAGGCGATAGAGGCAAAGCCTCTACAATTGCGCCACGGTGTGTGGCTTATCTACAGTATTTGAGAGTATGTAGATCGAGGTA
This sequence comes from Polypterus bichir lapradei, assembly GCA_026402145.1. Classification (NCBI taxonomy): domain Eukaryota; kingdom Metazoa; phylum Chordata; class Cladistia; order Polypteriformes; family Polypteridae; genus Polypterus; species Polypterus bichir. The sequence goes on from JANRMT010062837.1 coordinate 98,114,556, forward strand.
TATATATATATTCGCAGCGGAGACGTAGTGTGTTAAGGAAACTATGAAAAAGAAAAGGGAACATTTTAAAAATAACATAACATGATTGTCAATATACAGTAATTGTTTTGTGAGTGTTATTGAGTGTTGCTGTGATCAAGGATTCGATTATCATTATTTGTTTCAATCAGGGTCTTATTTGTACGATGTGTTGTGTTCAAGTTACATTCTGTGTTTGTCAGTCGTTGTAAAGATTAAATTCTGTAATTACAGCCACATTAGCTCCACAAATGAGACACACGGGTTTAACGGCAATGTCAGTAAACATATACTCAGCCTCCCATCGGTTTTTAAAGGCTCTATTTTCAGAATCAACTTTTCTCTTCGGCATCGTGTGGGCTAGCTTCGCAATAACTTGCAGCATCATAAGCTAGACTTGATTAACGCGGTAAGTGTTCGGCAAGGCAGCCGAAGCGCTGCATTATGGGATCTGTAGTTTATTGTGTTACCAGCGCTTCATATACCCAGGCCATTAATAACAATAATACAGTATATAAAATGATCTCGCGGGCCGGATATAATTACACGCCGGGCCGGATGTGGCCCGCGGCCCTTGAGTTTGACACATATGGACTGAATAGAACTTGAAAAGATATATTTTTTCGAATGTGATCGTGCAATTCAGATCGAGTTGACACGCACTACAGATATATTTTTTCGTACATCGAGCCCATGTGCTATTGTGGTTTTGCTTGTGTGCTTCAGTAAGTTACCGTCCCCTCGCTCTTACTTTTTTACCGTTCATCTAATGAATACACTGAGTATGGCTTTACCAAAACAATCATTGATCGCGAATAAAGTATCCATTATTCATGAAGCTTCAATAGGTGATCTGTCTTTCTGCGTTAACCGCATGCAAGGTTAAAATAAATCGAGAAGCGCGCGTACATACTTAGTGCATCCCCTCTCGGGAATCAAACCTCGGACGTGGGTGCTACAGGCGAATGCTCTACTATTGCGCCACGGCGTGTGGTTTATCTATTTGAGCATAGCAGTGTAATTCGGTTTTTGTTCAGCACTCTTTGGAACTGTTGCTTTTTGTCTGCGCACTGCGTCAGTTCACGTGAGCCGCTGAATATGGATTTATATGTCACTCGCTCGCTTCTAATTGTTTCGCTGCCTTCTTAATTATATAATGCATGTTTTCTTCAGCGCGTTCTTCCTGGTTTTCTACGTAATGCATGATTACGTGAGAGGCGTGATGATGTCACACGAAACTCTGCCCCTCGAGCTGAACTCCATTACAGTAAATGGAGAAAAATAGCTTCTAGTTATGACCATCATGCATAGAATTTCGAAATGAAACCTGCTTAACTTTTGTAAGTGAGCTGTAAGGAATGAGCCTGCCAAATTTCAGCCTTCTACCCACACGGGAAGTTGGAGAATTAGTGATGAGTCAGTGAGTGAGTGAGGGCTTTGCCTTTTATTAGTATAGATATATATTTATAGATATATATATATATATAGATATATATATAGATATAGATATATATAATATCATTTGTTTTGGTGAATTCCTTTAAAATGAATGTTAAACATCAGTATTGATTTCTGTAAACCACACGCGTCACTTTGCATTCCTCTTTCGTTTTTCCACCTGCAGGTTTCCTCTCGCCCGCCCGGATGTCTGTGACAAGTGGGTGGCAGCAATGAGAAGAAACAACTTCAAGCCCACAAAGTACAGCAATATCTGCTCCCAACATTTCACAAAGGACTGCTTTAAGCGAGAGTGCAACAACCGCGTGCTGAAAGAGAGCGCCGTGCCGTCCCTCTTCTGCTTCAGTGTGGAAAGTGAAAAGGTAACTAACTAACTGACAGAATGTTTGCTAAAACTCATGACGTTTATTTTCAGGGGTTTCCTTCATAATTTTCCAGTGTTTTCCCTCCAATGTTTGAAGTAGTAGGTGGTATTGACTGTAAACATGCTCTTGGGGGGTTGCGTTTGTGCTAAATAATAATAGTCTTTTGATAACAAAACAATTTTATAACTGAATCACATTTATGAATCTCTTATAATTTGGAGTCTGGAGTTCACATCAAAGGTACAAGGAACCCCCGATCTCACTGCACCACCCACCACATCCGCAAGTAAGAAGTCACAATACTGTTGATTCAGAACTGGGTGAACACCTGAAAAATACAGCGTTAATATAGAAAAGGAACATTATATTATAAATACAAAATGGGAGACAATGTTATACAGAAAGCAAACTCTGAAAAGGGTTTATGTTGACACAACAGTTTCACTGACTAAGTAATACACAGATACCATTTAAAAAGGCAAATAAAATGTTAGGTTATATCGTAAAAAAAACATTGAATTTAAGTCCAGGGGTGTAATACATTAGTAAGTCCACATCTGGAGTGTTGTGTGCCATTCTGGCCACCACAGTACAAGAAAGACATACCTGCACTTGAAGCTGTGCAGAGGAGAGCAACTAAGTGCATCATGGGAGTTAATGACGGGTCCTGCTCTGACAGGCTCGGAGAATTAAACCTGTTTAGTCTTAAGCAGAGGAGACTGCATGGGGACCTCATTTAGGTCTTCAGAATCATCAAAGGCATTGATAAAGGAGATCCAGCAACATTCTTTTAGCCTAAGGGTGAATCGGGTACTCAGGGACATCAGTGGAAATGAAGGGGAAGTGCTTTTAAAACCTGCAGTGGGTTGGCATCCTGCCTGGGGTTTGTTCCTGCCTTGCGCCCTGTGCTGGCTGGGATTGGCTCCAGCAGACCCCCATGACCCTGTGTTAGGATATAGCGGGTTGGATAATGACTGACTGACTGCTCTTAAAACTGAAGCCAGGAAGCGCTTCATTGTGCAAAAAGTTGTAGGACTCTGAAACAAACTAACGAGACATGGAGTTGAAGCAGAAAGCTTGACAACCTTTGAGGAGAATCTGGAGGAGATATGGGGGACAGCTTAGCTATTAGCTAAACAAGTGGGTTCGATGGACTGAATGGTCTCCTCTTATTTGTCAGATTTCTTGTGGTCTTACGTTTTAGAGAAGCTGCAGGCTGGGTGGGATTAAACACTTTGGGATTGGAGTAGGTGGAGCTAAACACTTGAGTGGCAGCAAGCTGGGCAGGGCTTTGTGCTTGAGTGGCAGCTGATTGGATGGGGCTTCATGCACAAACAAACTGCCATCTCATGGAGTTGAAGCAGAAACCTTGAGAACCTTTAAGAAGAATCAGGAGGAGATGTGGGGGACAGCTTAGCTATTAGCTAAACAAACTGGCTTGACGGACTGAGTGGTCTCTTCTCGTTTATCATATTTCTCATTGTCTTGCATTTTAGAGAAGCAGCAGGCTGGGCGGGACTAAATACTTCAATGGCATTGGAGTGGGTGTGGCTAAACAATTGAAGGGCAGTTGAGTAGGCAGAGCTAAACACTTGAGTGGCAGCAAGCTGGGCTGGGCTTTGTGCTTGAGTGGCACCTGATTGGATGGGGGGCCTCATGGCTGAACAAACTACCGTCTCACGGAGTTGAAGCAGAAACCTTGAGAACCTTTAAAAGGATCTCGAGGAGATATGGGGGACAGCTTAGCTATTAGCTAAACAAACGGGCTTGATGGACTGAATGGTCTCATTTGTCAAATTTCTCATGGTCATATTTTCTAGAGAAGCATCAGGCTGGGTGGGACTAAACACTTCAATGGCAGTGGAGTGGGCGGGGCTAAATACTTGGATGGCAGGTGATTGGCTGGGGCTTCATGCATAAACAAACTACTGTCTCATGGAGTTGAAGAAGTAACCTTTAAGAAGAATCTGCAGGAGATATGGAGGACAGCTCAGCTATGAGCTAAAGAAACGGGCGACAAATGGACTGAATGGGCTCCTCTCGTTTGTGAAATTTCTTATGTTCTTATAATTATTTGGCATTATGAGTTAAATTCTTGAAAGAGGGGATTCCTTTGCTTTAGGTGTGTGGGGAGAATTGTGCCCTTGTCTAAAGGCAGGGTCAGGTTTATGACTCTCTAAACAGCTCATAATGAGTTTTCGATGGAAGGCATGTCACATTTAAGGACTTCAGCTGTTAAAGTTTGCAGTTCCTCTGTCACTGGAGCTGACCCCGTAAATGATTTGCTGTATGTAACTAAAGTCAAGCTTGTTTCCGAGTTGCATATTGCAGCGCACATGTAGTGCAAGGTGTGGGTCACATTGGTAGCCGGTAGACATAAGGTGTTTTCCCACCACAGAGACTTCCTTTTGAGTTTCTGTACGATTTAGGCCCCGGACCTCTTGTGATCCCTGGCCACTTTCGGGTGTTGCTTTCCTACCACACAACAGGAACTGTAACCTTTATGCAAAATGTGTGAACTGTAAAGAAGAGTAATGCGGTGTGAAGTGAGATATGTTTGGGAGATCATGGGGATCCCCAAACTCCTTTGGCACATATTGCTTTGATGTGGTATACGGCATGGCGATGAAGGGTGGTGGAGGGCGAAGTACGACATGATTGGGAGGTCATGGGAGACCACCCCAGGTTATTGCTACAGAATGATTGCGACTTCATGAGATTACTGCTTCAATGCAGTGCACCTGGGAGGCAGCTGTGAAAAGGGATGTGGTGCAAAGTGCAGGACATACAGACGTTTAGGGGCTCACAACCCTAACCTTACTTCATCTAACTGATTGCGAGACTGTTTTTGTAGTAAACAAAGATACAAATCATACAGTAAATACACAGACTTTTAATTAGATGTTACAATTGTAGGGTTATCTATATATTGTGATGGACGGCCAGGACGCCAACAGAATGAAAGGACCGGGGGATAGAGCATTGAGGAGGTGATACCTCCCCTGGGCCACTAGAGGGCAACCCTATTGGGTGGCTGTAGCACCATGGATTCTCGCAGGGGGTGCTGGGAGCTGGAGTTTGGTGCAGCCCTGTTGGGTTCCATGGGGGGCCGCCAGGGGTAGCTGCAGTGCCCTATAGAGAACTTTCACCACACCTGGGAGCGATTCCAGGTAATACTGATGAGCCACCTAAAGCGCTCCAAGTCAAGTCAAGTTGGGGAGCATGCACTGGCAGAGCGTGTTGCCGCACCCACTATACATTGAAACAGCTCGGGATCCCAGTTGGCAACCCCCCAGGCAGACACGCAGTCTAGTCCTACCCTCTGGAAATGACCCTCTATCTGCTGCAGCCAGGAGTTACGTGGGCGACCCCTTGGCCTGGTCCAGCCACTTGGGTCCTCAACAATGAGGATCTTACGAGGTGGATCGCCATCGGGGAAACGCGCCACATGGCCGTAGTGCCGTAAGTGACGCTCCCTCACAATGCAGGTCATGTGCCTCATTTGGGACTCCATGAGCAACACAAAGTCAAACCAACGGTACCCAAGGATTCTCCAAAGAGACACAGTACCAAAGGAGTCCAGTCTTCGTCTCAGGTCACTGGATAGCGTTCATGTCTCACAACCATATAGCAAGACAGGAAGCACCAGGACTCTAAAGACTTGGACCTTCGTCCTTTTGCATAGATATCGGGAGCACCACACACCCCTTTCCAGCGACCTCATGACCCCCCGTGCTCTCCCAATCCGTCTATTGACTTCATAGGAAGAGTCACCAGAGACGTGAATGTCACTGCCAAGATAAGTAAACCTCTCGACGAGGTCGACACACTCTCCACAAACAGACACACTGCTGATGGCCGTGCCCACATGGTCATTAAAGGCCTGGCTCTTTGGTTTTCATCAGGACACTCAGAAGCCCAGACCCTCAGAGTCCTCACTCAGTCTCTTGAGACCCCCGATCAGAGCCTCCATTGACTCCATTGTTTATGATCCTGACTTTGCTGACGATGCTGTGATCTTCGTGGAGTCCATAGAGCACTCCCAGGACTTTAATAAAAGGAGACGCCTCACTCCATTTGGGGAGCCGGAGTCGGGAGGATGGGGAACGAAGCTTACCAGCGAGGGAGTGGAGGCAGAAGGACTGTGGAAAGGAAGGAAGGAAGGAAGGACAGATTGTGCTGTGCTTTATGTACTGTGCTGTGGGCAAAACGCTCCCTAACTGTAGATAAACGTGTCTGCTGTGCGGAAACTTGTGTCCTGCCTGTCTGTGTCGGAGTCAGGACGGCTGTACGCACCCCTAGAGTGTCCACAATATTTATATAAAATCCAACATCAGTCTGTCTGTATATACTGAATGTCTGTCCGCTTGACACAAGAGAACTACGTAATGGATTTAGATCGGGTTTTTTTCTGTAATTGGCTTGAACATTCTGGTTGATTTTGCGACTTCTCTAGTCACGCTAAGTATCAAAGTTTGCTTGTGGTACCGATTTATTCGTGCAAATCCGAGAGAAAGGCTGCAGGCTGATGGGAGGGGGAAGCAGACAGGGCTCTCCTCACTCGCGCCCCAGCCTCCATTTGAGTCGGTGTACCTCTCGCCACGTGTTGGAGCCCACCTCACCTCCGTTTAGCTGGCGATATCTGTTTGTTCAGCAGACATTATCATCTAGAGATTGTTAAGGAGTAACGTTTGACGTTTTTGAGAGAGATACTAGAGCTCCATGTGTTTTAGAGGGTAGCTGCTCATTGGCAGAGATATCATGGCCACACATAGGGGATGCTCTCCCGTCAGAGCGGAACACAATCGGATACAGTGCCAACGTTTAACGTCAGAGCATACCCACCTTCTGGTTGGCCAGAATTACATTTTTTTAATTTTTTTTTATTGATTTTTAGTTTGTCCTGTTTCACTACTACGTGGGTGGAGCCACGGAGGACAGCTAGTAGTGTATATAAGTAAAGAACTGCAGAATAGTACAGTGGAGAAGATGAACCTCTGGTGACTGACATTATGGCAGTGCTAGGATTAACAGATCATTGGGTCAGGTTTATAAATTAAGCCAAAATATTCCCCAACCTCTAATTAAATAAGTTCCCCACTATTATTAATATAGCAGAGGCTATATCTCCACACAGGGGATTACTGTATTGCTTTGATGTGGTGCATGGCACAGCACACCAGGAAGGCACCACTGAAGAGTGTGGCACTCCATCTTCACCAGTAACTCTCTGAAGTTCAAACTACTAACAGGTTTGAAGGGTGGGGTCAGTGCTTGTGGTCAACCAATCAACTCAGTTCATTATCCCAGCCACACCCACGATAGTTCCTGGTTGAACGAAAAGTACGTACCCTGGAGGAGGAGCTAAAATAAAAAGTACCAGGAACTACAAATGGGCCGAGTTCCTATGGTGGGAATGCAGCACAAGTTCCTGAGTTTCTAAAAAGTCCCTGATTTCTGGGAAAAAAAGTTCCTGCGTTATAGAAGTGCCTAAAAAAACTGGAGTACCTCATGGAAGTAAATAAATAAACCCACACCACAGACAGCTTGGTTGTAGAGTGTCCTTTTTGTATATTTAATCAGTCAGTCACCAACCCGCTTTATCCTAATACAGGGTCACGGGGGGTCTGCTGGAGCCAGTCCCAGCCAGCACAGGGCACAAGGCAGGAACAAACCCCTGGGCAGGGCGCCAACCCACTGCAGGGCAACAACAACAACATTTATTTATATAGCACATTTTCATACAAATAATGTAGCTCAAAGTGCTTTACATGATGAAAAAAAAAGACAAAGTAAGAATTAAAATAAGACAACACTAATTAACATAGAATAAGAATAAGGTCCGATGGCCAGGGAGGACAGAAAAAACAAAAAAAAAAAAAACTGGAGAGATAAAATAAAATCTGCAGGGCTTCCAGACCATGAGACCACCCAGCCCCCTCTGGGCATTCTACCTAACATAAATGATCAGTCCTCTTTGTATTTAGGGTTCTCATGGAAGGACTTGATGATGACACACACACCCACGACAATTTAGGATTGCCAATGCACATAACCAGCATGTCTTTGGACTGTGGAAGGAAACCCACGCAGACACGGGGAGAACATGCAAACTCCACACAGGGAGGACCTGGGAAGCGAACCTGGGTCTCCTAACTGTGAGGCAGCAGCACTACCACTGTGCCACCGTGCTGCCCTTGTATATTTCATTTCTCATTTAATTTATAATTTAATTCTCGACAAGATTGGATGTCGAAGTCTCTTTTTTCCCTACACGAGTTGGTGCCGAGTTATTGGGTGGGTGATCAAGATTACTGACAGCCTGCCCACTAATTTCAGTGCTAGGAGAAAGAAACGCCAAGAATGTGGCGTATGCAGAAGGGCGCTTACAGCGGTGGAAGCTGAACCGAGTCGGACAGCATAGTTCAGGAGTGTTTGCTGTTTGTGGTTCTGTGTGTTTAAGCTTATTCTTCAGGTACGTAAAGTATATTTGAAAAAGATGTACTGGAGAGCAGCAGCACATTGGTATGTGAATAATGTAAAAAGACAGTACGTACTTATAGCTCCCAGTGTATCTCAAGACTGGAAACAACAGTCTGTGCCTTATCTCATGATTGTGTTTTCTCATACAGTTTGGATAGCCATTCATGTTAGGTACACTGATTGTAATTCCATGCTTTGGTCTGCATGTTTTATTCTGTACCCAGGATGCCTCTTACCACATTTCCACTCTTGCTCAAGGGAGAAGCTCACTGATTTCAACATGCAGGTTCTTTGTAAGACTAACCAGAGTGTCACTGTATTGACATGAACAGGCCGTTCGGCATAAAACACTTGGCCGGTTGTGTCCGCTTAATTCTTCTAAAATAACATCAGTTTTCAAAGTCCCTAAAGTCGTCCTGTCTACCTCATTACTTGCTGACTTATTTCAGTTGTCTGTGGTTCTCTGCGTGAAGAAAAACCTCCTAATGTTTGTACAAAATTTACACTTAACAAGTTTCTACCAGTGTCCCCGTGTTCTTTTTGAACTCATTTTAAATTCATCGTCTCAATCCACTGCACTAATTCCCTTCATAATTTTAAACACTTCAGTCAGGTCTCCTCTTCATCTCCTTTAAATGCTCAGCTCTGTTAATCTTTCCTCCTAGCTCATTTCCTGTAGCTCTGGACTCAGCCTCATCGCTCTTCTCTGGACTTTCTCTTGTGCTGTTATGTCCTTTTTGTAGCCTGGAGAGCAAAACTGCACCCAGGACTCCAGATGAGGCCTCACCAGTGTGTTATAAAGCTTGAGCAGAACCTCCTGTGACTTGTACTCCACACGTCAAGGCGCTATATAACCTGACATTCTGTTAGCCTTCTTAATGGCTTCTGAACACTGTCGGGAAGTCGATAGCTTAGAGTCCACTACGACTCCTAAATCCTTCTCATACAGTGTACTTTCAAATTCCCAGACCTCCCCTTCTGTATTTAAACCTCACATTTTTAGGTCCTACATGTCATACTTTATATTTACTTAAAGATAAACTCCCTTGACTTGTACTCCATGTTTCATAACCTAACATCCTATAAGTATTTTTGATCACGTCTGTCCTCTCCCTACACATAGACAGTGACCAGTCCACCATGACTCCCAGGTCCTTCTCAATGGAGACCAAAACTGCACCCAGTACTCCAGATGAGGCCTCACCAGTGTGTTATAAAGGTTGAGCAGAACCTCCTGTGACTTGTACTGCACACATCAAGGCGCTATATAACCTGACATTCTGTTAGGCTTCTTAATGCCTTCTGAACACTGTTGGGAAGTCGATAGCTTAGAGTCCACTACGACTCCTAAATCCTTTTCATAGGTTGTATGTTCAGTTTTCCGACTGCCCATTGTGTATTCGAACCTCACATTTTTACTTCCTATGTGTAATTCTTTACATTTACTGACATTAAATTTCATCTGCCCAAACCTGTCTGCTGTCCAAGTCCTTCTGTGGTGACTCAATGGATTCTCAATTATATCCCAATCCACAGAGCTTGGTATCATCTGCACACCATCTGGTTATTTATATTCCTATCTTAGTCACATCCCTCTCTCTCTCACATGTATATATATGTGTGTGTATTGTGGACCACCGGGTGCATACAACCCCCCTAACCCGACACAGACAGGCAGAGACACAACTGTTGCACAGCACATGTTTTTATTTCCGTTGGGAAGTGCTTTTCTGTTACTCCTCACTACAACACAGTCCAAAGCATCAAGCACACAACACACTCTTCTTCTCTCTATCTCTCGCTTCCACTCCTCCTCCTCTGATCAGCTTCGTCCTCTTTCACCTGTCTCTGGCTCCCTGAATGGGGTGAGGCGGCTCCTTTTCAGCAGGCCCTGAGTGTGCTCCAGGTGGCTTATTAATCAGGAATCACTCCAAGGTGTGGTGAAGGCCCAAAGTAGGGCTCTGCAGCTCCCCCCTGGCAGCCCCCACAGACTCCAACAGGGCTGTGCCAAACTCCCAACTCCCAGCATGCCCTGCGGGAATCCGTGGTGCCGCAGTCACACAGGAAGGCTGCCCTCTAACATCCCGAATGAGGTAGTTATATATATATATATATATATATATATATATATACAGTAATCCCTCGCTATATCGCGCTTCGACTTTCACGGCTTCACTCTATCGCGGATTTTATATGAAAGCATAACTAAATATATAACGCGGATTTTTCTCTGCTTCGCGGGTTCTGCGGACAATGTGTCTTTTTACTTCCTGTATATGCTTCCTCAGTTGGTTTGCCCAGTTGATTTCATACAAGGGACGCTATTGGCGGATGGCTGAGAAGCTAACCACTCAGAGCACGCAGTTAAGTTCTCCTGACTGAGAAGCTAACCAATCAGAGTATGCAGGAGCTATGCAGTGTTAACCAGGAAGTCTCATCTCGCTCATTCAGCATCAACGTGTTTCGCTGTGTAAAGAGTTGTGCTCTTTAGTGTTTATCTTTGTGCATAGTCAAGCCCTTCATTATGGCTCCAAAACAATCTGCTACTGCTTCAGGGGCCGTGCCCAAGCGCAAGAAGAAGATGTTAACGATTGCTGAAAAGGTAAACGTTTTGGATTTGTTGAAGGCTACGATTCTTTTTATTTAAAAAGTAGGAAAGGAATATAAGATCTACGGCTGCAGCGTCCTTTTAACCAGGGTGCAAAACGAGTTGTAAGTGGATGTAATAAGGCAGTAGTCTGGATGGAATCTGCTTTAGGGATTTGGATTGAAGACTGCCAGAAGAAGAACAACGGCAGTGCTACACAATCGCCTGAAGTGGCTCCTTTACAAGGGCTGTAACGCTCTCCTTTGTTGTGCAGTAAAATTAAACTCATTGTTATCGGACAAGTCATCGTGTCATTGTTGGTGAGTAACCATAATTAATTTTCTTCTTACAGTGCTTAGTACATGTATGTACGTTTAGTGTCACTGTACACACATTTACTGTATACTATTTTTCTTGCAATGTACGTATTTATTGCTGGTGACCTGTCTATCGTAATGGCTGTAACATATGTGATATCGGAGACACTCAATATATTTATAATATAATATAAACAGTGTTTATATACATAATATCAATGAATCTTACCTAATATCTAAGAGAATACAAAGGGATTATGCTGTATAACGCTGCGGGGAATATTTATAAACAGTGCGGGAGAGTTTATAAGGGCTTAAAATATATAAAAATAACCACACAAACATATGGTTTCTACTTCGCGGATTTTCACCTATCGCGGGGGGGTCTGGAACGCAACCCCCGCGATGGAGGAGGGATTACTGTATATATACAGTCATATGAAAAAGTTTGGGAACCCCTCTCAATTCTTTGGATTTTTGTTCATCATTGGCTGAGCTTTCAAAGTAGCAACTTCCTTTTAATATACGACATGCCTTATGGAGACAGTAGGATTTCAGCAGTGACATTAAGTTTATTGGATTAACGGAAAATATGCAATATGCATCATAACAAAATTAGACAGGTGCATAAATGTGGGCACCCAACAGAGATATGACATCAATACTTAGTTGAGCCTCCTTTGAGCCTCTAGACGCCTCCTATAGCCTCTGATGAGTGTCTGGATTCTAGATGGAGGTATTTCTGACCATTCTTCATACAAAATCTCTCCAGTTCAGTTAAATTTGATGGCTGCCGAGCATGGACAGCCTGCTTCAAATCATCCCATAGATTTTCAATGATATTCAAGTCAGGGGACTGTGATGGCCATTCCAGAACATTGTACTTCTCCCTCTACATGAATGCCTTTGTAGATTTCCAACTGTGTTTTGGGTCATCGTCTTGTTGGAATATCCAACCCCAGCGTAACTTCAACTTTGTGACTGATGTTTGAACATTATCCTGAAGAATTTGTTGATATTGGGTTGAATTCATCCAACCCTCGACTTTAACAAGGGCCCCAGTCCCTGAACTAGCCACACAGCCCCACAGCATGATGGAACCTCCACCAAATTTGACAGTAGGTAGCAGGTGTTTTTCTTGGAATGCGGTGTTCTTCTTCCGCCATGCAAAGCAATTTTTGTTGTGACCAAATAACTCCATTTTTGTCTCATCAGTCCAAAGCACTTTGTTCCAAAATGAATCTGGCTTGTCTAAATGAGCATTGGCATTCAACAAGCGACTCTGTTCATGGCGTGAGTGCAGAAAGGGCTTCTTTCTCATCACCCTGCCATACAGATGTTCTTTGTGCAAATTGTGCTGAATTTTAGAACGATGTACAGATACACCATCTGCAGCGAGATGTTCTTGCAGGTCTTTGGAGGTGATCTGTGGGTTTTCTGTCACCATTCTCACAATCCTCTACATATGCCGCTGCTGTATTGTTCTTGGCCTGCCAGATCTTCTGGGTTGGTTTAACAGCAACTGTGCCTGTGGCCTTCCATTTCCTGATTCCATTCCTTACAGTTGACACTGACAGTTTAAACCTCTGAGATGGCTTTTTGTAGCCTTCCCCTAAGCCATGAGACTCAACAATCTTTGTTTTCAGATCTTTGGAGAGTTGCTTTGAGGATCCCATGCTGTCTGTCACTCTTCAGAGGAGAGTCAAAGGGAAGGAAGCACAACTTGCACTTTACCACCTTAAATACCTTTTACCACTCATGACTGGACACTCCTGTCTATGAAGTTCAAGGCATAACGCGCTCATCCAACCAAGTAATCAGCATTGAGCAGTGACCGGCGTTCAAATCAGCACAATGACAAGGGGACCAACACTTGTGCACAGCCAGTTTTTCACATTTGATTTAATTTTATACAACTAAATACTGCGTCACTAAAAATCTTTGTTCTGAAAACACAGCAGTATTTATATGTTCCTGAGAAATGAAAGACATACCACTGTTATCTTTTATGTTGAACGGAGAGTCAATTATTATGCAGGCTTAGAGGGGTTCCCAAACTTTTTTGTATGACTGTATATGTGTATACATATATATTATATATTGGGGCCCTTGTTTTTATAAGTGTGCCTCTAGTGTCTATCTGTGTTGGGTTGGGTGGCTTGCACACCCCCTAGTTTTCTTGTTACTATATATATATATATATATATATATATATAGTGAAAGATCAGCCTTGGCACAGACAGACACGGACTCCAAAGGTACAAAACACGCACTGTTTATTTTCCCCAAATACCACGCTCTATTCAGTCCATTCTCTTTCTTCAGGCCGCCTCCACTTCTCATCTTAAGCTCCGTCTTTTTCCACCCGACTCCGGCTCCTCGAAGGGAGTTAGGCGGCCCCTTTTATCATGCCCCGGATGTGCTCCAGGTGCTTGGTGATGGTCTTCTGGCAGCTCTTCGTAGTGTGGCACTAGTGTTGCCCTTGCACCTGGAAGCACTCCGGGCATGCACAGTTCCTGTTTCAGCAGCACTTCCTGGTGTGACGGAAGTGCTGTCCTGTAGGGCTCTAGGATTGTCCAGGTGCCCCATGGTGAGCTTCCCAGCTGCATTTCCGTGGCCTTCCGTGGGAAGGATAGTGCCCCTCTCCCGGTTCGTCCTTCTTCGAAGCGTCCCGGTGGGACAGGATCCCTGGTTGTCTGCCACTATATATATATATATATATAATTAAATACAATCAATAGCTTATTATTGTATAAGATTTGGGAACTCCTGTCACACACATTCATATTCTTACTATTCTGACACATTGGTGTTGAAGAATAGAAAAATAATATATTGTTATTTGGAATACATGCATTTCATTTTCGTCCTGTGTCTACAACAATCTGTGTAAATGTAGGATGACAGGAAATGTGAGGCAAGAAATTTTGAACACATAACTAAAACAGAAACTTTTTTCATGTTGTAGCAATAATGACAAAATGTTGACGTGAAGTGTATAATGTGTGAAGTCAGAAGTCCGAATATCAAATAAACACTTTCACAAAACAAGGTATAACAAAACAAGGGCACTTTTATTCAAGAATAAAACTGAAGAAAAAGAAATTGTCCAGTTTCTGTGTTGCAGTCAGTGTGTAAAAACTGAAGCCCAAATATCAATAATAGCATGAAAACGGCGCTTAACAAATGAAATGACTTAACAAAACTGAGGTGTTGTAAAATTTCTGGCCTATGTTTCCGACCAGAGCATCATTAGTTGATTTTGTCATTTTACAAGTTGATGTATAATAATTAGATGGGCACATGTCTGTTTGTCTGGTGTAATTTTCGCCATGCCTACTTCAGATTTAAGGCATCGCATCAGCATTACTACATTCCATACACGGTGTACGCCAAAATCCTAGCGTGCGGCAGCACCACCCTCAGTGTTTTTCCTTTTCTCCACGTTGTCTCCCAAGTATCTTTCGTTGCAGCCTGCAGAATGGGGCGTAGGTAAACCTGGGCAGAGTTACATGTTGAGCTCCACCCATATTGCCCTGCACATCACATGTCCGTGTCACACATTTCATCCTGCTCAGTTACACACTTTTACACCACCCATATTTTCAGCACATCACGTGTGTCCTTCCGCCCAAACCCGCTGATGGTATTCACTGTTTTCCAGCACTGTAATGCAGGAATGTCCCTCTGTGTCATTTCACTTCATGTATCTCGATGGGTGCTCAGTTGTTAAAACGTGACGCCGCTAGTCAGGACATTGTTAACTGAGTCATGATGGAATATTTTTGTTGGACAAATTGATAGAAACTACATGTTTTTAAATTTAAGCTTTGTTTCAGGATACATACATTACAGAAGAAAATTGTGGGAAGCATTCTATTTTCTTTTATAACCATATACAGTATAATATGGATAAGTATTTTCTGGACATTTTCTGTTAGTTTAAAAAAGTCTGTTTGAAGGAATTTTTTTTATGGTCACTGAGCAATAAGCTCACAGAATTTTATGTTGTTAATACAAAATGAACTGGTAACTCCTGTGGTCTATAGTGTAATTATAAAAAACATCAAAGTTCACACTTTGTAATATAGGACATGAGACTTCTCTGCATCTGGTTATGCAGGAGCTTAGAGGAAAAGTTTTTTAAAGAGATAAAAATAAATTTAAATCAGTATCAGCCGATCCAGTAACTTGACATCGATGGTCGGTATCGGTGGATCCAGTAACTTGACATCAATGATTGTATTGGTTGATCCAGTGACTTGATGTCGATGATCATTACTAGTCAATCCAGCAACATGATTTCGGTGATCGGTACCAGTTGATCCAGTAACACGATGTCTTACCTGTCAATCCAGTAACACAACGTCGATGATCGGTATTGGTCATTCCAATAACACGACATCGATGATCGGTATTGGTTGATCCAGTAGCACGATGTCAGTGATCTGTACCGGTCAATCCAGTAACCCGACATTGATGATCGGTATCGGTGGATCCAGTAACTTGACATCGATGATTTTATTGGTCAATCAAGTGACTTGACCTCAATGATCGTTACTGGTCAATCCGGCAACATGATGTTGGTGATCAGTATCAGTCGATCGAGTAACTTGACATTGATGATTTTATCGGTCAATCCAGTAACACGACATCGATGATCAGCATCAGTCATTCCAATAACACAACATCGATGATCAGTATTGGTTGATCCAGTAACACGATGTCGGTGATCTGTACCGGTCAATCCAGTAACCCGACATTGATGATCGGGATCGGTGGATCCAGTAACTTGACATCAATGATTGTATTGATCAATCCAGTGACTTGACGTCGATGATCGTTACTGGTCAATCTGGCAACATGATGTTGGTGATCAGTATCAGTCGATCCAGTAACTTGACATTGATGATTTTATCATTCAATCCAGTAACACGACATTGATGATCGGTATTGGCCAATCCAGTAACTTGACATCGATGATCGGTATCTGTCGATCCAGTAACACGATGTTGGTGATCGGTGCCGGTTGATCAGGTAATATAACAGCGGTGATTGGTATCGGTTGAACCAGTAACATGAAATCAGTGAACGGTTATTGGCCGATTCAGTAATAAGACATTGGTGGTCACTCCTAAAACCCCCTGATCAGAGTATCCCTACTGAATGTTTCTTGTCCATGTATAAAGATGTGGTAAACGCTTGAATTATATCATTTCCATTGATCTCTTTTAGGAGAAGGCTCTGGAGTTAACTGAACCACAGGAACCTCCACCTCCGCTTTCGCCTCATCCCCCACCACCAGCTCTGGAGCAGCCGCAGATGCTCCCCCAGCACGTTGTCCAGATGGTGGTCCACCCGGCCCTGCTCCCCAATCAATCCATCTCCTGTGATCACAACTACACAGTGGAGGACACCGTGCAACAAAAGAAGAGGATCCAGCAACTGGAGGAACAGGTCGAAAAACTGCGTAAGAAATTAAAGACTGTGCAGCAGAAATGCAGACGTCAGGAAAGGCAGTTGGAAAAAATGAAAGCTCTCCGCGAGTTTCAGAAGGACAAAGACGTAACATCCGAGAGCTATGTCATCCTTCCGAAGGAGTTGTATGATGTGCTTAAAAGCATCGAACCCATTGACGGATACTGAGAACTTTTCAAGGTGTCTGCACACTGACTGGTTTATTTATGAAGAAAGACACTACATGCTGGAGACCCCAATGCTCACTTAGCATAACCTTGGATACTAACACCCCCACAGCTTCACAGGGAGTATACAAAATATTTGAAACATGAAGATCCATTCTGCCCATTTATTGGACTGTCATTAACAGTCATTGCTGTGTTTATTCTTTCCGACACGCAGGGCTGGTTTACAGTGTCATGAATCGTCCATGTTTGAAATGTCGCCGTTCGGTCCAGGTATGGTAAAAAGGGCATTTCATTTACAAGCCAAAATCTGCTGTTGTTTGAATAAAATGTAACAGTACATCAAGTTTAAAAATTCAATAGGAGGTGCAAGAAACAATCACCGTAATTTATAACAGGAGAGTGACACCGGAGTTGGGACCTGGAAAGTCTAAAAGTCCATTAAACAGAATCCACTGGAGAAAATATTAATAGGTCCATAAATCCAAGTGAAGTTATTCAGATGTACAGTGCATTCAGAAGGTCTTCACTTCCAGCACACTCCATTCATTTTAAAAAGATAAATTTGCCATTTTTGCCCATCCACGTACACTTGGTAACCTGTAACGGCAAAGTGATGTGATTAATCTCCTTGGCGTTAACCCTGAGTGCCAAACTCGGGAATTCTGTGCTGTTACGGTTAAGCCCGAGTCCGAGTAGGGGTGATGTGCTTCTGCTTAAAAGAGTTAAGCCTTAATAACGCTTGGGATGATACTCTGCTGCCATCTGGTGGATGAAATTATATCCATCCATCCATTATCCAACCCGCTATATCCTAACGCAGGGTCACGGGGGTCTGCTGGAGCCAATCCCAGCCAACGCAGGGTGCAAGGCAGGAAGCAAACCCTGGGCAGGGTGCCAGCCCACCGCAGTGAAATAATATCATGCTGCAAAAATCATCCATCCATCCATCCCGCTATATCCTAATTACAGGGTCACAGGGGGGTCTGCTGGAGTCATTCCCAGCCAATACAGGGCGCAAGGCAGGAAACAAACCCCGGGTAGGGCGCCAGCTCACCGCAGGGCACGCACACACACACACACCAAGCACACAATAGGGACAATTTAGGATTGCCAATACACCTAACCTGCATGTCTTTGGACTGTGGGAGGAAACCCACGCAGACACGGGGAGAACATGCAAACTCCATGCAGGGAGGACACGGGAAGCGAACCCGAGTCTCCAAACTGCGAGGCAGCAGCGCTACCCACTGCACCACCATGCTGTCCCCTGCAAAAATCAACTATCTCTATATGTTTTTGCCACTCTAAGGTAACTCGTTAATATTCATGAGTGGGGAGGAGCCTTCAAAACAAAACACAATAGGCGTGTAAACGAGAAGCTGTAAGGGTCACTTTTAGAAGATACGGAAAGCAAAGCATTAGTTGACTCGAGATCGTGGTGACAAGGAGAGTTGTCATCAGACACTGACACGGACGATGAAACTGCTACATGCGTCACTGAACGACCGAACCGCCTCGATTTGTGTGACACTGCAGTGGCACAAAAGTAAAATGATTGCGATCAAGTGGAAGGAGAAGAAATACGCTAGCCCACTAAGAACTGATCACATCGATCTCTTCTAGGAGAACGTTCTGGAGTTAACCAGAGCGTAGTAACCTTCGCCGCCACATTCGCCTCATCTATCCCAACCTCCTGCTCTGGAGTAGCCGCAGATGACTCCATAGCACGTTGACCAGATGGTGGTCCACCTGGCCCTGCTCTCCCAACTCAGTCCACAACTACACACACGCAATCCTCCCCCCCCACCACCACCCCTCCCCGCTCACAGTGTAGTAACCGTCAATGTTCACGTCAGGGGAAACATGGAGGTCACTACGGCTTGTGCTGTGGTTGCCTACAGTAACACAAGGGGCATGTCAGCCATGCAGATCAGGCAGTGACATCAGAAATATAAGAAAACCGAGAAAAGAAAACGCGCTTGTGTTGTCCCGATTGTGACGTCCGGCTTGTGCATTGCTGACCGTTTCGAAGCAAGTCACACGAGGGGCGCGTACTAAACCCGCACCAGTGCAGCGGTGAGCACTCGCCCTACTTTTCGTAATGGAATCATGTTAACGTTTTGGCATCAACACGTTTCTCTTACACGGCGTAACGTTTTATTGTTGAAACAAATTCAACGTTTTAGACTCCTAAACATAACACTGAAGAGGCTACGGAGAAGTGAGGGTGGGATATCGGTGACAGATCCTAGCTGTCTGCTCCTTACGTTTTCATAATCGTATCCATACTCTTCGGTGGGATTCTTTAAAACTCGCTCTCTAACCCCTCCACAGATTTGATACTAACAGGCTAGAAGTTTGACGTATCGTTTAAGACGTCCACTTTTTGTAGGACTAAAGTCATTTTTTTCCGCCAGTGTTCACAGACCTCCGAGTCTTTCACTTTTTCTTCACTAGGTCACAATTCCAGTGGGTCCACTTTGTTCATATTTGGTGGTATCACCTTTAAATTGCTTAATTTGAGCCAAATGTCTTGGGTCACCTTCCTCAAGCTTCTTATGGTAAGTTGCTGGAGTTTTTAGCCCATTCCTCCACACAGAACTGGTGTAACTGGGAGAGCTTTGTAGGTCTCCTTGCTCGCTTCTTCTGTTTTAAATCGGATTGAAGTCACAGCTTTATGATGGCCGCTCCAATACCTTGAGCCATTTTGCCACAGCATTGGTGGTCTGCTTTGGGGTCCTTTTCCATTTGGGAGACCCATAGGCGACTGAGCCTCACCTTCCTTGCTGAGCTCTTGACATGATGTTCTCCTTCCTCTTGATGCCATCTACTTTGTGAAGCGCTCCAGTCCCTCCTGCAGCCCCCACAACATGACGCTGCCTCCCCTGTGCTTGATGGTTGAGATGGTGTTCTTTGGCTTACAAGTCTCACCCTTTGTTCTCCAAACATAACGATGGTCATTATGGCCATCAGACCAGCAGACATTTTCTCCAGAAGGTGAGATCTTTGCCCCCATGTGCCATTGCAAACTACAGTCTGGCTTTTTCTTCTTCCTTGCTCAGCAGCCGTTCAGGTTATGTTGATGTCGGACTCGGTTTTACTGTGGAGATCGATACTTGTCTACCTGTGTCCTCCAGCATCTTCACAAGGACTTTTTGCTGTTCTTCTAGGATTTCGTGCCAAAGTCTGTTCTTCCCTTTCAGTCAGAATGCGTCCCCTACCTGAGCGGTATGACGGCCCTGTGGTCCCATGGTGTTTATACTCGCATTTGTACAGATGAACGTGGAACCTTCAGGCGATTGGAAATTGTTCCCAAGGATGAACGAGATTTGTGGAGCTCCACAATGTTTTTTCTGAGCTCTTGGCTGATTTCTCTTGTATGTCCAGCAAAGCGGCAGTGAGTTTGATGGTTGGCCTTAACACACATCCACATGTCGACTCCAGTTAGGCTAACTGGCTATCAGAAGCTAATTGTCTAATTGCCTAAATGCTTAACATCATTTTCTGGAATTTTCCAGGCCCAGTTAACAAAGTGTATGTAAACTTGGGACCCAGTGGAACTATGATATTGTCAATAAAAAGTGAAATACTCTGAAGTCTGTGAACATTGTTGGAAAAAATGACTTTAGCCCTGCACAAAATAGATGTCTTAAACGCTAATTTATAGTTTGTTAGTATAAAATCTGTGGAGGGGTTAATAAGTGAGTTTTAAAGAATTCACTGTAAGCGTTTGGAAACTTCTCACGTCAACTGTATCTACAGTACATATATAAAATGCTAAGGGTCGTGTCTGTCTGTCACTCAGTTACTCACAGACCACTCACGTTAGAACCGCGATCTTGGTCTTAATTGAAACCTTATGATGTGAAAAGTTTGAGGTGGTGAAACCCTTGGCACAGTGACCTTGGGTGTTGTGTTTAATAATGGCCAACTGATCCAGAAGGAGACATGACAGAAACGAAGAGTGGCGACATCTGCTGAGCGGGAAGTAATTTGTATATGGTGATGACGTGACGAACAACACCGTAAAAGAAAGGAAATAATCATCTGCTGACCATCCTACTGGTGGCCAGAACAGTTTATTATATTCTGCTCAAAAAAATTAAAGGAATCCTTTTCAATCCGAGTATAGCATCAAGTCAGTGACACTTGTGGGCTGCTGATCTGGTCAGTGAAGTAGCAGAGGGGCTTGTTTATCTGCCTCAGCTGCTTTGGTGCACTAGAGGGGCAACAAGGAGACGACCCCCAAACAGGAATGAATGGTTTCACAGGTGGAGGCTACTGACATTTCTCCCTCCTCATCTGTTTTGTCACTCATTTTGCACTTGACTTCGGGCAGTGTCACTACTGGTGGCATGAGGTGATACCTGGACCTTACAGAGCTGGCACAGGTAGTCCAACATCTCCAGGATGGCACATCAATATGTGCCATTGCCAGAAGGTTTGCTGTGTCTCCCAGCACAGTCTCAAGAGCACGGAGGAGATTCCAGGAGACAGACAGGCAGTTCCTCTAGGAGAGCTGGACAGGGCCCCTCGTAGAAGGTCCTTAACCCATCAGCAGGACCCACCTGTATATGCTCCTTTGGGCGAGGAGGAACAGGACGAGCACTGGCAGAGCCTACAAAATGACCTCCAGCAGGCAGGCAGATCAGAAACAGACTTCATGAGGGTGGCCTGAGGGCCCGACGTCCTCTAGTGGGCACCGTGGAGCTCCATTGGCATTTGCCATAGAATACCAGAATTGGCAGGTCCACCACTGGCAGGCGCCCTGTGCTTTTCACAGATGAGAGCAGGTTCACCCTGAGCACATGTGACAGACATGAAAGGGTCTGGAGAAGCCGTGGAGAACGTTATGCTGCCTGTAACATCGTTCAGCACGACCGGTTTGGTGGGGGGGTCAGTGATGGTATATCTGGGGATGCAAATCCATGGAGGGACGCACGGACCTCTACAGGCTAGACAACGGTACCGCAGGACTGCCATCAGGTATCGGGATGAAATCCTTGGACCAATTGTCAGACCCTCTGCTGGTGCAGTGGCTCCTGGGTTCCTCCTGGTGCACGACAATGCCAGGCCTCATGTGGCGAGAGGATGCAGGAATCGATACCATTGACTGGCAACCCCACCCCCACGCTCACTCGCCTGACCTCAATCCAATAGAACACCTCTGGGTGGGACATTATGTTTCGGTCCATCTGACGCCTCTGCCTGTCCAGGAGCTCAGTGATGCCCTGGTCCAGATCTGGGAGGAGATCCTCCAGGACACAATCCATCGTCTCATTAGAACATTGTCAGGCATTGGTATGGGGGTCTGGGTGGGGGTATGACGATGTGGGTTCAGCTCCTTGCTCCCATCGGCTGTTCGGGAGCCCTTGAACCCAACACCGTCGGTAATGTCACTGATGAGCTAGACAGTGGAAGCAACAACATAGCAAGGGGATGGTTCAAAAAGTGCAAAGTGCTTTTATTTAAAACAGTCAACAAATCAAAAACAAAGTGTCCATAAAGTGCAGTGATTCAAAGTTCAATAAATAATCCATAAGAAACGCGTGGAG
>JANRMT010062837.1:98161029-98175345 GCA_026402145.1 Polypterus bichir lapradei
ATCGCGGCGTTTTTTTTTTTTGAGCCTTTCGAATTCCACTGCTTTCATAATCTCTAACCTGCTCTGCACGTGTATAGCGCCAACGTTTGTGAACGTCTTTATGAAGTCTTTTAATTCTGAGCCCGATTGGACCTGCTTTGTTTCAGTTCCACTTGTTCTGGACTGATAATTACGTTCCTTATTTTCTGAATTTGCACCTTGATTATTCTTTTTTCTTTTTTGTCTCTCCAACGCTTTTGAGTCTCTTTTCTCCGTGCTGCTTTCTTTCATCGCTTAGTCGTCTACATTTCATTTATAACGTATTGTCCTTACACGCTTTATATACGCTGAGAGCCCTGAATCTGTGTGTACTCAAATCCTTTACATGACTGAGTGTGTTGCTGCCCGTGCTCTTATTTATGTGTAAGTATGGCGTGTCTTGTAAGAATCTCATGTTCTACGTCATCGCCAGACGGTCCTGGGTCAATCTCTTGGCACAAAGTCTCATGTTTAAGGTCCCCGCGAGATGCTCCGTGGCCAATCTCTTTAGTCTCGCAGGTCTTTTAAGTGTCTTCGGTGATCTTAATGTGAAGATCACATCTCATCGCCCTACTGTTTCTCTCCAGGATTTTTTTTTGTATAATAGAGAGATATTTTTACCTCACCAGGCAGGGCCCTTTGAAGGACAGACACCTTTATCAGTGAGAGACTTATAGCCCTGCTTAAAAATAACGGGCCGGGCCGGGCTGGCGCTTTGAGTTGCAGCTTTTACTGACTCTTGCGCAGACCACAGCCAGCCTTTACGTTGCAGCCCCTCTACCATCAAAGCCTGACTGATAGATTGCTTCGTCCTTCCAGAAGGTTTTCCCATCTCAGCAGAGGTCCTCTGAAAGCTCTGTGGAAGCCGGCCCGGACACAGACAGGTGGACACGTTCAAGTCACCCAACACACGTTTAATAACCATAATTACTATTTACAAAAGTGGCACACAACCCCAAAGTCCCCAAAGTCCAGGCCACCAAGCAAATGCCTCACTTCTCTTCAGGCCACCTCCACTCCGTTCCTCCGAGATCACGTCCTTCTTCCACCCGACTCAAGTCAATGAACGGAGGAAGACGGCCCCTTTTATAATCACCTGGACGTGCTCCAGGTGCCTCCCGACAATCTTCCGCCGGCACTCCCCAGTGTGGCGGAAGTGCCGGTTGCGCACCTGGAAGCACTCCGGGTGCTCCCGATTCTTTTCCCCCCAGCACTTCCGGGTGTGGCGGAAGTGCTGAGCAAGGCATTGGGGCACTCCCTGGCAGTGACCACAGGCCCCAAAGCTCTGCACCCGTGGTCCCCATAGGCACCAGGGCGGTCGCCTCAACATGGTCTGGTCCTCCGGGGCATCCGGGCCTGGTCACCCCCCCCCAGCCATCTGTGACAGCTCTCATAAAGTAACAGCTGGGTTCTTTTTACACGGTCCTTCTTGCTCGATTACTCAGTTTAACTTGATGGCCCACTTTACGAAGAGTCCTGGTAGTCTCAAATTCTTGATCCCTTGTGCTCCTGGGAACACTCAGAGCTTTAGAAATGGTTGGATCCCCTTGCCCTTGCCCACAATTTGCTCACATACAGTTCCTTGGACTTCATGGCTTACACGCAATGTGAATTCTGGGAACTTCTATCCACAGGTACACATGTGCCTTTCTGAATGACGTCCGGTCAATTCAGTTTGCCACTG
Organism: Polypterus bichir lapradei; assembly: GCA_026402145.1. Lineage (NCBI taxonomy): Eukaryota > Metazoa > Chordata > Cladistia > Polypteriformes > Polypteridae > Polypterus > Polypterus bichir. The sequence goes on from JANRMT010062837.1 coordinate 98,162,732, forward strand.
GCGGACTCCAATCAAGTTCTAGAAACATCTCCAAAGCAAGCAGGAGGCACCAGAGCACAATTTTGGAGGTCTAAATACTTCTAGGAATGAGAGGTTTTGATTTTTTAATACATTTGCAAACCTTTTCCGTAAAGGTGTTGTCACTTTGTCATTATTCATTACTGAGTTTGGACCGATGAATAAAAATATCAAGTGTATCCATTTCAAATGAAATCGGCAACACAATAAAGAAGGCAGAAAGTGAAGAGGCTCTGAAGTCGGTGCCATCTGAAGCAGCCCTCACCTGTCTGAGCGGAGTAATAGCGGACCATCTAAAAACACTCCTTTGTGTAATTAAAGGCCTCCGCTAACCCTCGGCTTGTGATTCATAACAATCATTTTCTTCTGCCTTCAGATGTTTTGGGATTATTTTTAAAATCCAGGGTGCCGCAAGTTTGGTTTTGAAGAAGTGCTGTTGCATAAACAACTTGATACGAACAGGCCATTAATCTCAGCAGAGTTCACAAAGATCTAAACGTTCCCAGAGTACAAGTCAAGTCAAGTCACCTTATCATCACATCACTTAACATGAATGCACGGCTGAGTGAAAAAGTTGTGCGCAATGTCTGCAGCAGTAGCGTACTAGTAACATGAGTACAAATTTACACAATCGAGTATACAATGCAGGTGCCAGGGAGCAAGGACAGGCATCCTGGCAGGGATAAATGATGGATTCTTACCCATCTAGGAGGCCATAATGGATGGTACCGGGTGGACGGGCCTACCAGGAGTAGTTCATTATCCCACACAACAGGTGGGGCTCCAGGTTGTGCAGAAATCAGGGCAATCCTCCCCCAGTAGTGCCCCCTTGCAGTACCCAAAGACTCCGAAAGGGCAGCATTTCTGGACTCTGTCTCCCATGCCACCCTGTGGGTGTCCTAATCAGCTTCAGCCCTGAGGAGCACTGCCACCTGTCATTAAGGCTTTATAGGTTAAAAGAAGGATTTTGAAATCAGCTCTATACTTAACCAGCAGCCAGTGTAAGGACTTGAGGACAGGGGTTATGTGTTTGTACTTTCTAGTTCTTGTAATAGTTCTTGCAGCAGCATTTTGAATTTACTGAAAGCTGTATAAAGAACAATTTTAACAACCAGTGAACACCGCATTGCAGTACAGTAATCCCTCCTCGATCGCGGGGGTTGCGTTCCAGAACCCCCTGCGATAGGTGAAAATCCGCGAAGTAGAAACCATATGTTTGTATGGTTATTTTTATACATTTTAAGCCCTTAGAAACTCTCCCACACTGTTTAGAAATATTCCCCACACAGTTATACAGCATAAACCCTTTATATTCTCTTAGTTATTTGATAAGTTTCGTTGAAATTATGTATGTAAACACACTGTTTATATACTACTCACAAACATACGTATCGTATATCATTGAGGAGTTTTAATGCGTAATATAGTTTTAAACTAAATATTGTAATTGATTAGGTAATATAATAATAAGTGAAAAATCTATAACATGCAAATGCTGTACACAAAAACCAAAATGTTATCTTAAAGATACCGTATATCGTCTCCGATATCACATATGTTACAGCCATTAAGATACAGGCCACCGGCAATAAATACCTACAATGCAAGAAAAATAGTATAAAATGTGTGTACAATTACAATAAACGTATGTACGCGTACTAAGTACGTAGAAAATTAGTTATGGGTACTCGCCTACAATGACACGACGAATTGTCCGATAATGAGGAGTTTAATTTTACTGCACAACAAAGGAGAGCGTTACATTCTTCTAAAGGAGCCTCTTCAGGCGACTGTGTAGCACCGCTGTTGTTGTTCTTCCGGCAGTCTTCAATCCAAATCCCTAAAGCAGATTCCATCCGGACTACCTCCTTATTACGTCCACTTACAACTCGTTTTGCGCCCTGGTTAAAGGACACTGCGGCTGTAGATCTTATATTCTTTACCTCCTTTTTAAATAAAAAGAATCGTGGACTCATTGATGCTGTAATGGCGTCCTGCAGCGGTGTAGCTGTTCCCTTACTTCAACATATCCAAAACTTTAACCTTTTCGGCAATCGTTAGCATCTTCCGTTGGCACTTGGGCACGGCTCCTGAAGCAGTAGCAGGAGCAGATCGTTTTGGAGCCATAACAAAGGGCTTGATTATGCACAAAGATAAACACAAAAGCTAACTCTTTACACAGTAAAACACGTTGATGCTGAATGAGCGAGACGAGACTTCCTGGTTAACGGAGCGGAATCGAATTCGGCGCTCCGTCGCTGAGCCAATCAGCACACGGGAACTTAACTGCGTGCTTTGATTGGGTAGCTTCTTAGCCATCTGCCAATAGCGTCCCTTGTATGAAATCAACTGGGCAAACCAACTGAGGAAGCATGTACCAGAAGTAAATTGTCCGCAGAAACCCGCGAAGCAGCGGAACATTTGCGTTATATATTTAGATATGCTTACGTATAAAATCCACAATAGAGTGAAGCCGCGAAAGTCGAAGCGCGATATAGCGAGGGATTACTGTAGTCGGCATTACTAGAGAAAAATACATGAATTAATTTCTCAGTATCCTGCATATTTAGAAAACACCTTAACATCTCTCTATTATAAGACTAGACTTTTTCAGAGAGATACTTTCACGTCCTGTGAGATGAGACTTTAAACACGCCTGGAGCCAGAAATAAAAGACAAAGAGTAGATAACAAAGTAGAATGTCATAAAGAATTCAAAAATGGTGGTGTGATACACATGCAGAGCAGGTTAGTCATAATGGAAGTACTAAAATTTGAAAGTCTCAAAAAAATGATAGTAAAGATCGCATTAGCGCTAACAAACGGAAATTATTACTCGGTGAAATAACGGAACAGCGAAAAGAGATCTTATATATTGTTCTGATATTAAACGTTAAGTCGGAGACTTGTAGATCGTCTAATTCGTGTTGCCATCAGGGAAAAGTAGTGTTTCTTCCCAATGAAGTTTCGTATCCAAGAGAATTAAAAGATTTCCTATTTGGTGAAAGTGAAATCCACATATGCGAGCGGCAGAGATGCGAAGTGGCTGGCACATAGCACAGGCTTGTTGGGGGCGTTTTTGAGCGAAGCCAGCAGGGGGCAAGCCCCCTAGTTTTTAAGATGAAAAAATCGGGCGTGGTCTCCCCGCGACTTTTTTGTATACTCAGATATGAGGATGGATATTTGAGGAGTAAACCACAAGACAATGATTATAGTTTTATATTATGTACATTAAAGAACCATCAACAACAAATCAAAACAAATTAATAATATATTGAACAATTATTATAAAAGTAAAGTTGAATAAATCGGACTTTGCAGCTACATGAATAAAAGGTAAAGTACCACTTCCGGTTAGTGGAAATAGAGCAAAATGTGATAGAAATCTTCCTTTTGTACCTAATACTTGTATGCAAAATTTGGTTGACCTACGTGAAAGTGTACTCAAGTTATCGTGTTGTGACGTGTGAATCCCTGTCTTGCACCCCAAACATGAGGCTGAGTCTCAGTACTTTAGCAAAACCAACTTTATTCAGCTTGAAACAGGAACAGCACGGTTATTTATTGTAGCGCGATCTGCCACTAACTATACACAGACACAGCAGTCAGGCAGGGTCAGGGCCAGATTAATGGCCAAGTAATCCTGTTCCCTGCAGTATCAATGTTCCTTTCATCTCCCACGGTCAGCATGTGCTCATAACGTGACTGCGATCTTTTCGGATTTCTTTTCGCGGCAATCTGCCACAGTTGTCCCGGTAACCAACAGGCTATCTTCCATAGACGCGCCGATCGCACTTTGGGATCCTCTTCAGCATGTCGTCTCATTGGGGGGAGTCCCAAAAGAGTTTAGAAACCTTACAGTGTTTACATACACACACAGAATTAATTTTAAAAACGGTATTTTTGGACTCGGGTAGGTGTAAAAACGCCTAGATTTGGAATTTTTGGACGATTCCAATATTTTCCCGATACTTTGTATACGAGAAAGTCAGGGAGGTCTAAAACGTCGAGATTCAACAAAATCTCGACATCGAATCTTTGGACGATTACAGATAGATAGATAGATAGTACTTTATTAATCCCAAGGGGAAATTCGCATACTGATAAAAATAAACAATATTAAATTAAAGAGTGATAAAAATGCAGGTTAAACAGACAATAACTTTGTATAATGTTAACGTTTACCTGACCGGGTGGAATTGAAGAGTCGCATAGTGTTGGGGAGGAACGATCTCCTCAGTCTGGCAGTGTCACTTTCCCTATACTTTTATATGAGTAATTAATGTGTTGGATTTTTTTGTAATGTGCGCTTTAAATGACATGCTAGAGTCAAAGATAACACGAAGACAACCGTGGATAAGGGCACACAGTGTGGTGGTCTAGTGTGCGGTACTCTCATTCACACAGACAGCACATTTACATTAGCCAGTTAAACTAACTGGGGTGGCACAGCAGAAGAGCAGCTCCAGAGCCCTGAGCTAATCACTGTGCGTCAAGATTACCCATTCTCCTCTTGTCCATTCTTTTTCTCTGAGCATGTTTCAGTGGTCCACTCTTTACTCTAAACAAAAACAACCCTGTTACTTTGCCCTGTGATAGACTGGCACCCCCTAGCCAAGGTTGATTTCCATCTTGCGGCTGATATTGTCAGGATGCCTGATCCAATATCGTCGAGTTTCTGTTGTTCCTGGAATGAAATAACTTGTCAGTGGGTCAACGCTTGTGAGCTCCCATGCACCTTCTGGTCTACTGATGAGCGGCGTCTGGTGATGCCACCTCTATGCGGTATCAAATCTCAATCCAGACTGTTTTCACGTGTAGCTCCTAGCTGCTGGAACGTGCTTCCCACCTTCATTCAAATTGCTGACTCCATCAATGTGTTTAAGAAGCGTTTGAAGACTCTTGTTCTACGAGTTTCTGTCTAACTGATGATGGCTTTGATATGTTCTTGTAGCCAAGAAAGGATTAACTAGCTTCCATTGTTCACTATTGGGCACTGTGTGTTAAACTTGGAGGAGTACTGGAGAGGACAGACAAGCTGACCTTCTCCAGTCACACTTTGTGGTACGAGGAAGTTGGCTACTCGTTGCTGCTGTCATTAGAGAGTTTGTTCAGGAGAGAACGAGTTTCCTCCATGATTCCCGATCTTGTGCTTCTCGCTCGATTTCAGCTGGAGATGGTTTAATATCGTCATCGATGTGCTCCACTATCGTTGTTATCGCGTGACCCACTTAAGACATTCCAAACCTCTCAGATGGTTCTTATAGGGCGTACTTTATCGGTTCTTCAGGGTTTCGTCAGAGCATGTGTCCTATCCATATGAGTTGCCTCTTGATGACGATTTCTGATACCAGTTTTAGGTTTAGATGACTGTAGATTTCAGTGTTTGAGATGTGGATACTATGTTTTATTTTAAGCACGATTCTGAAGCAATTTGTCGTGTAAATCTCTAGAGTTCTTGTGATTTGTTTTCTCAGAGTCTGAGTTTTGCTGTCATTTTACAGTGTCCATGTATTAAATATCCAGATCGTGAGTTGAGTTGGTAAGTAGGCTTTCCAGATACTTTTTAACTTCCAGAAGGCTCCCTGGGATTGGGCCTTTCGAGTTTTAACATCATTGATTGTATTGGCAACCAGTGATCCTGGATAATTGAAATCGTCCACAATCTTGATTTGTTCTCCTTTGGACTCTTTAACGGTAAGTGAGGGCCACAGTAAAGACTTATTATCATTTGTTCAGTTATATTAGTACTAGGGGGCTTCACCCCCTGCTCGCTTCGCTCGCCAACCCCCGTTTTTGTTTTTCCGGATACACACTTTTAAGATTTTTTTTTCTTTAAATTGTTGCTATTTCATTAGTTTCACTTTTATTTCAGAACTTCTGTTAAAACAATATTTGGAATCTTTCGAGTGCCAACGTTCTGAATCTTTTTAATGAGGTCTGTGAGACACGTGTTTAATGACTTTGTGCCCTAATTCAGGATAGTTTTCTCTGTTTTGGAATTTCAGCACAGACAAAATGATCTTCATCATCAGCAGTTAGGGTTAGGGTTAGGGTTTTGCAAAGTAACCAATAAATGCATGTGAGGTAAACTCCGTTTTTGAAATTCTTTTGACTTAAACCTCAAAGCCTTACAATATTTCTATACTTATGACTTATCACCTCTGTCCATATATTCGATCTCTATTCGCTTTTTCGTTATTTCTCCGAGTAATAATTTCTCTTTCTTTGCGCTAATGCGATCTTTACTTTCTTTTTTTTTTTTTGACACTTTTGTTTTTTTCTGCTTTCATATTCTGTATCTTGCTCTGCATGTGTGTCGTGCCTACGTTTTATTTGAGTCTTTTGAATTCCAGTTTTCATTTTCTCTAACCTGCTCTGCATGTGTTTGGTCCCCTTGTTTTATAGCCTCTTTATGACATTTTACTTTGTTGTCTGCTCTTTGTCTTTTATTTCTGACCTTGCTTTATCCTGCTTTTTTTTAATGACACCTGGTCCGTGGTGATTACTTTCCCTTTTTCGAGTAATAATTTCCGTTTGTTTGCACTCCTGCGATCTTTACTTTCTTTTTTATGCTTTCTAATTTTCTTACTTTCATATTCTTTAACTTTCTCCACATGTGTATCACGCCAACTTTTTTTTATTGAGCCTTTTGAATTCCACTGCTTTCATAATCTCTAACCTGCTCTGCACGTGTATAGCACCAATGTTTGTGAACGTCTTTATGAAGTTCTACTTTGTCTTTTAATTCTGAGCCCGATTGGACCTGCTTTTGCTTCAAGTCAACTTGTTCAGGGCTGATAATTACGTTCCTTATTTTCTGAATTTGCACCTAGATTATTCTTTTTTTTTTGTCTATCCAACGCTTTTGCGTCTCTTTTCTCTGCGCTGCTTTCTTCTTCGCTTAGTCGTCTGCATTTCATTTATAACGTATTGTCCTTATACGCTTTATATGCGCTGAGAGCCCTGGATCTGCGTGTGCTCAAAGCCAAAGCACAACTGAGTGTGTTGCTGCCCGTGCTCTTATTTATTTGTAAGTAAGGCGTGTCTTACAAGACGCTCATGTTCTACATCATCGCGAGACGGTCCTGGGCCAATCTCTTGGCACAAAGTCTCATGTTTAAGGTCCCCGCGAGACGTTCCGTGGCCAATCTCTTTCGTCTCGCTGGTCTTTTAAGTGTCTTCCGTGATCTTAACGTGAAGATCACGTCTCATCGCCCTACTGTTTCTTCCCAGGATTTGTTTTTATAATAGAGGGTGGTCCAGATTTAATTGTGCAGATCCAGATCGTCTGGATGACTTTGATTTATGCGATTCCAGTTCGGCGCGAAGACAATTCTTCATGTCGTCAGTTTGCAGAAGTGTTAAAAAAAAAATGCTTTAGTTGCCTCACATTTGTATGCAATCTTTTTGTTCAACCCACTGAATTAAAGCTGAAAGTCTGCACATCAACTGCATCTGAGTTGTTTCATTTAAAATTCATTGTGGTAATGTACAGAACCAAAATGAGAAAAAAGTTGTCTCTCTCCAAATATTAATGGACCTAACTGTAGACGTGAACAGGCCATTCAGCCCAACATAGTCTGCTAGTCCTATGCACTCAATTCTTCTAAAAATCAAATGAAGTTGTGATTTGAAGGTCCTTAAAGTCCATCCTTCTACCACATTACTTGGTCACTCGAAAGAACAAAGTAATGGGAACAGAAAACTCCGAAGTGTCATCAAGATTTCCAAGGACACTATGACATGCCATCCTTAAGTATAACTTTGTGGCTTGGGGTGCCGTAAAAACCGTCACGTCCTTTATTGCCCTAGCTGGCATTGGGTGGAGGACACTTCAAATTCTTATCTCAGTCAGACTCTTAGTGCAGTTTCCTAGAAGTCGCTTGATAAGTTGGTGTCTCCCTTATGCTGAGTTTTTTTAAAACAGGCCAGCTGGGCAGACAGTCAGATGTTTGGAGCTCAAATCATCACTGGCAGTGAACCGTAAAAAGTACAACCCGTCACCATCGCTGGATATGGAGTGTCACTTCTGCTGATATATAGAAAGAAATCTATTAAAGCCACTTTCGGAACCGATCAGGTGATTTCTTATAAAAGGCAAATGATGATACAGAAAGCGAAAACGAACGCTGTGGTCATCACGCATGAGGCTGCCAAGGACGTCTGACTTTCTTTTCTTTTCTTTTTTTATCCTTGTGGTAGATGATGCCGAGATTTCTTTCAAACATTTTTGCATGTGTGGGCTTGAGTTTGCACAATTCTCGGCTTTCTTCTTAGAATGAACGGCGTCTTTATTCAGGGAGGACTCGCTCACGTCAGGCCCGCTACAGGGCGTTAACCCTTTACTTTCAGGAGGTGCTGCCTCGTGTGAGTAGGCATTGGGCCTTGTGGAGGCTCCTGCTCTTTTACCAGGCCTTCCGCATGCCGTCACAATATTCAAATAAGTGCCCAAAACTGATGTATTCATCCCTTTGTTATCAGACCTTCCTTACTCCATTTCAAGTTCTGCCTGTTGGGCTAACGCAGCGCTTTCATTTTGTTGAATTCAGCTTAGTCTTATATTGGGGTGGCAGAGTGGCACAGTGATTGGTGCTGCTGCCTCGGTGATCCAATGTCCTTGGTATGATTGGAGTTTGCTTGTGTGTGTTTTCCTCCAAGTAATCCAATGTTCCTCCTGCATCCCCAAAAATGTGTGGGAGTTATAAGTTCATTGTAGACTCTACATTGGCCCCATGGGAGTGTGTATGGTTGGGCCTTGTCCAGGGTTTGTGCGTTTGCTCTCTTGTGACCCTGAATTCGACTGTGTGTGCAGCCTTCAGAGTGTGATGTTATGTGTTTGGTATTCTCATTTGGTACACTTTAGGGAGGACAGATTTAGAAACACAATAACATGTAGGGACGCCCCAATTAGCTTGCTTTTTTAAGGCCCAACATCAATCACCAATGTCGCCATTCTAATTAATTTTCATTAACCTTTTATCCATCCATCCATTATCCAACCCACTATATTCTAACTACAGGGTCATGGGGGTCTGCTGGAGCCAATCCCAGCCAACACAGGGCGCAAGGCAGGAAACAAACCCCGGGCAGGGCGCGCACACACACACACACTAGGGACAATTTAGAATCGCCAATGCACCTAAACTGCATGTCTTTGGACTGTGGGAGGAAACCTGCGCAGACACGGGGAGAACATGCAAACTCCACACAGGGAGGACCCAGGAAGCGAACCCGGGTTTCCTAACTGTGAGGCAGCAGCGCTACCCACTGCGCCACCGTGCCCCCCATTACCCTTTTATTTATTTCTTTATTTTTACAATAAGCTTCTGTGTAACCAGCCACACAGAAACCTTATGATCTACAGTATATTAAAAATGTATTTTTTACAATTTTACTGTTACCCGTTCATTTTTGTATTAACAAAATGACATTCTGCAGGCTTCATGTTCAGTGACCTAAAAAAATAAACAACATAAGTAAAATCTTCTTAAAATCCTTGATGTTAACTTCAAGAATGAATCTGGCTCAGAATTCAATGTAAATGAGGTTAAGCCCGAGTCAAATTTGGGGTGACATGTAATGCTCCGCTTTACAGTGTTAAGCCCATACGGCATTCTACTGCCATCTAGTGGCTTCCCTCTGGGATTAATACCAAAAAAAAACATTATGCTGCAAAATAATCACAAATATTTGTATGCATTTTGCCCTGCTGAAGTCCTATTTGGATGGAATTAGTTTTATACCAGGCTTGGAATTCTATGTAAATATGGTAATGTCTGAGTTAGACTCGGAGTGACTAATAATGAGGACGGCATGGTGGCACAGTGGTAGCGCTGCCGCCTCGCAGTTAGGAGACCTGGGTTTGCTTCCTGGGTCCTCCCTGCGTGGAGTTTGCATGTTCGCCCCGTGTCTGTGTGGGTTTCCTCCCACAGTCCAAAGAAGGTGGATTGGCGATTCTCAATTGTGTGTGCTTGGTGTGTGTGTGTGTGTGTGTGCGCCCTGCCTGAGGCCACTTCTGAAAACTCATGATGTTGCCATTTTACAGCACCCCTTGCTGCAAATGAGCTCTCATGCTGATATATTTTGTAGTTTTTCGATAACAATGGCGAGTCTTCACCCCAGAGATGATAATAATGACAGCGCTCTCTAGTGGCATATATGAGTTAAGCTCCCAGTTCAGGCCCTGTGGCCTACAGTGAATGGACTGATGCCGAGGGAGGCACTTTGCTGCTGACCTTCAGGACTCAGAAGTGCGTTCCCACTCCAGCTGCGAGGTTCATTTCTTCAGCACCCCCATGGCAAAAAAAAAAAAACGCACCGTGGGCTTATAAGTTGATGTCGTCCAAACCCCCCCACCCCACCCCAATTCTGGTTTACAACTTGTTCTGCGGTGTAAAAGTATTTAAATCCTCACGAAGCATTAAAAGCAGTGGCCACCACAGGCATTTCAGACTTTGGCTTTGTCTCCAGCTTTTTGGTTCTTGGCCAGAAGTGTCCGTTTTCATTAGCGGCCCGGAACAAGGCTTTGTTTTTTTCTTATTAGCGGCTCCCTCGGGTGAATGAAATGCAGAGCTCTACTGGATGAAGTACACTTTTGCGCCACATGAGTTGTAGAATTTGTTTTTGTAACTATGATTTTTTTAATAAGGAATGGTGGCACAGTTGGTAAAGCTGCTTTGTCACAGCTTTAGTGCCATCGTGAAAACCAGGCTCAGTGACGTTAGTGTGGCATTTTCATGCTTTTTATCCGATGTCTGAAAGGACTTTTTCTTTTTTCTTTTTTTTTTTAAATTTTTTTGAAGTTTTATTAATTTTATTGCAATCCATACAAATCAATCAATTTTTTACAAAAAGAAAAATTGAGTTAAGGACAAATCGATCCCCACCCCTGAGAGAGAGAGCAAGGCAAACGGCGTGAAATTTAAGGCTTGTAAACATACCTAAATGAATACATTTGATAGAGATGGATGCAGAAGACAAAGAAATATGGAAATAATTGCTTCCTCTGTGCTTTAAGAGCTTATTTTAAAATATTACTGATTAGATCCTGCCATGTTTTGAAAAAAGTCTGTACGGATCCTCTAACTGAGTATTTGATTTGTTCCAATTTCAAATAGTATAACACATCGGTTTCCCACTGACTTAAAAGAGGAGAGTTTGGGTTCTTCCAGTTTAGCAGAATAAGTCTGCGTGCCAAAAGTGTAGTGAATGCAATCACAATTTGTTTGTCTTTCTCCACTTTAAACCCATCTGAAGGAACCCCAAACACAGCTGTTAATGGGTTCGGAGGGATTGTGACCCCAAGGCTGTCTGAAAGGTAATTAAAAATTTTGGTCCAGAATGATGTTAATTCTGGACATGTGACCTAGTGAGGCTGGGACTTGATTACAACGTTCGCAGGTTGGATCTCGCCCTGGAAACATTTTGGAGAGTTTTAGTCGAGACAGATGTGCTCGATATATAATTTTAAGTTGTATAATTGTATGCTTTGCGCATATGGAGCTCGAGTGAATTCTCTGCATTGCTACTTTCCACTCCTTTTCTGATATATTGATTGAGAGATCTTTTTCCCAGTGTCCTCTTGGATCTTTGAAAGGGAGGGACTGTAATATGATTTTATGTATTGCAGAGATGGTGTCTAAGTCTTTGAAATTGAGCAATATTTTTTCCAGCATGGATGAGGGTGCAAGATGAGGAAAATCGGGAAGGTTCTGTTTAACAAAGTTCCTGATTTGAAGATAGTGAAAGAAATGTGTAGCTGGAATGTTAAATTTGGAATGTAATTGTTCATAGGATGCAAAGTCGTTGTCTATATAAAGATCTCTAAGCAAGTTAATTCCAAATTTTTTTCCAGATATTAAAAACTGCATATGTTTGTGAAGGTTGAAAGAGGTAGTTCTCTTGCAGAGGTGCCACAGATAGAAGCTTCTCCATCTTGAAATGTTTTCTACATTGGTTCCATATTCTAAGTGAATGAAGCACAATTGGGTTATTAGTATATTGCCGATAATGTGTGTTTATTGGAGCACAGAGCAGGGAATATAAAGAAGTACTGCAGGAGTTTAATTCTATTGCGGACCAAGCCTGTGTATGTTCTTCTATTTGTGTCCAGGTTCTTATCGCCTGTATATTTGCTGCCCAGTAATAAAACTGGAAGTTAGGTAGAGCCATGCCGCCTTCTGCCTTTTGTCTTTGTAGGGTCGCTCTTTGGATGTGTGGATGTTTTGAGTTCCAAATAAATGAGGTTATTGTTCAATCTAATGAAAGGACTTTTCCATGGATACTCTGTGACGGTGCCGGTCCCCTCCAGACTCCCTCTTCACATATGGGGGTCTCTAGAACCCAACACCGTCGATAGTTATGACCGAGACAAATGGGGACAAATCTCAGATGGAGCTAGAGGATGGTGGAAGGTGCTCATGTGCTTTTATTACAAACAGTCAAACACAAAACCAAAAAGTGTCCACAGTGCAATGTTCAAAAAAACAGTACATAAATAAATAATCCAAAAAACCAGGTGAAATGTTTGTAACGCACCTTCTACTGAAATGACAAATGCAATGCATATGTCTCTGTTATATGCCATTAGGTATG
>JANRMT010062837.1:98192824-98203170 GCA_026402145.1 Polypterus bichir lapradei
TCTATCTATCTATCTATCTATCTATCTATCTATCTATCTATCTATCTGTTATATAGTGCCTTTCATATCTATCTATCTATCTATCTATCTATTATATAGTGCCTTTCATATCTATCTATCTATCTATCTATCTATCTATCTATTATATAGTGCCTTTCACATCTATTTATCTATCTATCTATCTATCTAATAATTTTCTCAGTGAGTGTGTATCCATTCGCACCTGCCAACACTGCCTTTACTTGCTTTAAAACTTTTTGAGGAGCATGTGGAGCATTTGGATCCATCGTAAGATCACCTGACTGTAAGAAATATGATTTTACTCTAAAGTATCATCGAAATTCTGTGCCACATCGCTAATACAGGGCGACAAGGTGGTGACAGGTCCAGACTCCTGACTGGAAATCCCAGCCTGCTTACTGCCTGAGTGGATTTTGCACAATATTCCCGGATTTTCTCCAACTTCCCATGTTAGGTTGATTTTAAATGGACCCAGTCTGAGTGCGTATGCATCAGTGTGCTCTGTGGTGAATTGATGACCCACTCCAAGGTGGGTTTCTGCCATGTGCCTGCTGTTGCTGTAACAGGCATCAGCTAAACAGTAGGATTCCTCCATCCTTCCATTGTCCTAACCTGCATATCCAGGGCAGGGTCACGGGGCAGCTGGTGATTGATCCGTGGAGTTTACTAATTTTTTTAAAGGGCCTGCGGCTTCTTCTACAGGAGCTCAACAATGCATGGCAACAGTCTGCTTCGTGGCTTTCCGTTTACTCAACAGCGTTTCAGGCAGGGACATGTATTTAAGAATCCATCCGCCTTTGTGGTTAAAATTTTAATGAATGTGGTTTTAGTTTGCTGCATATTTCTTCAGAGAAAATAAAATAGATTGCCTTTTATTCACGGTTTGCTCACAGTCAGTCTTATTGATGTCTCAGTAGGTGAGCTATCATTTGACAAAATACATGGCATAAATATGGTAACCCAAGAATCTCACAACATGGAAAGTCCAAAGACGCCGACTCTCTGCTAAGATGTGTTCCGATATTAAGTTCTAAAAAAGCCATGTAGTGTTTTGTGATGAGTCATCCCAGAATGCCTCCCATTGGTGTGATCTGTACCTTTATTAAGATTTTATGGGATTTCCTGGATGGATTTATATGATGTGTACTGATCTAGGGGATTTGGAATTCAAGGATCATACCTTTCTCATTAGTTTGTGTTTCTAGTGTAAATTTTGAAACTTTCAAGATTTTTCCCATTTTACTGCAACACTATTGTGCTGTTATGGGCCACCTACTGCGCCACCGTGCCGCCCTATCAAGGACAAATCAAATTAATAATATATTGAACAAGCATTATAAAAGTAAATTTAAATAAATCGGACTCTGCAGCTGCATGAATAAAAGGTAAAGTGCCACTTCTGCTTAGCAGAAATAGCTCAAAAGTTGATAGAAACCTATGTTTTGTACCTAATCACTTGTATGCAAAATTTGGTTAACCTAAGTGAAAGCGTATTCAAGTTATTGTGTTTACACACACACACACACACACAGAGACAGAATTCCAAAATGGTATTTTTGGACTCCAGGAGGTCTAAAATGTCAAGATTCATCAAAGTCTTGAAATCGCACTTTTGGACGATTCCAATACTTTCCCTACACAGTGATACCTCGGTATACGTCCGCTTTGGAATAAGTCCAACTTGGTATACGTCCTGTTTGGACATTAAAAATTTTGCTTGGTATACGACCTTTGTTTGGAATGCGACTCTTGTTTACCTCTCTCTCGAGACAAAGCCACGACTGCCCACGAGCGTCAGTACGCCAGTTGCTAGCATTCAGTGAACACCCCGCGTGCTACCTGTTGTATATGATTGCTCAATGATGCTTTTGTCCATTGCTTTATGTTTCGGGTGTTGATTGCTATGGTCTGCGTCTTTTGAGACGTATGACTGCCGGAGGGAGGGGTGTGGTTTAGAAGGCCCGCTGTATGGAGAGTTCGTTAAACAGGGTTCAAAATAAACAGCATTCGAAACGTTATTCTGAGCGTGTCGCTACTTCAATCTAGAGAACACTACACTACCCTTGTTTACCTCTCTCTCGAGACAAAGCCACGACTGCCCACGAGCGTCAGTACGCCAGTTGCGAGCATTCAGAGAACAACCCGCGCTATAACTCTCTGTGAATTTTCACGTGATTTTGTGTTTTTTCATGTAAGTTTGAATTGAAAGGACCCCTCTACCTGATGATTCCTGTGACTCTCCATCAGAGATGGCTTTACCTTAGGCAGGCAAAACAACGGGCAATGGCACCAAATGCCACATTTGAGTACCGAGAAGAGAAACAGAATAGGTGAGGGTTAGTAAAAAATGATAACTGTCATATTACTTATGCTTTAGTGCTAATGACTAACAACAGAGTTGCAGTCTGCACAGTTAATCAGCAGCTCTAGTCAGGGTGTGCTAAACTGAAGTAGTGAGTCTTCAGCTGGGATTTGAAAGCTGAGACTGAAGGGGCATCTCTTATTGTAGCAGACAAACCATTACTCAGTTTAGGGGCTCTATAACTAAAAGCTCGACCTCCCAGTGTCATTTTATTAATCCTTGGGATCATAAGCAGACCAGCATTTTGAGATCTTATAGTTTATACCCATCTAAGACATGTTAAAATCTAAGTAATCAAAGTAGACCTCAGTGTTAATGTTTGCAGTGCACCATGCAATGTATATGCCTCTGTTAAATACCTTGTGGTATAGGATTTATACAAGCAGTGTTAATGTTTGTGATGCGCCATCTGTTGGAATGACGAGTGCAATGCAGTTTATCAACAAAAATGTTTATGATGTGCCATCTTTTGGAATGACAGGGACATAGCAACCAGATGGACATGCAGACAGAGACAAAGACGATAATCCTTTTATTAAGGTTGATCATATGTACAGAGTACAGTGAAATACTTATTTGCTGTTTTGTTGTGGTAGGGTCCCAGGGTCAGCCTATTCTCCCATTTAAACTTTTTTATTACGTAGACTTGAACAGAGTGCCCCAAATTCCATACTCGTACCACACCATCAGGACTAACTGTTATTGCAGTTCAGTATTTCCTCATTTCTTTTACTTCTCTAACCCCAGGCAATTAGATGGAGTATCAGAATAAGACGGAAACAAAGTTACACTTTTAGTCACGTATACGAGGTCCGACACAAAAAAAAGGAAAAGACTAACACTAGTTTGAGAACCAAGAGTGGGAGGGGAGAAACAAAGAGATGGTTATAGAACCTGGTCTAATATGTCACAGTGAGAAAAGTCACAACTCGATCACTTTACTAAGTATGAGTGGGCGCGTGTTCAAATATCGACTGTGGACACCAGGGGGTGCTTCAGCTCCCCAAACACCCAACACAAGCAACCTCAGACACAAGATAAAAGGCTAAAGAGTCTTTACTATAAGCATTTCCCACCACTACAACCACAAGTACAATAAAGCACAGGTACAATACAACTTTTTTCTGTCACTGGTCTCTGCCTCCTCCATGCAAGCATTGTCCTCCTCCTCCCGACTCTGGCTTGTCAATGTGAGGCTGGCAGCTCCTTTATCTAACACCTGGGAGTGCTTCTGGTGACAAGAAGCTGCGACCCCGAAGTACTGTTCCTCTGGGTGAAGGTGGAACCCTACAGAGTATGGACTCCCAAATCTGGCGGCCCCCACAAGACCCAACAGGGCTGTCCCCCAGGACTACAATACCTGTATGCCCTTTGGGCACAGATGCAGGGATCCCAGCCTGGGTTGCTGCCATCTAGCATTAATAATAATAATAATACATTTTATTTATATAGCGCCTTTCCCATGCTCAAGGCACTTACAGAATATAAAAAAAACGGCAGGGTATACCATATATAGCATTGTACAAACCAAATAAATAAATAAAGAAGATTAAGATAGTAAATTCAGAGAAAAGCCTAACAGACAACATAATTGATGGTCTCGCACACACACACAGGTTACATGAGCATCTTGACAGAGAGGTAAACTGAGAGAAGGGTAATAAAGTCAAGTAGAGCTAAAAGCCTTCTTGAACAGATGAGTTTTGAGTTGTTTTTTTAAAATAATTCATGGAGTCAGCTGACCTGATTCATTTCGGTAGGTCATTCCAGAGTCTGGGCGCTATACAGCTGAAGGCCCTGCTGTCACCCATGGAGTGTAGATTAGTGTGGGGCACAACAAGATTGCCAGAATCGGAAGACCTTAGTGGGCGGGCAGGCACATAGTGATGGAGAGGGTCACTGATGTAGTTTGGCGCGAGGTTATTTAAGGCTTTGTAGGTTATTAGTAGGATTTTATATTCGATTCTGTAAGACACAGGGAGCCAGTGAAGACGGAGCAGGATGGATGTGATGTGCTCGCTGCTGCTGGTTCGAGTCAGGACTCTTGCAGCCGAGTTTTGAATAAGCTGGAGCTGTGATATAAGATTAGAAGGGGCACCTGCCAGCAGCGAGTTACAATAATCTATGCGGAATGTGATAAAAGCAGGGACAAGTTTCTCAGCATTAGAAAAGGAGAGGAAGGAGCGAACACGGGATATGTGATGGAGGTGAAAGGAAGAAGGTTTCTTAATGTGATTTATGTGGGCGGAATTAGAGAGGGAGGAATCAAAAATGACACCGAGATTCTTTGCAGTAGAGGCAGGTCTGATGAGATCACCACCAAGATGGACTGGGAAGGAGCTCATTTTATTAAGTTGCATTTTAGTCCCAGTTTGCAGGAGTTCAGTTTTCTTGCAGTTTAATTTTAAAGAGTTCTGCTCCATCCAGGTTTTAATTTCACTAAGGCAGGTTGTGAGCTGAGAAAGCTCTGATGAAGTTCCACTTTTAATATTGAAGTAGAGTTGAGTATCATCTGCATAAAAATGATAACCCAGTCTATGGCTATGAATAATATGGCCAAGAGGAAGCATATAAATACAGAAGAGAAGAGGGCCGAGGACAGAGCCCTGAGGAGCTCCTTGTGTGACTGGCACCGAGCTGGATCTATTGTTGCCAAGACTAACAAACTCTTGCCTATCAGTCAGATAGGACTTGAACCACTGGAGGGCACTGCCAGAGATACCCAGTATGTTCTCCATTCTGGACAGTACAGTGTCATGTCTGACCTGAGTGTCAAATGCTGCACTGAGGTCTAATAGAATTAATATGCTGGTTTGTCCAGAGTTTGCTGCCATCTACCATTCCGAGAGAGGCGGTGCACTAAAGAAGCTGTCTCCCCCTGTCCTTTCATTTAGAGGACGTCCCGGCTGGTAAGGACGGTGGCTGTCCCTTACAAGATGTTTTCTTAACACTTGTTTGGAAAATATTGGAGTGCAACAGTGAACAACGAACTGACATCAAGTATCTTGTGAAACGGAAGAAATCTGCGACTGGAACTTTTAAGATATTGACTGAAGCTTACAGTGAAGAGTACATGTCACAAGTCGGTGTTCAAAGGAACCCATTTTTTTGTCTGTAGAAGATGTGACAGCAAAAACGACCTCAACAACCTTTCAGAAAATGATTTGTGGAATTGCTTTGAATGTTGGCAGCATCGCATGAAGTTGTGTGTCAAATCAGAAGGGAACTATTTACAAGGTGATCATAATTAATTTTCGGAATTTGTTAAATAAAAAGAGTTACAGGCACAGTCTTGTTATCAAACCTCGTAAATTACTGTAAGGTTTCTAATTATGCCCAGAATGAAAATAAGCAGAGTAAAATGAGTGTGGCAAAAATACCATTACAAAGTACTGCTTACTCAGAGGTGGTTATCTGTCTTATGTTGATTAGTCACTGGTCTGGCTTGATCTTTGCTTCCACATGGCCTTTGAATGGTGTGGCAGAAACAGACAGCATGGTGTGGGCTTCTCTTCTCAGGATGGAAAATGGCAGAGAGAGAGAGAGAGAACAGCATGGAAACCTATACTCTTAATGCCCCGACACACTTCTGGGAAACATCCTGGACCAGTGTAGGTGTTCAGCATTCACCAGCAAAACATCTCAGACACACCTAGTTCAGCTGTTTTGGTCGTGCATATAAATATCCTCTCTAATTTCAGACCTACAAGAAAAAAAGGATACACCCCGGTAATCTCTTATATATATTTCTCTTCTGGTTCGTCCTGCTTCCATTTCAAAACCGGTCCCGCCCACACGCAGCTGACACGGCATTTCTCGATTCCACAGATAACTCAACCTCCTGGCCACGGGCCATACTGTTTTAAAATACACGGGCAAATGTATCTCTCCACGATACGCTAGCACTTCTACCTCTCCTGGATATGGACAGTATGTTTCTGACACAGCGCAAGCTACTGAAGTACGCTTACAAAATAAAGCAAACTGTGCGTGCAGCGAAAATTTACTTCTCCAGGTAGCTTCCATGCTCAGAACCATCAACCCCTTCGCTAAATCATACAAACACATGCATGAAATCGCTCAGTCCAATCCAACAGCCATCTGTACAAATGGTTTTCAAGGAAAACCCTGGGCAGGATTTACGACGATACAATGCCCCGATGTTGCAGCGATTTTTGTCGGAGTAGATGGCGAACCCCCTGCCGAAATGGACAATTGCATCTATCCCAGAGGCAACTCCTGTAAACAGATTTCCACATTCAATATGAATTCCTATGGTTTACCCACTTTTCTTCCCTTACGGAGACAATGGCTGGCACAAAGATTTACAACATGTTCCCGATAAAAGAACTGGCAACCGAATCAGGCTTACAAAATGGCAATTTTACGTGTACAGATTATCGATGAGGAATACATTTAGTATTTTGCACTCCAGCGTCAAACTATTCCAACAGTACGTCGTAGATGCGTATGTCAAAACAGAGGGCGTGTGTCTCAACTATCTCAGATTACATCAACAAGATCTGCGCGCGGAACAATACAAAGGACTATCAGACGCACTACAAGGAAAGGCTGAAAATAACAACGTACGTGTAGGCAAAATGATCATATTGCTGTCCACGTTTCCAGGAAGATACATGCAACAAAACTATTGTTGTCTGTGGCTTTTTCTATGGTTAGATCTTTCGACTCATTATCTGTCGTCTCCAGCAAAACACCTATTCACAACTGCGTCTTTCAAGAAGTATTTCTTTCTTCTCGATTTCTGAATTCCGTTCCTATTCTTACACCGCCATATGTTACGACGGGCGTCAGCTAGTTAGGTCATTATTATGCTAGGCAAGGTAGCAAGAAATATCTGAGTAGTAATGGGAAGAAAAAGGCGAAGTCCTAACTGAAAAGTCAGCCGCACTGATAGCAAAGACAAACTGCGAGACAAAAATCAAAGTCAAAAATTTGAGCCAAGTCAAAAACAAGAGAAGCAAAAGTAACCTCTAAAACCTGTGAACGCTGGCCCGGACACAGACAGACGGACATCTTTACTTCACCCAACACACGTTTATTTACAATATTTACAAGTTAATTTTCGTGCACACAAACCCCAGTGCCTCCAGCACCAATCCCCCCCTCAATCCAGGCCTCACAGTCCTTTGCCTTTCTCCTGGCCGCCTCCAGTCCTCTCTCCAGCTCCGTCCTTCTTCCACCCGACTTCCGCCCCTTAAATAGGAACCCGGGTGGGCTCCAGCTGCTTCCCGGCATTCCTCCGAAGACATGCCCCAGTGTGGCGGAAATGCCGGCTGCGCACCCGGAAGCCCTCCGGGTGTCCCCTGTCTTCTCCCCCCTCAGCACTTCCTGGTGTGGCGGAAGTGCTGGACTCCAGACCTCTACAGGCACCGGGGCGCCGCCTGGCGGTGGCCACGGGTCCCTACAGGGCTGGGCTTCCAAGCCCTTTACCCGTGGCCCCCAACATAACCAGGGCGGTCGCCCCCTCGCGGTCTGGAGGAGGTACAAGCCCTCCTCCGGTCCTCCTGGGCGTCCCAGCCAGATGCCACAAAACATACCCCTAACAATTTGAGAGGCTGTCCTAACGACAGGATGTCCAAATATTTGTGATTGTGAATAAATGTCACACAAACATTAGGACAGAGAACCATAGACACACTGGATAAATGACCAAGTGGTATGGTAGACTGTAGGACTTTTGAGGATCTTTAAAACTCGACTTGATGTTATTTTAGAAGAATGAAGTGGATAGGTCTTGTGAGCTTTGTTGATCTGAATGGCCTGTTCTCGTCCAGGTTGTTCTGATGTTCTTAAAAATGAGAGAGATTCACATCAGAATGTGGCTGAGCTGAAGCAAATCTGTAATGAAGAATAGTTCAAGATTCCTCCTGAATGTTGTGTGGGTCTGGTTCACTGATCCTGGAAGTGCTTTTGTCAGGTTACTGCTGCCAAGGAAAGTCTGACTAGTTTTTAAATCCAGGGCTTCACTTAATTTTTCGACAGCACCCTGCGAGTGTTTGATAGATGTGTTTAATAGAGACGTGAAATATTAGAATTGTGAGTTATTGGCGTAAGTATATTGTGTTTATCTCTACTGATGACTTAGATGAAGATCAGATCACATCTTATCAACGCAGAAAATGAGGTCATTCCAAAGAGTTCACACCATTTTTCTTACCACTGTTAAGAAGGATGCTTTTGCTACCTCAAGGATTGCAGGTCACGCCATTTTGGCCCAAATCACATGTCTTTGTGCTAAATTTAATTTTGTTGGAGCTCCCTTTCACCAGTGCACTTTACCCATTAATTAGAGGTTCTGTTCCTTTTATTTTTCGTGCCACCACTAGCCAGGCAAAGATCCTGTTAACGGCTGGCTGCCTTTACGGGTGAGTGACAGGGTTATGTAATGGGCTCGAATGCTAAAGAGAACGGACAATAGTTGCCCTCATTTTTTTTTTTTTGTGTGTGTGTGTGGTTCACTCAAGTTCTCTTTTCCTTTCATTTCATTTATATGTATTGTCATTTTGTAAGAAACTGCCAGATTTGAACACACAAGCGCACACATCCTTGGCATTTCTGAGAGCTCCTTCCCTATACATTTTAAAAACACTTGTTGAAATTAGAATTTCCATCAGGGAAGAGAAGCTAATTCATCATCTGGGCGTGCCAACATATTAGCAACAGCTTGCTAAAAATAGATTTTTTGGGAGTATTCTTATTAAGTGTGAACAGGACAGATGGTGTTTATTTTGTGTTGGATGTCATCTTGTCCTGCTTTCCCTACGCCACCACGCTGTGGGTCTTCAAGCTCTTGGAGTGAGGGGTGTTAGGCTCTCAGTCTCTGAGGAGGAGTTTGCCAGATTGGCAGTGCCGCGGTCTGTAAGAAAACAGGTGGGGTCAGTTTGGGATGCTTATGTTAAAGGGACAGAAGAAAATTTTAGGTTTATCACTTATTTTTTTATTTGTTACAGATTAAATAAACACAAATAGAAATCCATCCATCCTCTTCCGCTTATCCGAGATCGGGTCGCGGGGGCAGCAGCTTGAGCAGAGATGCCCAGACTTCCCTCTCCCTGGCCACTTTTTCTAGCTGTTCCGGGGGAATCCCGAGGCGTTCCCAGGCCAGCCGGGAGACATAGTCCCTCAAGCGTATCCTGGGTCTTCCCCGGGGCCTCCTCCCGGTTAGACGTGCCTGGAACACCTCATCAGGGAGGCGTCCAGGAGGCATCCTGATCAGATGCCCGAGCCACCTCATCTGACTCCTCTCGATGCGGAGGAGCAGCGGCTCTACTCTGAGCTCCTCCCGGATGACTGAGCTTCTCACCCTGTTTTTAAGGAAGAGCCTAGACACCCTGCAGAGGAAACTCATTTCAGCCGCTTGTATTCGCAATCTCGTTCTTTCGGTCACTACCCACAGCTCATGACCATAGGTGAGGGTAGGAACGTAGACCGACTGGTAAATTGAGAGTTTTGCCTTACGGCTCAGCTCTTTTTTCACCACGACAGACCGATGCAGAGCCCGCATCACTGTGGACGCCGCAACAATCCGCCTGTCGATCTCACGCTCCATTCTTCCCTTACTCGTGAACTCGACCCCGAGATACTTGAACTCCTCCAGTTGGGGCAGGATCTCACTCCCAACCCTGAGAGGGCACACCACCCTTTTCCGGCTGAGGACCATGGTCTCGGATTTGGAGGTGCTGATTCCCATCCCAGCCGCTTTACACTCAGCTGCGAACCGATTCAGAGAGAGTTGAAGATCACTGCCTGATGAAATAGAATGAATGAAATAGAAATCCATGGACAATATAATAGGGAAGGGGAGAAGATGGTAGATTTTGTCATAGCATCTGATTTGGTAAAAGTTAACATATTTTTTGAAAAGAAAATAAATCCGCTTGTGACTTAAAGTGGGTACGGAAAGTATTCAGACCCCCTTCAATTTTTCACTCTTTGTTAT
>JANRMT010062837.1:98221328-98232563 GCA_026402145.1 Polypterus bichir lapradei
TCTATCTATCTATCTATCTATCTATCTATCTATCTATCTATCTATCTTGTCCTTCACATCTATCTATCTATCTGTCTATCTATCTATTATATAGTGCCTTTCATATCTATCTATCTATCTATTGTCCTTCACATCTATCTATCTATCAATCTGTCTATCTATTATATAGTGCCTTTCATATCTATCTATCTATCTATCTATCTATCTATCTATCTATTATATAGTGCCTTTCATATCTATCTATCTATCTATCTATTATATAGTGCCTTTCATATCTATCTATCTATCTATATTGTCCTTCACATCTATCTATTTTTCTTAACCATATGGGCCCAGCACCAGGTGTTATGGACTCGGGTGCCATGGTGTTATCACCTCAGAAGTATTGCTGGTACCTTGACCAGCCAGTAAAACATCACAGTGGTGTTGGAGGCTCAGGCTGTATCCTATCTATAAAGGCTCCTCAGTGCCATATTCCAACAGGACAATGATTTACCAAACGTGGCACAAAAAGTCCTATAGCTCCTGAATGACCACAGTGTGCCACTTCTTCCCTGGCCCACACGTTCACTGGGTATGACCATCATTGAGCACGTCTGGGACATGGACGGATGACGACTGGAATGCCAAAGACCACCAGAGATTACCATAGATTAATTTTTGGCAGGTATAGAGACTGCATGGCATGCCATTCTTCAAGAACACATCCAGTGTCTCTTCCTGTCTTTGGCAGACTGTGTATAAGTGGTTATTTAAGACCATGGTGGATACACCAAATGCTGATTATTGTAAATTCTGTATGAATGAGCGAGCTGTTTGTATGCCATGTATCATAAATAATCTGTCATATAGTATTTCTTGGTGTTACAATTTTGATGGCCAGCAGTGTATTTTTTATACTACATGTCCCAATTTTCCCAGGTGCTCTATATCATCCTCCCACTTCCTGAAGGCAGTCAGGTGAGGCTAATCTGTGACTGTAACCTGGCATTGCGCGAGTGAATGCGAATAATCCCTGCTATAAACTGGTAGCCCATCCAGGGTTGGCTTCTGCAATACCAGGCTAATCTCCTGCCCTGACGCCCTGAACCTCATTAATCAATTCTGATAACGGATGGATGGAAGTGTGCAGGAAGTGATGGGGCTCTAAATACTTTCTGAATCCACTGCTTAAAAAATATAATACGCCTGAATGATTAAGACCCTTGTCCAGTACTCACTTTGACAATTCATGCAGTAACTTAAGAAATGCCATAGAGATTTCTATTTTTGGTAACCCACTCAGGGGCATTCTGGGTATGTGACCAGGGGCCCATGAAGGCAAGGGACCTTTTCATTAATTTGTAGAATCATAAAACAATCAAGTCTCTAGGTGCTGAAATGACCAAGGGGGGCAACAAACTTCAACCCCTGCTCGATGAAACAATAAAGGTTATGCCCAAATTAGCACAAGGAATTAAACTACCGGGTGTCCAAGCGCTGCACTGTGAAAAGTTTTATCAGCTCTCTGTTAAATAGCCAAGTCACCCAGGGGCCTGTGGTGGTTTTAATCATGGGTTGCTCCCCCACTTTAAATTAGACAGCGACCCATTAAATGAATCAATTTTGTGTATTTAATTCTTTATGTGGAAATAGTAGGAATGAGTGTTTAAAGAGGGAGACACACGCAGATAAACAACCAGAAATATGATGTGACAAGCATGTTAGCTTGTATTCAGCATTCTTATCAGAGACAATGAGGACTTTTATGTAAACAGAGCTGTGGGAGGCCTTGTTTAAAATACTGTCTGTTTCTCGAAGGCTGTAAGCACGGTCATGGGGATGCAAGATTGTTGACTGAAATGACAGCTGCCTCTTAACTCAATGTGGAATTGTGTTTCTTAAATATTGTGCGTGATGACCTAAGGAGAAAAACGGTTTAGTATTTAGTTTTTTTTATAAGCAGGGTCAGTGCAGTGGAGGCTTCAAGGGGTGCATTTCCACTTTGGCCCTGACTCAGTAGGAATGGTAGGTGGAAAATAAAATTGTGGACAGACTGTTGAGTGGGGAGCTCACTGCCAATGATTAACTGATAGAACTACAGGTTTGCGATTAGTCTATGATCGTTTTTTATTATACATATATTACACAAACAAATATAGATATTGAAACAATGCAAGTGATTACAAGTAGTATTTTTTTTCTTATTATTACGTAGTTATCTCTATGAGAGAGAGAGAGAGAGACAGCACTTCACATACAGATAGATGGATAGGTAGATGGTAGGTCCCTATGGGGAAATCAGATTTTTTACAGAAGACCCATTATATTATATTATATATTATACCAGTAACGGCGTACTGCACGATAACGTTCTGTGAATACACTTGACTTGATCATTCCTAGTTTTCATCCTCTTTCTCTGTACGTTTACCATTCGTTTGCTCAGAGGTTATTGCGCTTGCTGTTTCCTGAGCAGCTCTTCTTTTCTCCACCCTAGCGGCCTGCTGCTTCTCTTCTTTCGTCGGGATCTTTTTGCGTTAAAAATGACTAAGTTAGTTTTTGTGTTGCAATTACTTAGTACGTTTTCTTAAATTTTTCCCTTAAGCTGGCACTTAAGTCTTCAATCTGCCTCAAGACTGACTAGCGAAGGTGGTAGGGAACGAGAATGGCGCCCATACACATGAGCCGCCCTGCTGCGTGCTGCCGAGTCTACAATAAAATAAAATAAAAATAAAAAGAGTAATACAAATCATCACCCTGAAAGCGGGTAATAGACGTCACGTATTATCTGTGTACCAAATTTCAGGTCAATAGGTGAAATGGTTTGTGAGCTACAGGTGATTTAAAATCCTGGACAGACAAACGAACAGCCACGGTAGCGTATTATATAAGAAGATTATATTATATTATATTATATTATATTATATTATATTATACTAGCCAACCCGCGGCGTACCATACGCCGCATAATCAGGCCGTTTTTTAAATGATTTTTAAGCACAGGGAGAAAATTAACATTTGAAAAATCGGTAATTTAATCAATCAGCAAGAAAAGCAACATTGTAACAATGCACGGAACGAACCAACACAGTAATACAGTTTGCTATGGTGCACGCGGTCGTGCGTCGTAACCAAAAACTCGGTTTTTAAAGACTGCTTACTTCATTGTGTTTTAACCTCAGTTGTAAAGGATTGTTTTGAGGATCCCATGGGATACCCCTCGCAGACCGTTTAACACGCTGTATATGGCGATTCACCTCCGTGAGAAACATGCCTCTATGAACAGTCAAGGTGGCTCGCAGGAGCCAGGAGTTGGTGGGCGTGGCTCCTTCTGCGTGGCGCCACAGGTGTCTTAGGGCTCATTTATACTTCACGCTCAGAACGCGTACGCGCCCGCATCATGGCTGCCACGCGTCCCCAGCGTTCATTTCATGCGTCCTCTGAGCAGGTCCTCAGAAATTAACGCGACGCGTGCGCGAGTTGCAGTACCAGCAAAAAGTCGGGGGACGCAGTGTGCTAAAAGTCGGAATGTGACGTCAGAGTCTCTGTTTACTATCTACGTGTGACAGAAAGCCTCTATGCAGATCCTACGGGGATCGATGTGCGTGCTTTGCTGTTTGGTGAATGGTTTGATGTGGTGAAGCACAATGCTGACATACGGATGCATTCGTGGTGATTTTATATTCAAGCGTCGCATATTCCCGATTGTAATGACACGATGCATTTTAAAAGTCTCACATAACATCTTTGTGCCGTCTTTTTTTTTTTTTTTTTGCAACTTAACAGCAGCAACATAATGTATATCGCTGTATTTGAGCCACTGAGAAAAAAATAAAGGACACGGTGAAAACGTGTATTTTGTGATTAAAGTGGAAATTTCGGCTTTAATCTCAAATTGCCCACTTTAACCTCGTAGTTTACTTTATCATTAAAGCAGACGGTTGTAAACGTCATCCCAGTTTTTAATCGCTGCGAGCTTCTTGGACCTGACAGTTGCGGCAAGCAGCAATATTATCACCACACAGAAAAATTAAATGTATGATATTTCAACTCTCTGCACATTTAGAATCTTTAGATTTGTACTTGATACCACTTTCATGATTAAATGCGTATGTTACATTTTACATATAATTTTGTTTAAATAATGAATACTGTTAATAATTACACACATGGGGGTGACACGGCGGCGGAGCGATAGCACTGCTGTCTCACAGGGAGTTATGTTGCTGGTATATCCTGCTTGTATTCCACACTGTGCTCCGGTTTCCTTCCAAAGATATGCAGATTTGGGGATTTGGTGCCGCTAAAATGACGCTAGTGTATGCGAGTGCTTGTATTCACCTTGCGATGAGCGGAGACCTTGTCCAGGGATTGTTTCTCAGTCGTGCCCATTGCTTGCTGGAATGGACGCATCCCTGGATTT
The DNA here is from genome assembly GCA_026402145.1 of Polypterus bichir lapradei. NCBI lineage: Eukaryota > Metazoa > Chordata > Cladistia > Polypteriformes > Polypteridae > Polypterus > Polypterus bichir. The sequence continues at coordinate 98,225,734 of JANRMT010062837.1, forward strand.
ATGGATTTAATCAATAAACATCCTTTTCAGAGATATTGCGGTAAGGTGTTATCGCAATTCAATAGGTGTTTTAGGCAATTCACAACACAGAGAAGCCGAACATGTTCTCACCGTGATAATATCTCGCACTGCCACCTGGTGGATTCCTCCAGATTTACGTAAAGTACACGCGCGCAAGTATAAACACTACAACGCTTGCGTAGCAGGAGCGTCCTCTGCAGCATGCGTCGCGTCGCGTGAAGTATAACTCCGGCCTTACTTGTCGGCGGCTCAGTGAGTCCACGCCCCTTCCGGCATGCTTTCCATGGTTGTCTTGCCTTAGTGAATTATATATATAGATTATCCATCCATTATCCAACCTGCTATATCCTAACTACAGGGTCACGTGGGTCTGCTGGAGCCAATCCCAGCCAACACAGGGCACAAGGCAAGAAACAAACCCCAGGCAGGGTGCCAGCCCACTGCAGGGCACACACACACACCAAGCACACACTAGGGACAATTTTAGGATTGCCAATGCACCTAACCTGCATGTCTCAGGGTTTATGCTGTATAACTGTGTGGGAAATGTTTAAATATAGTGTGGGAGAGTTTATAAGGGCTTAAAATATATCAAAATAACCATATGAACATATGGTTTTTACTTCGTGGATTTTCACCTTTCGCGGGGGGTTCTGGAACGCAACCCCCGCGATCGGGGAGGGATTACTGTACTCGGGGGTAGAGGCTCTTTGGTGTGGTTAAAGTCAATAAGCAGTTCCTTTGTTTTTCTTATGTTGAATTGCAGAAAATTCTCAAAATTCTCCATCTGACTCCTCTCCTCTGTCTCATCGTCCTTGTCAAGACACCCCATTAGTGCAGAATTATCAGAGAATTTCTGCAAGGGACTTGATCCAAACGATTGGATGATTAGAAAAATACAATCATTCATGCTATCTGAATAGAATTTTAGAGTTACAAGTAAATGGCCATTTGTAAAACAGCTGTTATAAGGAAAAGTCATTGAAGTCAGGGGTATGGAATGCTCAATGAAGAACTAATAAGCAAGCAATGTGGCTCAGTGGTTACGCCTTTAGGGACTCTCAGTTCAAATCCCACCACTGACACTATGAGACCCTGAGCAAGTCACTTCACTCGCCTGTGCTGTAATTGGTAAAAGAAACGTAACCAATTGTATCTCAAATGTTTTAAGTCATTTTGGATAAAGGCGTTGGGTAAATATTTAAGTGTAAATAAAGATTTAAAATCACAAAGGAAATCTGCATCAGCCGTGCTGCTTCTATTGTTACATACAGTAAAGAATATAAATATAGTTCATCATTTTACATCACTGAGTATGCTTTATATGTAGTGTTTAAAAAAACAATAAGGGGAATCCCTGGGAGATTTCAAAGACCTTTGCCTGATGTCTATTAGAGCATCTCTTTCTGTGTCACTGCCTAATGAGGGCTATGAAGCTTGAACATCTGGCACAACCAGAGTGGAGGTAAGGCCTGTCCCGGCTGGGAGCAGAGGGGGGGGCTGGTCAACACAGGAGACAGCTGCTGGGTTTCTGGCACACAGGTTTCTGGAGCTTTGATCCCAGCTCCATATTTCCTGGTAGGAAGGAAGCCAGAGTGTTGCACGCAGCAATAAACTCTAAAAATGCTGCATTCCGTCCACCTTTAGAGAAGCTAAATTTGTGTCCTTCAGCCCGCTGGGTGACAAATATTTAAAAATGCCTTGCCCGGGGCCTCTTCAGGAAAAGAAAAAATATTTTTATGGGTTTATTTATTTAAATTCGACTAGGAGTTTTTCTTTTTATGAGTTACAGTGAAGGAAATCATTATGTCAGTGGCTGCTGCTGCCTCACGAGTCCTGGGACTTTGGTTTAAATCACTGCCCAGGCACTGCCTATGTGGAGTTTTATGTTATCCCTTTGCTTGTGTGGGTTTAACTCCATTTATTGGAATGTGGGAGGAAAAGTAGGTGTGAAATAAGCTCTATATAGCGGCCAACCCGGCGCAGATTCACACTGAGGCACGTGAGCAAATATGGCTTTCTATTTTTCTTCCCCTGTGGGGCACGTCTTCCCCGTGAACCCCACAGGTATAACACAGTCCCAAAGCACAGCAATCCTTCCACTGGCACCGCCACTCCTCTCAGGCAACCTCATCCTCTTTCTCCTGATTTCGGCCCAGAGTGGTGGTTGCTGGATTCTTTTATGGCCCTCCCGGAAGTGCTCCCGGTGCTTGCTTACCTGCTTCCAATTGCACTCCTGGGTGGGGCCGAAGATTAGACCAGCTGGGCTCAGCAATCCATGCCCCGCCCCCTGGCGGCCACACCAGATCCCCACAGGGTTTTGGAGAACTCCATCTCCCAGGGAATCCTGCGGGAGACTGATGGACCATCGTCCACCAGGGAGGCTGCTACAAAGTGTCCCGGGGGAGATACTGAGGAGCCCATGGCTGCTCCCCTGGAACATAAGCAGAAGGGGCGTCCCGGCCGGGCATGGGACCTGGCTGTCCGCCACATAGGTTAATAGGTGGTGTTGTAGTACACTAATAATCCTTTTGGGGTTTTTATCTTGAATCTGAACCTACACCAGGGGTGTCAAACTCCGGGCCTGGAGGGCCGCAGTGGCTGCAGGTTTTCATTCTCACCCTTTTCCTAATCAGTGACCAGTTTTCACTGCTAATTAACTTCTTTTCCCATCATTTTAATAGCCCTGTTTTTAAGGATCCTCTGAATTGATTCTTTTCTTCATTAAATGGTAGCCGAACAGAAATGAGGCGTGAAATGAGCCAACAGATAACCAGCTAAACTGGGGCTTCAAACTCCTACCAATTTCACTCCAACCAGTTTCTTAATGAGAAGCTGATTTTTGTTGTTAATGAAACCCGTTATTTAATTTTGTGGCCTGTTGCTGCTCTCATTTTGCCACAGCAGACATTTCCAAAATTGTTGATTTTCTGTTTTTCCTAAGAACACTGTGAAAATGTTTTGGTGAGCTAAGAGATCAGCCTTACTGAGATCTTCACCTTTCTTTATTTTCAGATACAGTGATCCCTCGCTATATCGCGCTTCGACTTTCGCGGCTTCACTCCATCGCGGATTTTAAATGTAAGCATATCTAAATATATATCACGGATTTTTCGCTGGTTCGCGGTTTTCTGCCGACAATGGGTCTTTTAATTTAAAGTACATACTTCCTCAGTTTGTTTGCCCAGTTGATTTCATACAAGGGACGCTATTGGCGGATGGCTTAGAAGCTACCCAATCAGAGCACGTATTACATATTAACTAAAACTCCTCAATGATATACGATGTGCTTCCCCGAGCGGATTGTTTGCTTTTCTCGGTCAGTGCGCCTGACGGAGGGGGTGTGAGCAGAGGGGCTGTTTGCTTAGAAGATACGGACGCTCCTCTAAGAAATGCCGCTTTATCGAGGTGGCCCAAAAGCACGTATTGATTTTTTGATTGTTTGCTTTAATCTCTGACGTTCTCTGCTCCTGACGGAGGGGGTGTGAGCAGAGGGTCTGTTTGCACAGAGGCTGTTTGTTTAGAAGATACGGAGGCTACTCTAAAAAATGCTGACAGACTACCTTCACATTCAGGGCCGGATTTAGATGAAAATAGGCCCTAGGCTATTCCACTTATGAGGCCCTTTCACCTCCCATTTTTAAGTTTGTTCAAATTGCTAACAATTTGAATGTAGGCCCCTCTTGATCTTGAGGCCCTAGGCTGAAGCCTAGTTAGCCTATAGGAAAATCCGGCCCTGTTCACATTGCTCCCTTCTTTGCGGCTGCTTTATCGCGGTGCTCATACTTAAAAGCCCAACAGCACGTATTGATTTTTTGATTGTTTGTTTTTCTGTCACGCTCTCTCTATCTCTCTGACATTCTCTGCTCCTGATGGCGCTCCTTTGAAGAGAAGATATGTTTGCATTCTTTTAATTGTGAGAAAGAACTGTCACCTCTGTCTTGTCATGGAGCACAGTTTAAACTTTTGACTAAAGGGTGTTATTTCATGTCAAGAAGGCTCTAATAATGTTAACAATGTTGGAGAGTTTATAAAGGCTTAAAATATATAAAAATAACCATACAAACATATGGTTTCTACTTCGCGGATTTTCACCTATCGCGGGGGGTTCTGGAACGCAACCCCCGCGATCGAGGAGGGATTACTGTATTGTGTGATGGGCACAGGTGAGCTGCTCGTGTGGCGTCTCATTTTGTGTCTCACTATTGTTTGGCTGCTAATTAATGAAAAAGAAACAACTAAGGGACCTGAGTCAAGTTAATTAAAACTAAGGCAAAAGAAGTTAATTAGCAGCAAAAACTGGTCACTAACGAAGAAGATGGTTAGAATGAAAACATTCAGCCACTGCGGCCCTCCAGGACCGGGGTTCGACACCCGTGACCTACAGAATTAGCTGTTCTGGCATCCCATGATACTGAATTGGTCAAGGCTGAATTGAAAATGGAAAAATTATGAAAGCTAAAACTGGAAATTAGGAATTTATGCAAAATTATTAAAATTGAAATATTACATTGACATAAGTTTTCAAGCCCTTTGCAATTATGCTTGAGATTTGGCTCAGGTGTCTTGCATTCACTTGATCATCACTAAGATGTTTCTACACCTTCTCTAGAGTCCATCTGTGGTCAGTTCACTTGGTTGGGCTGTTTAGGAAAGGTACTCCCCTTTCTATAGAAGATCCTAAAATTGACCAAGCCGTAAGCTGGAAGGAATTGCCTTCAAAACCTAGAGACAGGATTGTGTCGAGACACAGATCTAGGAAAGCCTACAAAGAATTTCTGCTGCATTGAAAGTTCCAGCGAACACCGTGGTGTCCATAAATCTTAAAAGGAACAAGTTTGGAACAACCATGACTATCCCTGGAGCTGGTCACCCTGCCAAACTAAGAAATCAGAGGAGACGTGCCATAGAAAGAGAGTGCTTACTCTGGCTGAGAAACCTCTTGAAGGACAATCACCATTACAGCACTCAACTAATCTGGGGCTTAATGGCAGACAACACATAAAAACCCACTTGGAGTTTGCAATAAGGAGTCCCAGACTATGACAAACACGATTGTCTGGTGTAAAGAAACTAAAATGAAACTGTTTGGCCTCAAATCTAAGTGTCACATCTAGAAGAAAATAGGCACCACTCATCACCTGTGCAGTACCATTCTAAGGGCTCGTTTATACTTCACGCTCAGAACGCATACGTGAACGCATCATGGCTGCCACGCGTTTCCAGCGTTCATTTGACGCGTCCTCTAAGCAGGTCCTCAGAAATTAACGCAACGCACGCGTGAGTAACAGTACCAGCGAAAAGTCGGGGGGGTGCAGTGTGATAAAAGTTGGAATGTGACGTCAGAGTCTCTGTTTACTATCTGCATGTGACAGAAAGCCGCTATGCGGATCCTACGGGATCTTGGTGAATGGTTTGATGTGGTGAAGCAAAATGCCGACATACAGATGCATTCGTGGTGCTTTTATATTTAAGTGTCGCATATTCCCCATCATAATGACACGATACAAAGTCCTACATAGCATCTTCTGTGCCGTCTTTTTTTTTACAACTTCACAACAGCAACATTATGTACAGCGCAGTATTTGAGCCACAGAGAAAAAAAATTAAGGACACGGTGAAAAGGTGTATTTTGTGATTAAAGTGGAAATTTCGGCTTTAATCTCGAAATGTCCACTTTAACCTCGTAGTTTACTTTATCGTTAAAGCAGACCGTCGTAAACGTCATCACAGTTTTTAATCGCTGTGAGCTTCTGGGATTTCCTCCTGCCCTGACAGCAGCGGCAAACAGCAATAGATCACCACACAGAACACATTAAATGTATGATATTCCAACTCTCTGCAGATTTAGAATCTTTTGATTTATACTTGATATCACTTTCATAATGAAATGCATTAAAGTGTGTTACATTTTACAGATAAATCGTTGATTTTGTTTAAATAATGAATACTGTTAATAATTACACACAAAGGGGTGACATGGTGGCGGAGCGGTAGCGCTGCTGTGTCACAGGGATTCACGTCATTGGTGTTCCCTGCCTGGAGTTTGCATGTTTTCCTGCGGAGTTTCCACAGTGAGCTCCGGTTTCCTTCCAAAGATATACAGATTTGGTGACACTAAAATGACGCCAGTGTGTACGAGTGTGTGATTGTATGCAGGGTGGTCCAGATCTAATTATGCAGATCAAGATCGTCTGGATGACTTTGATTTATGCGGGGACGATTCCAGTTTGACGCGAAGACGATCCTTCATTTCGTCAGTTCGCACACTTCTCGATGGTCCGGGATTTTTCGGGTGATTTTCGATTGAATAAACTTAATAAGCTATAGCGTAATGAAAATTGCATAATTAGATCTGGACCACCCTATACACCTTGCGATGAGCTGATGTCCCGTCTAGGGATTGTTTCTGCCTCGGGCCCAATGCTTGCTGGAATGGACACATCCCTGGACTGATGGATTTAATCATTAAACATCCTTTTCAGAGATATTGTGGTAAGGTGTCATCGGAATTTAACAGGTGTTCCAGGCAATTCACAACACAGAGAAGCCGAACCTGTTCTCACCGTGATTATTATTGTGCAATATTTAAATAATGTGCAATAATCCAATAGTGCAATAGTTAATTATTCTTTCCAATATTTAAATAATGTGCAATGACCAAATAGTGCAATAGTTAGTTATTCTTTCCATATGTATATTTTCTGCAAATTTTTTTAAACTTTTTGCACCATTTGTTTATTGATTTGTTGTGTTCTACATGTACTGTATGTCTGCACTGGAGGCACTGCTTTTAAACTCATTGTACA
>JANRMT010062837.1:98247563-98276086 GCA_026402145.1 Polypterus bichir lapradei
TCTCATTTGTTCCTGAATTTCTTTGGATCTTGGCATGATGTCTAGCTTTTGAGGTGCTTTTGGTCTACTTCTCTGTGTCAGGCAGCTCCTATTTAAGTGATTTCTTGATTGAAACAGGTGTGGCAGTAATCAGGCCTGGGGGTGGCTACGGAAATTGAACTCAGGTGTGATACACCACAGTTAGGTTATTTTTTAACAAGGGGGCAATTACTTTTTCACACAGGGCCATGTAGGTTTGGATTTTTTTTCTCCCTAAATAATAAAAACCATCATTTAAAAACTGCATTTTGTGTTTACTTGTGTTATATTTGACTAAAGGTTAAATGTGTTTCATGATCAGAAACATTTTGTGTGACAAACATGCAAAAGAATAAGAAATCAGGAAGGGGGCAAATAGTTTTTCACACCACTGTATCTAGATCTTTGGAATATTATTTGATGATCACTCAGCAGTCCTTTGGTATTGAACTGTGCCTGTTTTCTGACCACTTCTTTTCTCCCGATATCATTTTCAAATTTTCACTGTCTCGCCTCGGGTCAGTAGAACACATGAGCATTGGTGGAGGTGCAGTAGGCAGGAAGTGGGAACAACAGCTACCTGTATGATGGTCAGTCAGATCTATCATTGGAATTACCCTGTGAATAATCTGTTACAAATAAAAGGTTAGTGTCAGCATTTAAGGGAAATTTTTGTCTATTTGTCATTATGATTTTTATTTATTTTTCTAATATCAAGTTGCTTTAATGGTGACATTTGCAAGAATCCAAATTTTATAAGTGGTTGTTAAAATTCTGTATTGTGTGAGGGAGCATGTCACGCCTGTGATTTCACTAAAGACCAATTTACTGTGAGAAAAATAGTGTGCTATAGAGACAAATAGCCATTTTGTGACTGCTGGTATTTTTCTAAAGCGTCGGCGAATGTGACTGAACTGTGACCTTTAAGCAACATATTTGAACTGCTGCTCACAGATGTTTCTTGTGTGGAGAAATGGCCAAGGGACTCTGCATTGTTAGTTTGGTTTATAATCCAATGTTAGCATGTACATTTTACATATAGTGTCTTTCCTGTTTTGACACTTGCGTGTTATTTTTGGTATTCATTCATCTCCCAATCCTTTAATCAGCCTGTGTGGCCTGCCGTTTTCCACCTTTGGCAATACAGCTACGGAGACCCAAAATCAGAATTACAAAAATAAATTTTTTGACAGTAATCTCTCTTTTGAGAAACAAGTAAATTCTGTAGTCAAGAGTTACATTTTCCAGCTTCGTCTATTAGGTAAGATCGAGCCTTTTTTTATCTTCTAGGGATCTTGAGAAAGCTACTTCTGCTTTGATCTTCTCTCGCCTTGATTACTGCAACTCGCTGTATTCAGGGATTAGCAAATCCCTGATACGCAGGTTACAGTTGGTCCAGAATGCTGCCGCTCGCTTTCTGGTTGGGGCAAGAAAGTCTGATTCTGTTTCTTCAATATTAGCTTCTTTACACTGGCTGCCGGTCAGTTTTCGAATTGATTTTAAAATCTTGTTGCTAGTTTTTAAATCTTTACATGAGCTCGCTCCTGCCTATTTATCTAAATTGTGTGTTTTACACCACCCATCCAGAGTGCTTAGATCTTCTGGTCAATTGTCTCTTGTTGTCCCTCGTACCAAATGTAAAACTAAGGGGGACAGACAGGGCTGTGACACCTCATCTGTGGGACTCTTTACCTCGTCACATAAAGGAGTCGTCGACAATTCAAAACGAGATTAAAGACTCATTTCTATTCACTTGCATTCCGTGACCTTCAGTAATACTGATGGCTTCCTCATTGTGATTATATAACATTACTTCTATTTATTATTTATTTTACTTATGTTCATATATTTTATTTCTATTTATGTTATGTTATTTGTTTTCTTTTATTCTATTATTGTAAAGCACTTTGGCCACAACATTCCTATGTTGTTTTAAATGTGCTGTATAAATAAATTGACGTTGACTTTGCCAAAAGTGATTAAACTACAGGAACTCAACCAGAGGAATATAGTTCATAGGGTTATTATTGTGAAATGTGCATGTACATTGGTCACAATGTGTCAGCGTTTCTCTTTCCTCTGCTCCTCTCATTGTATGACTGCTACTTAATTCGAGCTGTAGAGCAAGAGGTTCTAGGAGCAAAGAGCTGGTAAAAGGACACAGGATTGAGGGACCAGGGCTGAATAGCAGGCCAAAGGAACGCTACAGGTGGAAGCAGCAGACACATAAGGGAGGGGGCCACAGCAAATAAGCAGACATTATTATCTGAGATTTAACATCAACTAAGTCCTTGTTGATTTTTGTTTCTTTCTCTCTCTATCTCTCTAGGTGTTCCTTTCCCAAAGAACTTCATTCCGATCTGCAAGAAGATCCTGTGCCGCCTTTTTCGAGTTTTTGTTCACGTCTATATTCACCACTTTGACCGAATGATCTTAATGGGTGCTGAGGCCCATGTCAACACCTGCTACAAGCACTTTTATTACTTTGGAACTGAATTCAGTCTTCTAGACCGTAAGGAGCTGGAGCCATTGGTAGGTACTCTCATGATCCCTACGTGATTTTTTTTTTTTTTTGATACTTGAATTCTTTCTTTAAGAGCTGACTTTAGTGTTTTTGTTCTTTTTTGATTTCCTGATTTTGACCTGTGCTTGTTTTTTGAATTAATGGTCTCTTGTTTCTTGGTAGGGCGGCACGGTGGCGCAGTGGTAGTGCTGCTGCCTCGCAGTTAGGAGACCTGGGTTCGCTTCCCGGGTCCTCCCTGCGTGGAGTTTGCATGTTCTCCCCGTGTCTGCGTGGGTTTCCTCCGGGCGCTCTGGTTTCCTCCCACAGTCCAAAGACATGCAGGTTAGGTGGATTGGCGATTCTAAATTGGCCGTAGTGTGTGCTTGGTGTGTGGGTGTGTTTGTGTGTGTCCTGCGGTGGGTTGGCACCCTGCCCAGGATTGGTTCCTGCCTTGTGCCCTGGGATTGGCTCCAGCAGACCCCCGTGACCCTGTGTTCGGATTCAGCGGGTTGGATAATGGATGGATGGATGTTTCTTGGTTCCTGTGGCAATTATTTTTTCTATGCCCATTTTCATTACTGTGGCACAACAGCTGACTTGATAAACATCACACAAGTTCTTCAGAATTTTCGGCTACACATTCATGCTTTGAACTTCCTGTTCCTCCTCATCCCAAAGAAGCTCTACTATGTTTACATTAAGAACTGTAGACCACTGGAGAAAATTGAAGTCACTGTGATGTTTGAGCAACCAGATTGAGATAATGTGTTTTGTGACAAGATACAATATCCACTTGAAAAAGTGGACAATGTAGCCAAAGTGATGACCATGGTCATGGTTAGTGGCCAAAGCGCTTTTCATAGTAAATATGCTGTATTCGTTGGTGACTTTGTTTCCCGAATATTTTCCTAGAAATTCACTGTGTGCCTGGCCTAGACAAACATTTTTTTCTCAGTACCCCATGATGCTTTGTGAAGTTAGCAGGTGTGACAGATAGAGGGCGCTATCGTCCTCTTGAACCCTCAGACTATACGCCAGACACCAGATAAAAGTCCAAAATAATGACTTTTTATTAATACACAGTGCACAAAGCACCCTCCTCTCCACAATACTCATAAATCACAATAATACTCAATCAATAAACAATCCATCACTCCCAGACGCATTGCCACCCTTCCACTCAGCTCAGCTCAAAGCTCGTGTGTTTCTCACAATTCTTTATAGTCCTTGACGCGGAAGTGTTTCGCTCTCTCTGTCCACGTGACTAGGAACACTTCCGGGTCAGATAAAAAGTCCTTCTTCTTCAACCCGGAAGCACGTCATTCCTCTTGTCCATGTGACTCGGACATACTTCTGGGGTGTAAGGCAAATAATCGCTGTTCCTCCCTGCAGCGCCTTCTAGCGGCCCCCGTGGTATCTAGCAGGGCTGTAGAGGAAAACTCCAATGTCCATAATTCCCTGCTGGCATTCGGGGCACCTCCATGCTGCAGGGAGGGCTCCACCTGGCGGCGTGGGGGTACTGGCCGGGATGAACGGCCGGCCATATACCTTACAGGACATCATAGAGCTGAAACAGCCATGTGAAGAACTATCATGTATGCATAGTGTAAGATCACTGCCAACCTGCTTCAGGCATTTGATGTCATAACTCGATCAGTACTCCAGCCTTCCACGCTGCATGCATTAAAATAAAAACTTGTATTTTGATTTGAGGGGTACATTAGCAGACCATAATGCAAATATTATGAAAGAACTTTGTTGTATAGCACAGATTCATTGCACATTGTGTCTTCACTGCTGGATTAAGCATGTTATATACTACTTGCTAGGTAAAGCCGATTGCTTAGTGACAGGGACAGCCACCCCCCCATTCCACAAAGCTTATAACGCTGACCCATTGCATCACAGGCTATATGAGTGTTAGGTTAGTTGGAGTGATAGGAGATCAAGAGATGCAGAGAGAGATAAAGGACTTAAGTATTATGGACTTAGAGGATATTTTTCTCACAGAGGCATGACATCAGAGTGGTTAGCACCACTGCCTCACAGCTCAGGTCACTTTTACAACCACAAAAAATTGGTTCAGCATAGTTTGCTGACACTTCCCTAGATCTCAGGAACACTTAAAAGACCCGTTGCACCATTATTATCTACTCAAAAAAATGAGTTCAGTTTCTCATTCCCCACTGACTTCAATGCATTTTCCAGGCTTCACAATAAATTTCAGAACATTTTCATGTTTTCGCTGAACTCGACGTGAAGCAAATTTATCAGGGCTCACCGATCGCTATCCAAGACCTGGTATAATTCATGGAAATCTACTTGTGGAATGTCCAGTTCCAGCAAGTCAAATGAAAGGACAGCTTTAACTCAAATGTGTTGATGTTAGTGCGAGTGACCCTGAGACGTGGGCAATTAATATGAAACTATCTGAAGAGTCTGCACAAGTAAGTGTTGGTCTTTTAACGTTTTTTTCGGTTGTTTGGCAGGAGTAATTATATGAAAAATGTCTGGAAATTGAACAGACTCTTAAACACAGGCGCTAATCTTTATCTGAGCCAGAGGGAAATTGTTATGCAATTGTGGGAAAAACAAAAGGTTCAGCAGTTGTATGCGGCCTAATTACAAAGGAGCTAAATGAGCCTGACATGGTGAAACAAAAGGACTTGGGTCATAAACAAACTGAAGACTCTTTGGAATGTTGGTGGTCATCAACTTTTTACAAAACATCTAGGACCCTGCCCTCCCCCAGTGATTCCCATTTCAAATGTAGACTAATAAAAGTGCTATTGACCCAGAAAAAGATGGATTGTCTTTGTAAGTGAAAATGAATCAACACCACCAAATTTCTGGTCAAGTTACCCTGGTCCTGTCTTGGGATCTATGTGGGGAAAGTGGTTAATTTACGGCCTCAAATCTCGACTGTGTAAGTCTTGCAGCATCCAAACGTAGCTTTTTTTTTTCAGATACAAAACTATGAACGTCAGTCTAAGGGTGAAAAGTTCTACTTTCAGATGGGTATTTAGTTGAGATTTCTTTTTGTTTTGTTTAAAGGATCAGGTAAGCAGTGAGACTTCCATCCATCCATTATCCAACCTGCTATATCCTAACTACTCGGTCATGGGATCTGCTGGAGCCAATCCCAGCCACCACAGGGCACAAAACAAACCCTGGGCAGCACCCCAGCCCACTGCAGGGCACACACCAGGGACAATTTAGAATCGCCAATGCACCTAACCTGTATGTCTTTGGACTGTGGGAGGAAACCAGAGCACCCGGAGGAAACCCACGCAGACCGAATAGTATTCCAACATTAAAAATATGGAACTATTTTATGTAAAGGCACTATATAATGGATAGCTATTAGTTTTGTAATAGGCTTTGGTGTCATAGATAGATAGATAGATAGATAGATAGAGTGAAAGGCACTATATAATGAATAGTTATTAGTTTTGTAATAGGCTCGGGTGTCATAGATAGATAGATAGATAGATAGATAGATAGATAGATAGAGTGAAAGGCACTATATAATGAATAGTTATTAGTTTTGTAATAGGCTCTGGTGTCATAGATAGATAGATAGATAGATAGAGTGAAAGGCACTATATAATGAATAGCTATTAGTTTTGTAACAGGCTCTGGTGTCATAGATAGATAGAGTGAAAGGCACTATATAATGGATAGTTATTAGTTTTGTAATAGGCTCGGGTGTCATAGATAGATAGATAGATAGATAGATAGATAGATAGAGTGAAAGGCACTATATAATGAATAGTTATTAGTTTTGTAACAGGCTCTAGTGTCATAGATAGAAATCCTCAGGCAGGGCACTAGTCCACCGCAGGGCACACACACCCACCACACACTAGGGACAATTTAGGATCACCAATGCACCTAACCTGCATGTCTTTGGACTGTGGGAGGAAACCAGAGCACCCGGAGGAAACCTACGTAGAGAACATGCAAACTCCACACAGGGAGGACCCGGCAAGTGAACCCGGGTCTCCTAACTGTGAGGCAGCAGCGCTACCACTGCGCCACCGTGCCGCCCGCAGAAACTTATATACAGTATATTGACAATTCTAGTGAATAGTGACCCATTTTGGGTGGCTAGGGACTGAAACTGAGATCTTATAGTTAAATAAAAAAATTGGGCCAAGCCTGGATTAAACAACCAATAACTGTGCTCTTTGTGGCTTTTCATTACAAAATCTGATTATTTGCCAGTTTCCTTGGTCATACGTTTTCATTTAATAAATCATCAACTAACAGATCAACATCATTATTTATAAAGGCTTCACCTTGAAGTGGCAGCACAGCTCAGCTGTGAATATGAAATTGACTCTATCCAGTCAGCACCATAAAATATCTTTTGTCATGTTTTCTATTATACACATTCTATTTTCATTATTGTTGTAATTATTATTAGTATTATTAAACAGGTTTACTATTTTAAATACAGTATATTTTAATCTTAAAAAACTGCATTAACCCTAACCATCGTAGCATTGGTAACCTAGACAGACTATGTATGTTGTTCCTATGTACTCCTAAAAAGTCATGTAGTTTAGGCCATGCCAGTGTAGTGTGCTGTGTGAGTGTGTGTGCCCCAAGATAAACTGGTGTCCTGTATAGGTTTATTTTGTACCTCAAGCTCAATGCTGCCTAGAAAATAATACAGTACATTATATACAGTGTACATACAGTAAATACATAGCTAAGTGTGCCTCTGAGTCGGATTAAAAGTAAGTAAGGTTTATTTTCTAACATAAAACAGGATTACAAAAACTAATTTTGATTTTCAGTGTTTAAAAAAATATAATAAAAGTTTAGGTTAGGTTTTGTTATTCAGTAAAATCAGAGAATTCGTCAAGGGTCTGAATACGTCTGCAGGGCTATGTACACTACAGTTTATATAAAACTGACGTATAAAGCCATCGGCAAAGTGGCACAGCAGCGCCTCATCTGTTTAAGGAGCTTTTTAATGTGAGTCCTTCTATTATATCTCTTGTATTCAGCCTGTCTTTACTTATATTCTGCTGGCCTGGTTTGAAATTCTTAATGTAAGCAACAAAAACAGAATAAAATCAAACTGTAAAAATAATAATAATAATAATAATAAGATTTCAACACGTAAATCTTGTTTAATAAGCAAGGATTACGGAAAGCAGACAGACTTACCCTCTAAATTCACAATTCCAATTGTTGCCATCAGGTCCAAGGACAAAAAAACAACCAGATTAAATACTGTTACATTCCAAATGCTATTAATCTTCTAATTAAGTTTAATTTTTTTTAATTAACATCCACAGGCTTAAATCATAGGATTAGCATTTGCATCAATCATTAGTCAAGTTGATGTTGAATGTTTTAATTTAATTATTATGTCTAATATGCTTGATCTAATGCTTCACCCCAAGTATTATGCTCACTACTATATTTTATAAAATTGTACAAAGTTTATATTTGATGGCTGTCTTCTCTGTTGATGTGTTTGTAATATTATGTTTTGGTCTCTCTGTTAAGCCTGCTGACAAACTAAATTTCCCTCTTAGGACAATAAAAATAAATTGAATTGATATACATGTTGTCACCTGTGGTGGGCTGGCGCCCTGCCCGGGGTTTGTTTCCTGCCTTGCGCCCTGTGTTGGCTGGGATTGGCTCCAGCAGACCCCCGTGACCCTGTAGTTAGGATATAGCAGGTTGGATAATGGAAGGATATACAGTACAGGCCAAAAGTTTGGCCACACCTCCTCATTCAATGTGTTTTCTTTATTTTCATGACCATTTACAGCACTCCATCACTCTCCTTCTTGGTCAAATAGCCCTTACACAGCCTGGAGGTGTGTTTGGGGTCATTGTCCTGTTGAAAAATAAATGATCGTCCAACTAACCTGACTTCTGCACAACACAACTGCTGGTCCCAACCCCATTGATAAAGCAAGAAATTCCACTAAATAACCCTGATAAGGCACACCTGTGAAGTGAAAACCATTTCAGGTGACTACCTGTTGAAGCTCATCGAGAGAATGCCAAGAGTGTGCAAAGCAGTAATCAGAGCAAAGGGTGGCTATTTTGAAGAAACTAGAATATAAAACATGTTTTCAGTTATTGCACCTTTTTTTGTTAAGTACATAACTCCACATGTGTTCATTCATAGTTTTGATGCCTTCAGTCATGAAAATAAAGAAAACACATTGAATGAGGAGGTGTGTCCAAACTTTTGGCCTGTACTGTATGTTGTCACAAACTCCACAAAGAGCCATAGCGAGGTTTGGGGCAGCCACCCGTATATTTAGTTTCCTGGCTACAAATTGACGTTTAAATGATTGCACTGCTGTGCACAAAACAGAACTGAGGGAATAGGGAAAAGGTTGAGGCTTTTAAAGTGTAAGACAGGAAGTGAGATCAAAGGGGTCGGGCTCATGAAGGTCTTCAGTCATAGGTTCGAGCCCGGACATGACATCACAGGGGCTGGAGCCGGCAAGGTCTTCTTCCATAGGCTCGGTCCCGGAAGTGACGTCATGAGGGCCAAGTGAAAACTCCTATGAACTGTCTGCAGGAAAGGGAGAAAAAGAGTCAGTGCACTCTGTCACATCCCGGTATGACTCGGAACTGCCCTTACTCAAGCCCTTTAGCTGCCTCCCATGCGCACGTGTGTGACAATGTTAAATTCAGAAAGTATTCAGACCCCTTCACTTTCTGCACACTTTATTGTTTAGCAGATTTAATTTTAAATGTATATATTTGCAATTTTTGCCTATCAAGCTACACTCAATAGCCCATAATGACAAGTGAAATCATGTCCTCACAAAGGTTTGCAAATTACTGTATTTTTCACTCCATAAGACACACCTGACCATAAGACGCACCTAGGTTTAGAGGAGGAAAACAACAAAAAAAATATTCTGAATCAAATAGTGTATTTATTATATTTAATAAAATATAGCAGAATAATATTTCAACCATGTAAAGTCAACAGCGGTATTAAGAACCATCATCATTGTCATTAACAAATGAGGAGAGACTTTAAGGTTCAAGCACTCTTCTAGTATTCTGGAAACCCCAAGAACTCCTCATCGCTAGTGTCAGAATTTATGAAGCTCAGTTGCTTACAATCACTGATGTCACTTTCTTCGCTGTCTTCATATATGATAATATCTTCAGTTCCATCTAAGGCATTGCTAATGGCAGCTTCCACCTGCAGCTATAGACTTTTCAGTATGCGAGCGACTCTCCACGTTAGTGTTTAGATCTGGACGGTGCATGTGCCCAAAACATTAACATTTATATGTTACTTACATAAAAGCCAGATTGATTGTTATTTACCTATTTACCTTGATTTATTTACTTACTTCCTACAGCATAAAGTCAAGTAGACTGCAGAGCTTCCTGTGTTTGATCGACATGGGCATGCTCAAAAAATACACGTGTAATGCCACGAAAAGTGCACGCTGACACTTCAGTTTGTAAGCAATGGTATGAGAATGCAGTCAGACTTCTTTTTTGGGCACATACACCGTCCAGATCTAAACACGAGTGTGGAGAGTCGCTCACGTACTGAAGAGTACTTTATATATAAGAGCCAGATCGAATGTCATTTACCTATTTACCTTGATTTATTTACTTATCTTCCAACAACGTAAAGTCACAAGTAGACTCTAGAGCTTCCCGTGTACATATACAAAGTACAGCGACGGCAAAAGTGCGACGTGCATTCTTACTCCGATGTTGAAACCTCATCATCATCTGAGTTTACATCAGTTGACCTCTCACTCTATACAACTCTAAGCAACTGACACGCAGGTAAACAGACTTGAGCTGAGAAAACTGTGTGGCGGTGGGGGGATGTGATAGCAGGCTGCTTGCTGCTTATCGACACATTTACAAGACAAAAGACGCTGACGGAGAGGTGCAAAGGGATTTAAGGTGGGACAAATTTATGAGTTTTTCCATAGGCTTTGGTAATTCTAGCGTTAAGCGTCCCCAGGGGTTTCTCATGGGCCTACCACTTCCTCTTCTAACAGTTGTCACTACCGCTAACCGGTTAGGAAATACACATCATGGTCTGTAAGGCAATATTTGCTTCATAAGACGCACAGACTTTTCCACCCACTTCTGGGGGAAAAAAAGTGCGTCTTATGGAGCGAAAAATACGGTAATTAAAAATCAAACAATGAAATCTTTCATTCATACAAGTATTCAGACCCCTATTCCTTTGCACTCCAAATTGGGGTCAGGTTCATCCTATTTGCTTCAGTCCTACCTGGGATGTTTCTCAAGCTTGAGTCCACTTGTGGTAAACTGAATTGATTGGCCATTGTTTAGAAAGGCACATATGCACCTATGTATAGAAGTTCCCACAATTCACACAGCCTGTCAGGACATAAACCAAGTCATGAAGTCCTAGTAACTCTCAGCAGATAAAATTGTGGTGAGGCATAAATCAGGGCAAGGGGATAAAACATTTTCTAAACCTTTTCTAAAGCTTTTGAGTGTTGCCAGAAGCATAACCTTCAAATGGAAGAATTGTGAAACCACCTAGACTCTTCCAAACCGAGTAACTGGGCCTTGGTCAGGGAGGTGACCATGAACCAAATGGTCACTCTTAACAACTTCAGACGCCTTCTGCTGTGATGGGAAATCCTGTCTGAATGGAAACCATCTCAGCAACATAGGGCAGTTTCTCTGATAGCAGGAGGAAAGAGATTCTCAGAACAATTTGGGCAGAACTCCAAGCATTATTTCTGTTGAAGACCAAGCACTACTCATCATCTGCTTAATATTGTCGTTACGGTGAAGCAGGGTGGTGGCAGCATTATGCTATGGGGGTGCTTCTCAGTGGCAAGAACAGGGAGACTGGTTAGTGTTGAGGGAAGGATGAATGCATCCAGATACAGACAGGTCTTTGAAGAAAACCTGCTCCAGAGTACATACAACATCAAACTTGGGTGACGGTTCATCTTTCAACACAGCAATGTGTGTATGTTAGTGGATCTCACAATGGTCTGGTACTCCATCCAAGGAGTGTCACTGTCTTGTGGCCAGCCAATGGATAGGCTCTAGTACCCCTGTGACCATGAATTGGATGCAGAAGATGTGAGGATGATATGTTGTCATGTTAAAATTAAATGAAAATATGATTCTTTTTGAGAAATGCTACACATTTTCAAACTGTCTAGTTTAGCATTTAAAGTGATATGACATTCTGAAATTCGGGCAATCTTTTCTGATAACGTGTGCGTATTTATACATATAAACAGCGAAAGGTGTAAACCGTGAAAATGAAAATAAGAAACTAGGCTTGTTACACTGCCATCTTGTGTTTGTCTCTAAAATTACACTGCATTGACTCTTAAAATACTGGTATGTCAATAGTGCGTGTATATTCTGGAAATGTATCTTACATTGAGTCTTTTTGTTTTTACTTTTACAGAAAGAGATGACAGCAAGAATGTGTCACTGATGAGCTGGCCCAAACGAATGATGAAACGTTTTATTTTCTGGGAGAGACACAAGCAGTTGAAGAGAACACTGATATGGCGTTTCTACCACTCTCAGTATGAGAAGAAATAACGAGATTCAGCAACTGTGCCATGGTTTTACAGCTAGTATCCAATATGGCAGCCCCAAGAGATTTTTTTTAGCACACTAAAAAAGTCGGACATGAGCCTTCGTGTGAATTTTTACCATGAAGCTCACCGAACAAATTTGTATTATGTCCTAACTAATGTAATGACATCTCGTACAATCAGTCCACCGGGAAATAGAAATATTCATCTGATTTATGCCAATATCTTTCTAAACAGCACTAAACTTATTAATGTTTGCTATTTATTAAACAAGGAGACGCAGCCTTGAGTCTTGTGTGTGATAAACACTAATAAGTGGCATGACCACATAACTCACCCATTGGCTAATCAGGCTTCCCAACAACACCAACTGTGGAACTTTGGCTTCCGCACTTTATTTGTGAACAGCATTCTTGTCATTAAGTTGAACTGGAAGTCTCTTGGAAATGTTTCAGTCTATAAATAAATACAAAACAAAAATATGAAAAAACAGGGGAGTCCAGGTTGGAAAAGCCCTCTTTAAGGTGAAATGTAATGGGGTTGCTTTCATCTGGTCAATAAAGAGTGGTGAGCTCTGGGTCCATTTTAAAAGAGTCAGGTTGGAGACTGCTGGGCTGTAAAGGAAAGAGGTAAATCTGTCATATCCTTGGCACCAGCTTGAATCTCTGCATATCTTTGCTTTAGTTGAGTCCCTACAAGCACAACCAAACTGCCACATTCCCAATAAGTATTTAACATTCTGTTCTTTAAGTATATTGCCAAAAATAAGACCTGCTCCAAAAATAAGCCCTAGCACGATTTTGAGGCTACTCTGTAATATAAGCCCTACCCCAAAAATAAGCCCTAGTCAAGATTGTCAGCTGAAAAGTAGGGCGCATAAGACTGGGTTTATACTTCACGCGATGCAACACGTGTGCTTCCATCAAATTCTGAGGACACCTTGCCACAATATCTCTGAAAACGATGTGTAATGATTACATCCATCAATCCAGAGATGTGCCCATTGCTTGCTGGGATTGAATAATTTTGTTAACACTTTCTATCTGAGAGGAAACAAAACACACGCACAGGCTGAAAAATTTTTCAAATTTGGAGTTGCATGGTTAAATAGTAATGTCTACATTATAGAGAAACCAAGGATTTCTGATCAGCAGTTAAAGCTGGCCTGTTGTAAGTGTTATCTGCCAGATTGTGACAATTTTAAGAGGTGATCTGGGATCATCCATTAAAAGCCTCCCATGCACAAGATCAATGCATGCGACTAATTCTGTCTACAGCCAAATAAATGGCAGTAGCTTTGGGTGTTACGAAGGCATCTTTGTACATGCCAGCTGTTCCACTCAGTGCTCACATCAGGCCATTTAATTTACTGCACCCAAGAAATATTTTAAACGGAAATATGGGAACATTGAAAGTATTAAGAATAGCACTGCCCGTCATAAACAACATCATCCTCCACCAATTTGTGCTGCAGGCACATGTTTTTTGGCTGTGTGCATTAATGACAAGAACAAATCTAATCAAGTGGACACTCAGCACTAAGTATATATAACCAAATAATTTCATATCCATGATTGCAATCACAGCTGGGCTATAGTGGGTCCCTAGTGTGCATATTTTCAGCCTTGCACCTGTCTTCCTGAACCATATTGTGCCATATACAGAGCAAAATACATTCCCATATGTTCAGATATATATTCAGACAAAATTAAATAAATAAACAGGTAAAAAAAAAAAGTACAATTAAATGTGACAATAAATAATTACAACCAACATTAAATGTTAGTATAAATAATTAAGTGTGTCATTGTTACATATTTTTTATTCACGGGTCCTCCCTGCGTGGAGTTTGCATGTTCTCCCCGTGTCTGCGTGGGTTTCCTCCCACAGTCCAAAGACATGAAGGTTAGGTGGATTGGCGATTCTAAATTGGCCCTAGTGTGTGCTTGGTGTGTGGGTGTGCTTGTGTGTGTCCTGCGGTGGGTTGGCACCCTGCCCGGGATTGGTTCCTGCCTTGTGCCCTGTGTTGGCTGGGATTGGCTCCAGCAGACCCCCGTGACCCTGTGTTCGGATTCAGCGGGTTGGAAAATGGATGGATGGATTTTTTATTCATTTATTGAATTATTTCTTCATTTATTTATTTCAGTGACACTTCATGCAACTTGAAAATAAAAAGTCCTGAAATGAAAACTTTCACTTGTCAGAGTTGAGAGAGCAGGTAACTAGTGAGTTCAGTTTTTTCATTGGTGAATCACTGGCAGATGCCCTGCCCGGGATTTGTTTCCTGCCTTGCGCCCTGTGTTGGCTGGGATTGGCTCCAGCAGACACCCATGACCCTCTAGTTAGGATATAGCGGGTTGAATAATGGATGGATGGATGAATCACTGGCAGAGCGGGAGTAAACCTTCAAGTGCCAGCAAGAGTCACATTTACGGGAAACACTTCAGATGCATCCTGTGGTGGGCTGGTGCCCTGCCTGGGGGTTTGACCTTATCTTGCACCCTGTGTTGGCTGGGATTGGCTCCAGCAGACCCCCGTGACCCTCTGTTAGGATATAGTGGGTTGGACAATGACTGAGCGACTTCAGATGCAGACTCCTAATGATTCATTTGAATTAATATGGCTGCTTTGTACAGTAATCCTGGGAAACTTTTACTTGCACTCGTATCAGACGTGCAGAGTCAAGGCTTCAAATGAGTGCTTGAGCCACAGGGCTCCCAAGTCGAGCAAAGCGCATACAAAAAAAAAAAAAGAAGAAGAGTGCTTGGTAGAGCCAGCCCACCTTCTCAACTTTGACGAATGAAAGTGACAGTTTTCATTTCTGGGCTTATTTCTTGTTGTGTGGTGCATCACTGAAATAAGTAAGTGAAGAAATAATTCAATAAATACATAAAGAAATTAGTAAGCAAAACCTATTTTGTTACATTAATACTCACATTTCATGTTATTATTTATTTATTGTCCCATTCCACAGTACTTATTTGCATAATTATTTATTTTAGTTTGTTAAAAACATTCTTTCATGCATTTGTAGACTTCTTTTACTTTTTTTAATTGTAAGTGGTTGTCTCAAGTGAGTGAGTAGTACATCGGGTTAAATTTTACTTGAGAATTTTGCGCAATTTAAAAAGTCAATAAGCATGTCAAAAATTCTGATCATTGTCTATCTGTTATCCAAATTTAAACAGCAGTCCTGGCCTGTCACTTTTCAGAACAATGGGGAGCAAGACTCTTTTATCTGTAATACTTTACATATCTTTTCTTAAAACTTGAAGTGGATGAGTTAAAAATATTTTACCTACACAGTAGTGCCTTAATTAGTCACTCTACTGTATTTCTGTAGCGGTGATGTAAATTTAATCACATCATATTCTTTTCAGTGTTATCCTTACATGAAATATAAAGAAAAATGTAAACCATGTCAATGAAGCCAAATGTAAGAAATATTTTCCTCTTTTTATCATCTAATTGAAGCCAGTAGTTTAAACTTTGTTTTCCACCATCTGTGCATTTCTGTAATTGTTCTTCACTGAACAACTGCCAGCTGCAGTTCTTGAGGGTTGTTCTGGTAGCTTCAGACAGTATTCAGACCCCTTCACATTTCGCTCTGTTCTAGCCTTTTGCTAAAATCACTTGAATTAATCTTTCCCTCATCAAGCAACACTCAGTGCCCCAGAAAGACAAAGCAAAAACAGAGTTTTAGAATTTTTTTGCAAATCTATTAAGAGTGGCAGAAAATCCCCACATCCAGGTGTGTGAAGTTTGATGCGTCAGACCTAAGAAGACTTCAGGCTGGAGTCGCCACCAAAGGGGCTTCAACTAAGTACTGAGTTTGGGTTTGCACACTTGTGTCAAACTGATATTTCCTTTCTTTTTAATATAAAATACATTTAAACAACTGCAGTTGGGCTGGCACCCTGCCCGGGGTTTGTTTCCTGCCTTGCGCCCTGTGGTGGCTGGGATTGGCTCCAGCAGACCCACGTGACCCTGTAGTTAGGATATTGCGGGTTGGATAATGGATGGATGGATTTAAACAATTTTAGCACAAGGCTGTAACATAACAAAATGTGAAAAAAGTGAAGAGTTCTGAGTATTTTCAGAAGGCAGAGTATTTTTTGGATAGGTCAACTTCTGATATTTCCGAGCTTTGAAAATAAGGACCAGAATCAGATACATTCAGATGTTTTTAAACATTTTAACACTTTCCAGGAGTGAACTTACAGTGTTTGAAACCAGACTCTAACCAAATATTGTTCTTTTAATTTGTTTCTAGATAATATATTATTGTGAGGAGCTGAGTTCTTTAAAGGAATACTCCTCTGAAAAATTGTATTTTTGTGATTTGCTGTGGTTACTGAGGAAATTGTTTAAACTCATATTTTCAGGCAGAATGGAGAGAAGTGAGTTGATGATGTAACAGAAGCCAGTCATGGCCAATGCTGCACAATGGCAAATAATGTGAAAAGTGCCCATGGTCAGGAAAAAAAAAAAACAAATGTTACTTGTGCCGCACAATCCACCTATCAGTTATCCAATTTGTATCACGAAAATGTTCAAAACGCATGCTGTTTTGCTAAAACATTGTTAAATAGTTACTTCAGGAATAATCTGTGAACATCATAAACATGAAACTAAGACTCATGGGATTCACCATTTGAATTAAAGTCAAGACGCTTCATGCAGAATTGAAAGAGAAAAGTTTGATGTAGAAGAAGTGACCGATGCCGTACAAGAGTATGAAAAACATTCATGGGATTGGAGCCAATCCCAGCCAACACAGGGTGCAAGGCAGGAGTTCATGGGATTGATTTTTTTTAATTGAAGAGCCACCTCTCCCCCTTAATCGTTACTCACGTGTCTTAAATTCAAAACGTAACTCCCATGAGTCTTAGTTTCATGTTTATGACGTTCGCAGGTTATTCTGGAACTATTTAACAGTATTTCAGCAAAAAAGCTGACTGTTTTCACATTTTGATCGTACAATTTGGATAACAGGCATGTGAATTATGCAAAACAAGTAACGTGAGATTTTCTTTTTTCTTTTTTCCATAGACATTTTTCACATCATTCGCTGTTGTAAGGCATTGGTCACTACTGACTTCTATTACGTCAAAAACTTTTTTTCTCTCCATTCTGCATGAAACAATGAGATTAAAAGTGTTTCTCGAGCACCACTATAAACTAAGAGTTAAGTAACATATTAAAAAATATATCATTTTTGTGTGGGGAATTTCTTTAAATAGCCCTGTTTTGAGTCTGAAAACCTTTGTGTAAGCATATTAAAAAGAAAGATCATTTCAACTGTGCATGGTTGTATAAAATTATATTCAGTTCTGTTTAATTTATTTTGTATAGATTATTGGCTGAGTGCTTAAACCTATTTATAACTATAATGCACAAAAAGTGAATTAATAAAGTATGAGACATCTACAGTATATTCAAAATTAAATGATGTTAAGCACCTTGCAATTAATAATTTGTATAAATGTTAATAATACAAACAAATCATGAGATTATTAAATCCCTCAGCATTAAGATGTAGGTATTTAATGATGGAGGAGAGAAATACAGAAACTGTCCTCCACATCATTACTGGGTAAAAATAAACCTGGGAACTGGGAGAACGGGGTTCCACAGCTGGTTGGAAGAAAAAACAAAGTGACAGTTCTGATATCCAAGTCCAGGGATGTCCAACTCCGAACCTGGAGGGCGTCAGCGCAACTTCTCACCACTTTCTTAACAGTGACCAATTTCTGCTGTTAACCAACATCTTCTCCCTTCACTGTAATTGCTGTGTTTTTTGAGGCTCAGTCCTCTTTATTGCTTCCTTTTTCCTTCAATGGCAGCCAAATACAAATAAGATGTGAAATGAGCCAGCTAAGTCCGGGCCTCAGACTCCAAGCAATTTCACACTAACCAGTTTCTTAATTAGAAGCCAATTCCTGTTGTTTATTAAACCCTTTATTTAATTCCATGAATTGTTGCTGCTATCATTCTGCTACAGCGGACATTTCTAAAACTGTTGATTTTCTTCAATCTAAGAGCAATGTTTTGATGACTAGAACAGGTCAATATTACTGGGACCTTTACCTTTCTTTTTTTGCAGATATTGTATGATGGACTGCGGTGGGCTGGCGCCCTGTCCAGGGTTTATTTCCTGCCTTGCGCCCTGTGTTGGCTGGGATTGGCTCCAGTAGACCCCCATGACCCTGATGAAAACAGGTTAGCTGGTCACATATTGGCTCATTTTGTATCTCATTATTGTTTGTCTGCTAATATAGGAAAAAAGAAAGAACTAAGGGGCCTGAGTCTTTAAAAGCAAGTCAGTTACGTTAAGACAAAAGAAGTGACATAGAAGCAAAAACGTGTTACTAATTAAGAAAAAGGTTCTAATGAAAACATGCAGCCTCTGTAGCCCTCCAGGATTGGAGTTGGACACCCTCGGCCATGCTCCTCACCTGGCCAAAGAGAGGGAAATCATTCCTGGGCAAACCTCGATAATAAACAATTTTAGGGGATAAAATGAATTACCAGATATTTGCCTTATTATGTTTCATAAGATGTTGTTTCAAACAATTTCCCATAAACACACTGTGATGGAGACTCATTTCAGATTCAGACCTTTCAGGTATCCTGGTTGCAACATTCAGAGTATATGTTGAAGCAAATGGTTGTCTCAATCATTGGTCAGACAGACCTACAACATTGTATGAAAAATGATTGTAAAATTAATTGTCAAGATTAAGTCATCAGAAAGAAAATGCCTTCTCAACATAAGTAATGAAGCACTGTTATATATGTTATAAATGTTTTTTTCTGACAGCAGAAAAGTACAATATGCAACTGAAATTTTGTAGTGTTTGACCCACCTGCACATATATTTTTTAACTGGTACTACTTCTGCCTGTGTGTTCAAATTACTGGTTAGCTAAATGTTTTACATGACTTTTTAAAAAATTAAGACTTGTGAGATTGCTGTTTATGTTATTAAAAAAAATAAGGAAAATGAAAGGCTTTAATCTGCAATGGCAGAGTCATGCGTTAAACTGATTAAACATTTTCTAAAATACTGGGCAATTACCTTGATTGAAAAGTAATTATTAAAAATATGCTTGAATAAACTATAATGATTTTTATTTTTTACATTGTCCAACTGTGTATTCTAGACATTACTGGATGTAAATATTTTTGATGGTTGATAAAACAGTGTAATCAACCCATAAAACATATCAATAAAATAAAAATTATGACTGTCTGCTTATTTACTGTGCGTTAGGTTAACTGGCAATTCAAAATTTACCCCTGTGCTGTTGTGTCAATGAGTGGGCAATGCAATGGATTGCCACATTGCATTGTACCAAGCACTGTCACGATAGGCTCTGGTCCCTTGTGATCATGAATTGGCTTAAAAGGATCACAGAATTATACAATATTATTATTTCTGTACGGAGGAGTTAAAGAAGGGCTTTCATCAGTGGCCATTTTTACTACAGTGTCCTTTTATTTCTGCTTCACAACTATGATCCGGCACACAGTTTGCAAAACTGCAGCTGCTGCCACCAATTTGTTTGTCTATCTCATTATCACCTTCCCTTTACCCCAACCTGTGAACAGGACCCTAAGATACAGCTGCACGTCTCTCACCTGCTGGGAATAAGTCACTCTTTTCTGAGAGAAGACCATGACCTCAGATTTGTGGAGGAGCCAGTTCTCAAATCAACCACACCCCACCACACTCGGCTGCAGACCATTTTAGTGTGCCCTAGAGATCAAAGTACAATAAGACCAAGAAAACAACATAATCTGCAAATAATGGGGATTGTGGAAGACCCCCTGGAACCCAGCCACAGGAGATGCACAAACCAGTGTGTTTCTTCGTGCCGGTCCCAAGCCCGGATAAATGGGGAGGGTTACGTCAGGAAGGGCATTCGGTGTAAAATTTTGCCAAATCAATATGCGGACAACAATACAAATTTTCATACCGGACCGGTCGAGCCCCGGATTAATAACGACCACCACCAGTACTGTTAATCAACAGGGTGCTGGCGGAAATTGGGCTACTGTTGGCCGAAGAAGGAGAAGAAGGAGAAGAAGAGGGGGGAGACGTGTCCAGAGGCAGGAGGCGAGGAGGAAAGTAAAGAGAGTGAAACTTTGAATGTTGGCAGTATGACTGGTAAGGGGAGAGAGTTAGCAGATATGATGGAGAGAAGGAAGGCTGAAGGAAGGTTGATATATTGTGCGTGCAAGAGACTAAATGGAAGGGGAGTAAGGCCAGGTGGGTTGGAGGTGGATTCAAATTGTTCTATCATGGTGTGGATGGAAAGAGAAATGGGGTAGGAGTTATTCTGAAGGAACAGCATGTCAAGAGTGTTTTGGAAGCGAGAAGAGCAGATAATGGACAATCACCTAATTTGTTACAGAACGACTTGGATAACATACAGGTTTGGAAAGCTTTGTGGCAGATGACATTTAATGTTAGCTAAAGATAGATAGATAGGTACTTTATTAATCCCAAGGGGAAATTCACATACTGTAATAATCCAGCAGCAGTATACTGATACAAAAAACAATATTAAATTAAATAGTACTAAAAATGCATGTAAAAGCAGACAATAACTTTGAGTAATGTTAGCATTTACTCCCCCGGGTGGAATTGAAGAGTCGCATAGTGTGGGGGAGGAACGATCTCTTCAGTCTGTCAGTGGAGCAAGACAGTGACAAAAGTCTGTCACCGAAGCTACTCCTCTGCCTGGAGATGACACTGTTCAGTGGATTCAGTGGATTCTTCATGATTGACAGGAGTTTGCTTAATGCCCGTCGCTCTGTCACAGATGTTAAACTGTCCAACTTTACTCCTACAATAGAGCCTGCCTTCTTAACAAGTTTGTCCAGGCGTGAGGCGTCTTTCATCTTTATGTTGCCTCCCCAGCACACCACCGTGTAGAAGAGGGCACTCGCCACAACCGTCTGGTAGAACATCTGCAGCATCTTATTGCAGATGTTGAAGGATGCCAACCTTCTAAGAAAGTATAGTCTGCTCTGACCTTTCTTACATAGAGCATGTATTGGCAGTCCAGTCCAATTTATCATCCAGCTACACTCCCAGGTATTTATAGGTCTGCACCCTCTGCACGCAGTCACCTCTGATGATCACAGGGTCCATGAGGTGCCTAGGCCTCCTAAAATCCACCACCAGCTCCTTGGTCTTGCTGATGTTAAGGTGTAAGTGGTTTGAGTCGCACCATTTAACAAAGTCCTTGATTAGGTTCCTATACTCCTCCTCCTGCCCACTCCTGATGCAGCCCACGATAGCAGTGTCATCATCGAACTTTTGCACGTGGCAGGACTCCCGAGTTGTATTGGAAGTCCGATGTATGTTGGCTGAACAGGACCGGAGAAAGTCCAGTCCCCTGCGGCGCTCCTGTGTTGCTGACCACAATGTCAGACCTGCAGTTCCCAAGACGCACATATTGAGGTCTGTCTGTAAGATAGTCCACGATCCAGGCCACCAGGTGTGAGTCTACTCCCATCTCAGTCAGCTTGTCTCTAAGGAGCTGAGGCTGGATGGTGTTGAAGGCGCTAGAGAAGTCCAAAAACATAATTCTTACAGCACCACTGCCTCTGTCCAGGTGGGAGAGGGATCGGTGTAGCATATAGATGATGGCATCCTCGGCTCCCACCTTCTCCTGGTATGCGAACTGCAGAGGGTCGAGGGAGTGGCGGACCTGTTGCCTCAGGTGGTGAAGCAGCAGCCGCTCAATGGTCTTCATCAGATGTGACGTCAGAGCAACAGGCCGGAAGTCATTCAGCTCACTAGGACGTGATACCTTTGGGACTGGTAAATGTAAAGTATTTCCCATAAGAACTAGAAATTATAGATTTAAATACACAGTGGGTGTTCTGAAACTTAAAACTACCTCTTATGAGAAGAACCTGGAAGTCATAGTGGGCTCATCATTATCTACACCCATAGTGTGCTGAAGCAATCAAGAAAGCTAACAAGATATTAGATTATATAGCACAATCTGTGGTGTATACAGTAAATCTAGGGAGGTACAGTACACTTAAGTTATATAACGCACAAGTGAGGCCTTACCTGGAGTACTGTGTTCAGTTTTGATGTCACATTACAAAAAAGACATACAAGCGATAGTGAATGTCCAAAAAGGTGAGATTAGGCTGATTGTTGGGGGTATAAGATATGAGAAGAGATTGAATTTAGCAGACAAAGATTAAGATAGGAAATAAATGAAGTGTTTAAAAGAATGAAGGGAATTAGTACAGTAGACCCCAGATTATTACTTTAAAATAAATTCTGCAACAAGAACACAGGGACACAGTCTGAAACTTATTAAGAACAGATTTTGCACAAATATTTGAAAAGTTTTCTTTATGGCAAAGAACCTCAGAAGATAGAATAAATGAGCAAGTAGTGTGGTGGAGAGTAGGACTTTAGGGGCCTTCAGATCTTGAGTTTATGTTATTTTAGACAATATTGGTGAATAGGATGTGTAGCTGCAGGTGTGTAAGGTGGGTTCAAGCACAGGTTAAACGTGTGCCGAAAGAAATCTCTCAGTCCAAAAGTTTCTTTTAAAATATTTAGTGAAAATTCAAAGCAAATAGTCCACACAAGAATAAAGAAAAAAGGTTGTTACACACATAGAATAAAAGGCAAAATATTAGAAAAAATGTCTCTTCTCTAAACTTAACTTTTCTTGTTAAACTTTAGTTGTTTCTATACTTAAAGGATGCTTTACTTTATCCTTCATGCGCTTTAAATGTACAGCACTGCACATTCAATAGAGCTTGTTGTCTTTCATGTTACTTAAGGCACGCTAGGCCCGGTTTAAACCCATGTGCCCTCAACACCTTACACCTGGCAAGGCAGGTCACTAACTTTGTATAATGTATAGACAGAGAAGCTAGAAGTTAATTAGAATATACCAATTCTATTCAACTTATCGGGAGTTGTAGGAACCTCCCATAGACTATGCATTAATATTTAGGCAAACATTTATATAACTTAAATAACTAGCAAATGGCTCTTACAGGATGAACAAGCTTGTTGGGATGAATGGCTTGTTCTCATCATAATTTTTCTATTACTATAATGGGAAATTAATTTCACACAAGATATAATTAGATATATATATTAGATATAATACACACTCTTTACATTGAACACCACCTAAACATTCACATAGCTGTGGTCCAAGTCATTTCCATAAACAGGTTAAGTGAATTGCTAAGATCACAGAACATAATGAATTAGAGAAGTGTTTTGGATTAAACCAGGCCATTTGGTTTACAGTCCGACACCTTAACTCCATTGCCACCCTACTTAACTCTGTTTGACACATTAAATACTGACAAAGGTCTACTCTTCCCTTCAACTCCTTTGAGGAGTTCACCAACCTCTCTGTCCTTTTTCCCAACTTGCTAACCCATCATAAGACTGCAGAGAGTAGAGCTCTACCCCAGCAGCATTAGGTAGGTGGCAATGATCACACCTGGGTGAGACAGCAATTCACTGCAGACTTCTATGCAAATTATGATGATATTTAATTATTATGAAAGAAAAGTAATTCTTCTTTAAGTTAATGGTAAAAAGTATCTGTAGCAATCACTGGCTTAAACTGATTTATTATGAAACAGTTATAGTAGTATTAAGAGGCTTAAATCCCTCCCAGATTAAACATACACTATGGTTCCCAAGTTTAGCTAATCAACTAATGCACCTCGTGTAATCAGTCTGCAATAAAGACCATAATCCTTGTATTACTAAATATCAGATCCTAAGATATGATGGAACATCTGTTACCATGTTTAGTGTGTATATGAGACATAAAATCTCATTCTGAATATTCCATCTTCACAATCATTTACCTATATCTATAACTGAAAAAGAACCAAATATCCATTTCATGTGCTTACATAAGTGGACTTCAGGGAAAGGAATGGGTGAACATCAAAATCACTTAGAGATATGTACATAGACAATGTCTTGCATCCTACGAATAATTACATTCCAAATTTAACTTTCCAGCAACATATTTCTTTACACTACCTTCAAATTAGAAACTCTGTTAAACAGAACCTGCCCTATTTTCCTCACCTCCCACCTCCCTCTATGCTGGAAGAAATACTGATCAGTTTCGAGGACTCAGACAGTATTTCTGCAATACATAAAACCATTTTACAGCCCTTCCGTTTCAAAGATCCAAGAGGACAGTGGGAAAAGGATCTATCACTCAACATCTCAGAAAAGGAGTGGAAGGTAGGAATGCAGAGAATTCACTTGCGCTCCATATGTACAAAGCGTACAATTATTCAACGCAAAATTATATATCGAGCACATCTGTCTCGTTTTAAAGTTGTCGAAAATGTTTCCAGGGCGAGATCCAACCTGAGAACACTGCAATCGAGCTGAAGCCTCACTGGGTCACATGTTTTGGGCCTGCACCAAAATAACATCATTCTGGACCAAAATTTTTAAATGCCTTTCAGACAGCCTTGGTGTCACAATCCCTCCTAACCCATTAACAGCTGTGTTTGGTGGACTCACAGAGGGGTTTAAAGTGGAGAAGGACAAACAAACTGTGATTGCCTTTACTACACTGTTGGCACGTAGACTTATCTTGCTCAACTGGAAGAATCCTAACTCTCCTCTGTTAAATCAGTGGGTAACTGATGTTTTATACTATTTGAAATTGGAAAAAAATCTAATTCTCACTTAGAGGATCTGTGCAGAAATTTTTCAAAACCTGGCAGGATCTACTCAATAACATTTTAGAATAAGCTTTTAAAGAACTGAGGAAGCAGATTCTCTCCCCATTTCTTTTTCTTCTCCGTTTATCTTTATTCACTTATTAATTCATCTATTTACTGATTTTTACTAGCTTTAAGTTTTACTCTGCTGGCCATGCTCTCTTTCTCGGGGGGGGCGGGGAATTGGGTTGATTTGTTCTCAATCCTGTTTTTGTAAAAATTGATCTATTTGTATAGAATGTTGTGTGATTACAATAAAATCAATAAAATTAAATCTCTCTCAGCAGCCTCAAGTGAAAACCCAGGATGGGATGTCAGACCATCGCAGTACTCAATCCAATAAATTATTCATTCAGTGTTTCTGGATGGGGCAGCACGGTGGTGCAGTGGGTAGTGCTGCTGCCTCACAGTTAGGAGACCCGGGTTCGCTTCCCGGGTCCTCCCTGCGTGGAGTTTGCATGTTCTCTGCTTATAAGTCTGCATGGGTTTTCTCCCACAGTCCAAAGACATGCAGGTTAGGTGCATTGGCGATTCTAAATTGTCCCTACTATGTGCTTGGGGTGTGTGTGGGCTGGCGCCCTGCCTGGGGTTTGTTTCCTGCCTTGCACTCTGTGTTGGCTGGGATTGGCTACAGCAGACCCCCGTGACCCTGTAGTTAGGATATAGCGGGTTGGATAATGGATGGATGTTTCTGGATGTGGGAGGGAAACCTATGCAGACAAAGGGAGACTATTCTGTATACTTTAATCTCTGTATGCCTACTTTTAAATATACTTTCATACCTTTTTTTCTTAACACATGAAACAAAAGAGAAATGTGAAGAAATATATGCAGTAATATAAAAACTAAATAAAAATCATTAAGGGCCAGTACTACATTTCAAGCTGCATCAAAAACTAAACAGAATATTTTTCAATCTGGCATTTGAAGCATTAAAACAAAAAACAGATTAGAGATCTAAGGTTTAGGTTTACAATCCTCATAAAGGCTAATGAATTTTCACAAAGTGATGCCTTATCCCATCTCAGTGGATTTTCATGATAGCCAGCCTGCGATATATAAAGTGAAGTGATGGTTTAGCCGATGAATCTTCTTTGCTGTCATGCACTCTTTGCTGCATTTTCTGGTTGCCAAAACTATCAAGCAGTAAAAGAGGAATATTTTTCCAGACTTCAGCAATGATTAACAAACACACCGGTCCCCCGGTGTGCATCCAGATTTTTTCCCTTATGGCCATGGTGGGGTTTGGACTTTATTGCATCATCAAAGCTGTTTCCTTTGGGATTTTTAATTGGTGGTATATTCTTGGAGGCTCCCTTATTGTGGCTTCTGTATTTACCTTATTCCGCATATATGAGGAATGTATTGCTTTGGCTCAAAAAGAAAGTTGCTCCGAGCTTCCATCTGCTAAACTTTAAAGATGGGATGGGATGTTTAATGGAAACCGAGTGAGAGATCATGCTGAACACCATGCTTGGTGCCCTCATGAAACTAAAGCTTGTTGACTAGCCTGGTTGGAAACTGAAAACTAAATCAGGCCATAACAAATAGACCACTCTTCAAAATGATGCTGATTTGTCATTTATTAGTGGATACTTAATTCAACAGCACAAACGTCACCCCAAATACTACAGAACTCAGATGAAGCTGTAAGATATACTCAATCTGTGCTGAAGCCTTGTATTAAACTGTATTGACCTGCGCAACTAATTTCTGAGATACAAACAAAATGCACTTCATATTAAAAAGGCTGCAAATGTATTTGTAGCTCATCAAAGAGAAGAGGAAAAGACCTGAGGCTGGGGGACATGATATAACTAAGAATACACTAAAGACCAAAAAATGTGAGGTCATAGCTTCACCTTGCTCTTCGGGTGTCTCTAAGTAAGTTGGAGAATCTGTTTGTACGTGAAATGTTGGAATGCACTTTCTGTAAATCATGCTATGCTTGGACAGCTGTACACAATAAGGTTATATTGCTGTAATGAAGGAGTGAAATAACATAATTAGGTAAATTATGAAAATGGTTTGAAATCACTTAAATTATCAAAATGATTTTATATATCATACATTTGTAAAATTAAGAAACAAGGTGTAATATATTTGATCAAAGGTTTGTGTTATTCCTTTTAAATTTTCATAGCACATGAAAAATAATCAGTGGCCTATCCATTTGGATTGAAGTTTTAGCCTTTAAAATAAAATATGTAAAGTGCATACATAATGAAATAATGTCATGCAAATAAATCTTTAACATTGTAATTTAACATTACTTGTACAGTGGGTAGCACTGTTTCCTTGTAGTTCCAGAGACCTGGTTTTGAATCCCAAGCCTGTATATTTGTCACATAAAAATTAAACAACCAGCGCAATATGTAGTGAAATGCTTAGCTGTTTTCCCTTGTGTTTTCGACTAGTACTCAACTGTTCCTCCCACATCTCCTAAGACGCGCATTGGCCTTGTGTGAATGTGGGTACCTGCTTAAATGGATGATGAGATGGGCAAAAATTTTATTCAAGGCTGTTTCCTATCTGCCAAGAAACACTCCAGCCCCAAGACCCTGAACTGGATTAAGGGGGTTTGAAAATATAAAGTTATGTCAAGGTAAATCAGACTGGTAAATTATATACTTTCTAACAACAACAATAAGAGGTGTGTTTTGTTTTAAAGTATTTTAGAATGCATGCCTACTTTAGCAGTGATTCTTTAGGGGACGACAACCTGCTTTTGAATCGTCAGCTCCTAAAAAGCAGCCAACATAATGCACTGTGTATAGAACTGAGCATGGCAAAGACGCTATATAAATAAAATATACGATTATTAATAGAATTGTCTAGTGATGTGTCGTTCATGCCAGTCTTTGTTTACCAGAATTTAGTTGTGCTGTTCAGTGCATTTAATGAAATATAGCAACTGATCATCTTCAAAGTAAGAGGAATAAATATAGTTACATTATAAAACATTCTAATAAAGGTCACTAATTCTATGAAACCTGTATTTGAGAAAATCAGGCAGCCAGTGTGGTGCTGTGGTCAAATCTTTGGACTTCAAATGCTGTAGTTGTGTGTTTAAATTCTGCTACTGACAATGTGTGACCATGAGCAAGTCATTCACCTGCCTGTGCTCCAATCGGTAAAATAGTCCTTAACCTGAAAATTGCTCCAGATGCACTCAATAATAGCTGACCCCGTGCTCTATCCCCCAAAAGTCATTTGAAACAACAATTTATCCTAAAGTATATCAAAATCAACACATTAAACAAACAAACAAACAAACAAACAAATAAATAAATAAATAAAACTTAACCAAATTAATCTGTCAAATCATATAAAGGTGTTAGACAAATAATGAGTAATAACACATACCTACATTCGCATTAAATCTTCAGGAACTGACCTCCAGTTTATGAATGCACAGTTT
The DNA here is from genome assembly GCA_026402145.1 of Polypterus bichir lapradei. NCBI lineage: Eukaryota > Metazoa > Chordata > Cladistia > Polypteriformes > Polypteridae > Polypterus > Polypterus bichir. The sequence goes on from JANRMT010062837.1 coordinate 98,275,846, forward strand.
CCAAAAAGCAGGCAATTTATGATAAGCCAACACACCATTTAACTATTTAACTTCTTTAACAGGTTTGACCACCCTAACCACACTCTCACCTCGGAGTACTGCACCCTCCACCCATCCTTCTGCTGATACCAACATAGCAGAGAGTTTCCCCCCACCCACAATTACAGCAGCCCAGGTAAACAGAGAGCTGAGGAGACTTCGTGCCAGCAAAGCAGTGGGTCCAGATGGAGTATCGCCACGA
>JANRMT010062837.1:98281086-98295949 GCA_026402145.1 Polypterus bichir lapradei
AGGTGATTTAGGGATTACTTTAAAAGCAGGGGTTCACAACAGAATACTGTAACAGATGGATTGCAATAGTAGCCTTTAGTCATAAAAGACTTAAAGGACAAAAATCCTTACAAATGATCTTGATTGGCAGGGAATGGGGGTAAAAGTCAGTCAAATTTGTTAAATATGAAATCTAAATATTAAGCATGCTTACCATATAAATGGCTTTCCACTCCAGGGTGGTTTCCAGCCTCCGGCTTGTGGCTGCCAAGTCTATGTTGTTGTCATTCTGTATCAGAAAACCTAGGTTCAGAAAGTGGATGGATAAATGGACAGACAGGAGTTCTGGCTCAATTCTATAACTATTACTAGTATGTCAACAGTTTTACTCTTTACAGCTACAATTAAAATAATAGTGACAATCATTCAACAAAACAAGTCATTACTTAATTAAAAATGTCTTTAGTACATGCATTTTAAAAATTTATATGAATTTTAAATAATTTAAATTAAACATATAGACAATGTATTACCTGCATTTTACATATCTGAGAAAAGACTAAAAACATCAACAAACATAAGGTTTGTAAATATTTAATACAAAATAATTTCCCTAACCAAATAAAACAGTAAACAAAACACTGTAGCCTTCCGTTTGCCTATTTTTTAACCATATGCCTAACAAAATATGACCTTATGGCCCTGTAATATTGACACATTCACAGTTGATAAACATGCTTGGAATTTTCGATGATCAACTGAAATTTAACAGAATCAGTGCCACTGGAGTGTGGATGATGGACTGACACCTTGTCCAGGGCCTGATGTTGCAAGGACAGTTGCGCAACCCATCACCATGAACTGGGATAAGCAGGTTTTGAGTTTTTAATCTTAAGAAAAAAAGGGTGTTGCAGTGGTTAGCACTTGAGATGCTGACTCATTGATCCAGGGACAGGGTTCACTTGTCCGCCCGGTCACATTCTAAGTGTGCTTACCTGGGTTTCAAAAATGTCTTTTCCCATTCAAACAGTCATATGACCTATTGGCTTCCCATCTGGAATGGTTTTCTGCATTTTCTTTTAAAATTGCTGTGATTGTAATGGACAAAGTATATTCTGAAAAAAAGCTGGAGAGATGGAATGATGAGAAAATTTAAAATTAAAAACTGGATGAAATATTACATGATTATAAAAAGTGCTAATGTTAATGACATGAAATGCAGTTATTAAAACTAATCTAGAAAACTCATCATTTACTATGTGCGGTATCCTGATGAACGTGAATGGGTTTAAACAGGTTTGTCGATGTTGTATTATTATGTGTACAATTTGTTAAATGGTTTAACCTGTCATTGCACTGAACTATAAAATAAATGTGTCATGGTACATTTTATTCATGAGAAAGTAAAGTAGGCTGTAGTGACTACCAAATATATATAATGTGAGAACTCCAAATTATACTATGAACTTGTGATTTGTAAGTTGTTGTTGATAAAGTTATCAGCTAAATAAATAACAATCGAAGACAGTGGTGTATTGTAGGTCGTTAATAATGGATCTGTTGATTTGTGCCACAAGAGGGAGACATCCTACAAAGCATATACCCAGAATACAGTAGGCATTCAGGCCCCTTCACTTTTTGCACACTTAATTCTGTTGTAGATTTGATTTTAAAAGGATCAATTTGCCATTTTTGCTCATCAATTGACTGTCACCTTTTTTCCTTCTTCATTATCTATTTATGCTAGATGTCAGACCCACGTATAGTGCATTACACAGTGATGGAATAGAATGAGGTAAACATCATTATTTAGACTTAAATTAAATTACTCCAAAAAAGCCCTACAGATTGCAAATAAAAAAATTATCCTATGATATGAACTAAAGTTACTTCCATGGCTAAACAAATTTTTCGCAGTAAAACTACCCACCCCAATGCTTGTATTGATGCCTAAATTTAAATGCTTTCTTCTTTTTATGCTTCGTATCAAGATATTTCATGTTCTACAGGTTTCACATTGATAACAGTGTCTGCCCAACCCTGAATGATGTTTTCCAGTTAGATATAGCAAAATAATTATTCAATCTTCTCCTTCCACAACTATTCCCATTTTTATATAGGGTTGCTATTTTCTGTGTGTCCAGTTCTTAAATTTTGTCAAAATGATACCCCGTCCCTGTTTTTCCACCTTTCTCCACAAATCCAACACTTTTATTTTTTCTGTACAGATTTGCCCCTTTTCTATCATTACCTCACAAGTTTTGTCAAATTCCAGTCATTTTTGATTTAGTTAATTCTTTAGCTTCTGATTTGCTAAATGAAATTTCTATATCCTCAATAGACCTTGTTTTAATTTTTCATTTTCAAAAAGTGTAACATTACAATGATATGCTACTCAATCAAAACAAAAAATAATAACATAACAGATACAACAGTTATTTTGGCAATACCCCAATACAATTTTTGAACATTTCCACTACTCCATTCTATCACTGTTCATGTTTTTTTTACAGAAGAGTCCTTCACTGCACACATGCCACGCGTGCATCCAAACAGCTGCACTTTACTTTTACTTCAAAATCAATGCAGATAAAACAAAGGAATGATACAGATACAAAGAAGAGAAGGGGAAAAAAGACTCAATAGACCTTTAACAACATTTTTAGCTTTACAATCAACCCTCTCATCCTTTTCCACACCCTTATGTGCAGGAAGTCACAAGAATTACACATAGTATAAACCCATATTTTGCAGGCAAAATACTATCTGATTGATTTCCAATAAAAAAATCAATCTTCAGTTAGACTGATCAATTTTAATACTCTTCGTCCTGAGTAAGAAACTAAACATATCAACAGCTGCATATGTGGTTAAGGCTTTGAACTTTAAACCCTAAGGTTGTGCGATCAGATACTGTTACTGACACTGTGTGACCGTGAGCAAGTCATTTTACCTACCTGTGCTCCAAAGGGAAGAACAAAAGAAATGTAACTTGATTGTACCTGAAATGCTGCAAGCTGTCTTGGAGAAATGGCATCAGCCAAATAATATAAACCCTAGGTGGCATAATTTCTTCCAGCCATGGCAGCCATTCCAAGTCACCAGGAAAACAGGGCCATCTCCCATACTCCTGCAAGTGATTCCTAGTCTCCCATAAATCCCTCTTTGTTCCAGTTATTTTGGTAATGCCCTGTTACAATTTATTTATTTATTTTAATTTCCACTATTTTGTTCTCTAATAGAGTGAACCCCTTCATTTTACTGAATGTCTGCTCACTGCTCATATGCCACACATGCATCCAAAGTGCTGCACTTTATTTTTTCAATGTTCATGTACACATCATGACAAAATGGAGGAGCATCTTAAAAAAATAAATAAATAATTTCAGAATACATAAAGGTGTACCCTTGCCTTATGCCTATTAAAAATAAAGTTACATTAGCTTGTTGCACTGTTTGTAACAGCAATTTGTCCATTGGCAGCAGTGGTTTAAACAATTGCCAAATACATGTTCAGGTGAGTGAGGTGTTAGATATTTATATTAGCTGCTATGTCCTCCTGCGTGGAATTTGCATGTTCTCCTCATGTTCTGCCCATGTTTGCGTGGTTTTCATCCGGGTGCTATGGTTTCCTCCCACAGGTCAAAGACATGTAGGTTAGGAGCACTGGCGTTCCTAAATTGTCCCTAGTGTGTGCTTGGTGTGTGTGTGTCCCCTGCAGTCGGCTGGCGCCCTGCTTGGGGTTTGTTCCTGCCTTGCACCCTGTGTTGGCTGGGATTGGCTCCAGCAGACCCCTATGACTCTGTGTTAGGATACAGCAGGTTGGATAATGGATGGATGGATGGAAAATAACATAGCAGCTAATGTACATATGTATATTGTGGACTATGCCTGGCAGTTTATCCTGGCCAAGTCCCCCAAGCCGCCAGATGGAGCCCTCCCTACAATATGGAGATGCCCCGAATTCCAGCAGGGCATCATGGACTTTGGAGTTGTAATGCACAGCCCTGCTGGATAACGTCGGGGCCGCCAGGGGACGCTGCAGGGAGACACAGAGACATTGGTTTTTCCTACAGCCTGGAAGTATTTGCCGGTCACGAGAACAGAAGGAATAAAGTGCTTCCGGGCTGACAAAGAAAGAAGAGTTTTGATTTGACCCGGAAGTGCTAGGAAGTCACATGGACTGCAGAGTAAGGAGCACTTCCGGGTCATGTACTATAAAAGGACTATGGGAGCTCCCAGACGGCGAGCTGAGCTGGGAGGAAGGGTGGCTAAGGAGTCTGGGAGTTGGAGGATTGATTTATTGTATTGATTATTTATGAGTAGTGTGGAATGGAGGGTACTTGGTGCACATAATTATTATAATAAAGAGAAGAAGTATTGCACTTTTACCTGGTGTTTGGCGTGGTACCTGAGGGTTCAAGGGAGTGATAGTGCCCCCTACTGCTACAATATATATATTAGCTGCTATGTCATTTTCCATATATATACACTACATAAATGTATATAAATATATGAAGCTGTTAGATGAAGTCATATCTGAATACCAAGTTTCATTATCTGCTTGGCTTGGCTTCTCATTACAAAACTGGCTGGAGTGAAATCCTGCACCCACTGTGGAGCTCCACTACTGGACTTGAGTACCCCTTTTATTGACTGCAAGACACGCTTCTATGCTAATTTGTAGGATATATAAAGCAATGTTCACACAGAAACAAAATTAAAATCATATAACTTCAAAGCAATCCACACTAACATTCAGAACCAAACAAATTGATTTTTCTATGCTACTTTTACTTACTATGTACTAAAACTGTCTTTTTTTATTTTTACCAATAAATGAATGTGTATAGATGTGTTATTCGAAAATATCTGTAGTCTATAATCTACGTAGTGATTTTTACTATTCATCTTGCATGATTACATGTAAGCTTAGCTGATGTGTTATATGTGTCCTGTTTTTTGCTCTTACTTAGAAATAATCACTACCTGTGCTTCAGAAAGCATGTTTGGGCCAGTACTTAGATGGTAGACCATCTAGGAAAAGCTAGGGTTCCTGCTGGAAGAAGTGTTGGTGAGGTAAGCAGGGGGCGCTTACTCTGTGGTCTGTGTTAATCCCAATGCCACAAAGCAGTGGTGGGGTCAAGGTGCTGTAAAAATTGTCTCTGTCTTTCGGGTGACACATAAAACTGAGGTTCTGCCTCTCAGTGGTCATTAAAGATCCCTGGGTGTCTTTCGGAAAGAAAAAGGGATTATCCCAATGTTGTGGCTAAAATTGCCAATCATGGCCTTGTCCATTCTGGCCCCTAATCATCCCATCTATAACTAGCTTTCTCTCTCACCCATTCACCACCTAAAAGATAATGTATGGTGACCGTACTGGCACAATAATGCCTGCCGTTGCATCATCGTGATGGGTGCTACACATTGGTAGTGGTTGAAGTGGTACCCTCTGTCTAAGTAAAGCATTTGGAGTAGCGAGAAAGGCGCTATAGAAATGTAATGAATGAATTAATTAAACATTTGAGACATACATTAACATAGTTTTAAATTAGGATTTTCTTTTAACTTGTACAGCACAATTCAGTTTATTCTGTTGTTAGTTAATTTCACATAATTACAGTGGCTTGCAAAAGTATTCGGTCCCCTTGAACTTTTCCACATTTTGTCACATTACAGCCACAAACATGAATCAATTTCATTGGAATTCCACGTGAAAGACCAACACAAAGTGGTGTACACTTGAAAAGTGGAACGAAAATCATACATGATTCCAAACATTTTTTACAAATAAATAACTGCAAAGTGGGGTATGCGTAATTATTCAGCCCCCTTTGGTCTGAGTGCAGTCAGTTGCCCATAGACATTGCCTGATGAGTGCTAATGACTAAATAGAGTGCACCTGTGTGTAATCTAATGTCAGTACAAATACAGCTGCTCTGTGACGGCCTCAGAGGTTGTCTAAGAGAATTGAAGTCCAAAGAACACACCAGACAGGTCAGGGATAAAGTTATTAAGAAATTTAAAGCAGGCTTAGGCTACAAAAAGATTTCCAAAGCCTTGAACATCCCACGGAGCACTGTTCAAGCGATCATTCAGAAATGGAAGGAGTATGGCACAACTGTAAACCTACCAAGACAAGGCCGTCCACCTAAACTCACAGGCTGAACAAGGAGAGCGCTGATCAGAAATGCAGCCAAGAGGCCCATGGTGACTCTGGACGAGCTGCAGAGATCTACAGCTCAGGTGGGAGAATCTGTCCATAGGACAACTATTAGTCGTGCATTGCACAAAGTTGGCCTTTATGGAAGAGTGGCAAGAAGAAAGCCATTGTTAACAGAAAACCATAAGAAGTCCCGTTTGCAGTTTGCCACAAGCCATGTGGGGGACACAGCAAACATGTGGAAGAAGGTGCTCTGGTCAGATGAGACCAAAATGGAACTTTTTGGCCAAAATGCAAAACGCTATGTGTGGCGGAAAACTAACACTGCACATCACTCTGAACACACCATCCCCACTGTCAAATATGGTGGTGGCAGCATCATGCTCTGGGGGTGCTTCTCTTCAGCAGGGACAGGGAAGCTGGTCAGAGTTGATGGGAAGATGGATGGAGCCAAATACAGGGCAATCTTGGAAGAAAACCTCTTGGAGTCTGCAAAAGACTTGAGACTGGGGCGGAGGTTCACCTTCCAGCAGGACAACAACCCTAAACATAAAGCCAGGGCAACAATGGAATGGTTTAAAACAAAACATATCCATGTGTTAGAATGGCCCAGTCAAAGTCCAGATCTAAATCCAATCGAGAATCTGTGGCAAGATTTGAAAACTGCTGTTCACAAACGCTGTCCATCTAATCTGACTGAGCTGGAGCTGTTTTGCAAAGAAGAATGGGCAAGGATTTCAGTCTCTAGATGTGCAAAGCTGGTAGAGACATACCCTAAAAGACTGGCAGCTGTAATTGCAGCAAAAGGTGGTTCTACAAAGTATTGACTCAGGGGGCTGAATAATTACGCACACCCCACTTTTCAGTTATTTATTTGTAAAAAATGTTTGGAATCATGTATGATTTTCGTTCCACTTCTCACGTGTACACCACTTTGTGTTGGTCTTTCACGTGGAATTCCAATAAAATTGATTCATGTTTGTGGCTGTAATGTGACAAAATGTGGAAAAGTTCAAGGGGGCCGAATACTTTTGCAAGCCACTGTATATTTGTATGCAACATGATGTGTGAAATTTCAGTACAACCTTTTTAGCTAGGATGGCACCATGACACAGTAGTTACATTGCTGCCTTGCAGTATGCAGACCAGGATTCTTTCCTGTGTGGAGTTTGCATGTTCTCCCCATGTCTACAGAAGTTTCCTCCCATTGTTTACAGCAGGACTGTCCAACTTGAGTCCTGGTGGGCCGCAGTGGCTGCTGGTTTTCATTCTAAATATTTTCCTAATCAGCAAGCAGTTTTCACTGCTAATTAACTCATTTCCCTTCATTTTAATAGCTGTTACAGTAGTGTTTTAAGGATTCAGTCCTCTGAATTGATTTGTTCCTTTATTAAATGGCAGCCAAACAGAAATGAGATGTGAAACAAGCCAACAGATGACCAGCTAAATTGGAACATCAAACTCCAGCCAACTTCACTCCAACCAGTTTCTTAATGAGAAGGCAATTCTTGCTGTTAATTAAAGCCGTTATTGAATATCATGACTTGTTGCTGCTCTCATTCTGTCACAGCAGACTATTGATTTTTTGTTTTTTTCTAAGACCACCTTCAAAATGTTTTGGTGACCTGAGCAGACCAACATGACCGAGACCTTCACCTTTCTTTATTTTCAGGTTAGCTGGTCATGTGGCGGCTTTTTTCTCATTGTTTGGCCACTCATTAAGGAAAAAGAAACAACTAAGGGATCTCAGTCATGTCAAATAAAACTAAGGCAAAACAAGTTAATCAGCAGCAAAAACTGCTCACTAATTAAGAAGATGGTTAGAATGAAAACCTGCAGCCACTGTGACTCACCAGGACCGGCGTTGGACACCCCTGGTCCACAGATACCAAGCACAGGTGGCCTGGCAACACTAAATTGGCCCTGGTGTGTGTTTGGTATGTGTAATTGTGTGTACGTCTTCTCCCTACAATGGACTGGCGGCACCCTGTCTAGGGTTTGCTCCTACCTTGAACCCTATGCTGGCTGGGGTAGGCTCCAGTCCCCCCCACTTGTCCCAGTTCTGGGTTAAACAGGTTAAACAATGGCATGACCTTTTTAGGTTGTCCTTTTTTAAATATGGATATGCAAAAGAGGTGATGACATCACATAGAGATTCCTGGTGTCTTCTTCATCATGCCTTAGAGAGGGGTGTCGAATTCCGGGCCTGGAGGGCCGCAGTGGCTACAGGTTTTCATTCTAACCCTTTTCCGAATCAGTGAGTAGTTTTCACTGCTAATTGACTCCTTTTCCCTTCATTTTAATAGCCCTGTTTTTAATGATTCTGTGCTCTAAATTGATTCCTTTCTTCATTAAATGACAGCCAAACAGAAATGAGACGTGAAACAAGCCAACAGATGACCAGCTAAACTGGGATTTCAAACTCCAACCATTTTCACTCCAACCAGCTCCTTAATGAGAAGCTGATTCTTGCTGTTAATTAAGTCTGTTATTTAATTCAATGGCTTGTTGCTGCTCTTATTCTGCCACAGCAGACATTTGCAAATCTGTTGATTTTTCTGTTTTTTCTAAGAACATCATCAAAATGTTTTGGTGACCTTACTGAGACCTTCACCTTTCTTTATTTTCAGATACTGTGTGATGGGCACAGGTGAGCTGGTCATATGGTGGCTTGTTTGATGTCTCATTATTGTTTGGCTACTAATTAAGGAAAATGAGACAACTAAGGGGCCTGAGTCAAGTTAATTAAAATGAAGGCAAAAGAAATTCATCAGCAGTAAAAATGGCTCACTAATGAAGAAGATGGTTAGAATGAAAACATGCAGCCACTGCGGCCCTTGAGGACTGGAGTTCAACACCCGTGCCTTAGAGGTTTCTCATTGAACACAGTTGCCAACTGCTTACCAACTGAGAATCTGGTTGGAACAAAAACCTGCTGCCACAAAGGATCCTCAGTGCTGACTTATCACTTTATTAATTACATCATACGGATTTAGATCAACTACCGACACTGGAAATAACCAAGGTTAAGCTACGGTCGGCCTTATTGTTTAAATCAATAAACCCATGAAACAAGTGCACACATCCACCTAATTTTATTTGATGTGTGATCTTCCCAGCAATCCTCCAACATATTTTTAACAAGATGATCATTTCCATACCCTTTTAAATTGATCTAACAAGTCCTGCCATGTTTTTTTTTTAAGTCTACTTAATTAATCTGCACGTTTGCTGCGAATCACGTGAAAACGTTTAAATTACTCAATTAGCGACCTTCATGTAACAGGCGGGCGACCAGCTGCGTAGCTTAGTTCGGAATTATAGCGACAGACGTTGCATAAACGCTGTTGGTTCTTAATGAAGTGTGTGCAAGCGGTACTTAATGTTACCTTCATCTACACTGTTCATTCGTATTGACTGCCCCTTTTTCAAACGAGGAAGGTGCGAACGGCCATACTGTCACTACAAACACGACCATGAAGCAGAGCGCGCGCTGGATCACGTGGCACCTCTGGGGAATGTGGGTAAGTACGCATGCGCATGGCGGGAAGTTGAACCGTGAACTGCTGGCGCTTTCCACATCTTACCTTTGTAAAATCTGCGAGTGTTTTTATCGTTATATGCTTGGTAATTTATGTAACTGGAAGAAATCGACTAATCCTACTATTCTCAGGGATTACTGATGGTATTCTTTATCAGATGCGTAGCGTGGCATAACGACGTGTGGTGCCAAAAGTGAAATAAGCGCTCTTTTTGAATCAAACTTGGATAAAACACTTATTTTATTCATAAAGGAAACCAAATGTTTTTGAATTTTACCTATATAAACAAATTACAATACTTTTGATAAAATTAACACAATATTAAAAAAGTGTAAAATTCAGGACCGAACAAATTTCGGCAGTGTGTAACGGCCAAAGTCTTTGTGCCCTATCAGGCCTAAGCAAAATCTAATTGGCTTCAAAGGACCGTATTTAGAATTCGGATATCAAATTTCATCAACATCCGTCAATAAATACAAATTGTACGCATCAGACTTCCCCACACATAGTTATACTGTGTTGTGCTGGGGAAAGGGGCGCAAAGCAAAATTGTTTAATAACAAAGTTACAATATTTAAAATAAAAAAAAAAAAAAATAATAATAATGTATAAAAATGCAACTACACCGCTTAGTTGTGCGTTTACATATTAATGGCATGGCGGTTTTTAGCAGTGCGTCATTTTTTTTTACTTGGAACTGCACATTTATTTCCAATAATTCGGCTGTGATTATAAAAGAGAAACACCTTTTCAATGTGCAAGCTGTTTACAAAATCGTAAAAAGTAAAGAGATATCTATAAATGTTTTACAAATTTTTTTTCTATTTATTTATTTTTTTTAATTCGAAACTACATCGGCGCCTGGTGCGGGTGCACAGTTCGCACAACCTGCCTTACGGCTCTGCATAACTCCGTGCCTACCGATGCGGTTTCTGTCTGATGTCAATCTTCACCATAATGTAGCATCACATGGGAGTATCAGGGTTAAGAAAATACTGTCGAGGAAAACAAAATTCAACGATGTCATGGAGCGGGTTTTAATTGTCCCTGGCCGTAAATTTTAATAGGTTTGCTGTTACGTCTCGCACATAACGAGTTTACGGTATGTGGCAGGACTGTATGGAAATGTCCAATGAATGAATTCTTGGTTATCATGACGCTGGGCAGTGGAGACTCGCTGCAGGTCGGGCGGATTGGCCCGTATGAAAGTTACGGTACTCTGTGTAAGTAACGGCACTTCTGCAGGTGAGTATTCTAAAGGAACTGTTAAATTGTATTAAAATATGACCAGTGGCGTAGCTCGAGTTAGTGACGCTCGGGGCGGGGCGGTGCTTAAATTTGCCGCCCTCCAACATCTGAATATGTTAACCTATTTAAGATATAAATTTTGCATTGATTTATTCATATAAAGAGAAACAGCAAGTTTTCATATAATTTATAAGCATCAACTAGACAAGAATATATATAGACGCACTGATAAGTCGTGTTCTGATTATTAGTTTAATATAATTACGCTGCGAAAACCAGAACCAGTGTAGAGTACAAGTGATAGGTGGGGATGTTTTATACGCAGAGCAAGAACGCATTCGGATTGATAACGAAATTTATAAATTGTAAATTAGTTGTGTGTTCCAAGAAATTATCGGTGTAATGTGGTGGGTTTTTTTTTTTTTGGTTTTTTTTTTTTTTAAATTGCCTCGTGCATTTCAACAGCTGCGTCTGATGCCGTCGCAGAAGGAGTCTGAAAATTATTTTTTGAAGCATTTGTGGGTAAAAATCAGAATTTTACATTTTTTCATTCATGAGTGATTTTTTTTTCCGAACCCTGCTGCTTACACACGAATCGTACTGAGCCTTTTGGCCAATAATGCCGCCCCCAAAAATGTGCCACCCGGGGCGGACCGCCCCCAGCTACGCCATTGAATATTTATTTATTTATTTATTTATTATTTATTTATTTATTTAATCTATTTATCAAGCACCTTTCAACAACTTTCATTGACCAAAGTGCTGTACAACTAAAAGACAAAAAGGTTAGCAGGTACTACACAGCATATATATACTCAATATACATTGCACACTACTATACTAAACCAATCAATAAGATCAAAACAATAATAATAATAATGAAGAAGAAGAAGAAACCAACTTCATAAAATCAAGAAGGATTAAATGCACATAAACAGATGTGTCTTAAGCAGGGTTTTAAAATGATTAAGATTCTGGGCCGCTCTCAACTGCAAGGGGAGGCTGTTCCACAAACTGGGGGCTATTAACAAAAATGCTCTGCCTCCTCTGGTTTTACGCTTTATTCTGGGGATATGGAGTAACTGAAGATCAGAGGATCGCAAGGTTCTGACAGGAGAATACGGAACAAGAAGCTCCGACAAGTAGGCAGGTGCCAAGTCATTTAAGCTTTTAAAAACAAGCAGTAATATTTTAAACTGGATCCTGAAATGTACAGGAAGCCAGTGAAGGGAGGCCAGTATAGGTGTTATATGGTCACGCTTTTTCTTCCCTGTCAGAAGGCGGGCCGCTGCATTTTGAACGGCTTGCAGCCTCTGAATTTGTGCCTGACTGAGACCTACTGTATGTATAATGAGTTACAATAGTCAAGGCGTGATGTAACAAAAGCATGTATTACTGTCTCAAACTGTTCATGGGGAATGTAGTGCTTGACTTTACTAAGTAGTCTAAGTTGACAAAAGCTGGACCTTACAACTGCGCTGATCTGATCTGACGTTTTCATTGATGGTTTTTAACGTTTCAGGTGTTTAAATGTATTTTACACCTCGCTTTGTAATGGTTAATGCTTAAAGGTCTTCGACAAACAAACTAAATGCCCTGAAGATGAAATGACCCACAGTATGTTTGGAAACTTTCAGTGTTGTTGCCAGGTAAGTGGGTAGTGTCATGCCCCGTAGGGCCATTTTTTTGGAACCCTTTTAGTTGGTTTCCTAACCAAAAAGGGATTTATTGAATTTTTAAAAATTCAATAACACTCCATACACAACTTGAGTTTTACCCAAAAAGAAAGATTTAATCTTAATTCAAAGAGAACAGCTAGGCGTTTGTGAAAGAACTATCTCCGTATTCGCAACATAAACTGACGTTCCTTTTCAGGCGACGGTGATGCTTTAAGAAGTTTGACATGTGAGAGGAGAGCTTTCAGTCTGTCAAGCTTGTTAGTGCTCACCAATAGCAAGTTATTTTAAATAAGATTTTTAATTTAAAATGTCTGGGCAAGAAACCCAGCTCAGTATGGACGCAGAATGCAGTATCTATCTCTCTATCTGCTCATCCACCCCTCTGGGTTTGGTTTACCGGATATACAATTTAAAGAGATTATTTTCATGGGAATTGTTACATATGCATTATTTTCACTTTTATTTTAAAACCTTTTGTAAAATAAATACTTGTCCTTTATTTCTGGGAAAGGGGTGCAGCTGAACGCACACTAAGGAGATGCCATCGGATCATCTGCTGTCTTTCTGCTGCTGGGGAGCTGCGTGTTCTGTTTGTTGCGCCGTGCATCGATCATTTAAAAACAGCAGCTGTCCTTTGGCCTCTTCGTGTCTGTGCCGTCACTGACTTTCCTGTGTAACTTCTACAGCACATCATTTAAAATATTGAACAAATTTAAGTATTTGTCCTTTGAATATTTATGTAAAAAGGGAACATATTTGTTATTACTTGAGCAGAAAGTTGGTGAACTTTAATTTGTGCAGGACTTTTTTTTTTCCTTATGCATGTCTTACCATCGTCTTTCAAAGATGGTGTAATGATAGTAATTTTATGTCGCACCTTGCATATATTTAAAATCCAACACAGATCCAAATAAACCAATTTAAAAAAAAAAAAGCTGTAATATCTCAAAAGAAAAAAGTAAAATGTAATGCTAAAGTAAGATTTAAGCAAGTTTGTTTTTAAAACTTGCAGTAGATGCCTGCAGTATGTTCCAAATCTTTGGAGCTTAAACGCTAAAGGCTGCTTCACCACTTCATGTGTTTAGCTCTGGGAGTAATCAGAAGACCAGCACTGGATTGTAAATTTCCATTGTGTGACATAATCTGTTAAAGATTGAGATGTATGATGGTGCTAAGCCATTAAGCACCTTAAAGACCAGTAATAAAATCAACTCTGAAATAAGCAGGGAACCTACACAGAGATGCCAAAACATATGTTCCCTCTTTCTGGTAACTGGTCTATACTCTTGCTGAAGCGATAAATTTAGGTATTCCCATAAACTATGCATTACTGGAGCTTAGCAGAAGTGTCGAAACAAATGCATTAGTAAGTTTCTCTGCATCGTGAAATGAAAGGTAGGGTTTCACTTGTGTAGTGTTTCTTATAGGCAGGTGGTTTTGAGGTTTAAGAAGGAACATTTTAATCTATTACATGACTCTGTGTGCTCCTCAGAAGGCTGGTTTTATTCCCAAGTGGAGTGAAATTCTTGATTCAGTCAGTTTTACTTTAAGGTTGGGGTCCCAAACTCCTGAATCAGGCTTTCATTCTAACCCCTTCATTTATTTGTAGCCAATTACTGTTGCTAAGAGAACACAATTTGCACCAAAAGACAATTTTATTTCTGTTTCTTGGTTAAAGTGAAAACCAAGAGCTGCTGTTTGATGTTAAGGGTGACTGCTAACATTTGTAATATTCTGATTCCTCCAGTTCAGTACTTGCCCTTAACTGACTGCTTGTTAAGGGAAAAAAAAAAAAAAAACCTGCAGCCTCCTTGAAATGGAGTTCGAGATCTTTGCTCTAAGCCAGTGGTTCCCAACCTTTTTTGGTCCTGCCCCACCTAGGCCTCTAAAATCATGATGTCCCCCACTGCAACACATACCTTTTATTCTTATTACCTATTCAAAAAGTGAACTCGTACTCATGTGGAGGAAGTCCATAATGTCATTAATTTGGTCTAAACAAGCTTCCAATGAACATGAAAACAAAAGGAAAGGATAGCTGAAGTACTGACAGTCACTAAGAAATTGTTAAATATAGAATATGAAGTAATATGCAAATAGTTTTGAAAACCTATAATATGTGATATTTATAAATAAATAACTTTAATGACTGCCGTGGGCTGGCACCCTGTGCGGGGTTTGTTTCCTGCCTTGCACCTTGTGTTGGCTGGGATTGGCTCCAGCAGACCCCCATGACCCTGTAGTTAGGATAT
>JANRMT010062837.1:98295959-98332506 GCA_026402145.1 Polypterus bichir lapradei
GGTGGGCTGGTGCCCTGCCTGGGGTTTGTTTCCTGCCTTGTGCCATGTGTTAGCTGGGATTGGCTGCAGCAGACCCACATGACCCTGTAGTTAGGATATAGCGGGTTAGATAATGGATGGATGAACTTTAATGATGGCTTTTTCTGTAATATTTTGATCATTTAATATTTTTGTTGCAAAGTTTTATTATCATTGTTACAATTCATATTATTTTAATGGTAAAAACAATTTCTAAGTAGTGTAGCAGATAGAGGCATGGTCCACCTCTAACACTCTCAGGTACCACTCCAAACACCAGGTAAAAAGTCCACAGTTATTATCTATTATAATAACAATGTGCACCAAGCACACTACACTCATCAATTCAATAATCGCAATAATATTCTCTCCTCCTTGCCCAGACACTTCTCCCTCCTACCGCTCAGCTCAGTCTTTGGACTGGCCCATAGTCCTTTTATAGCCCCTGACCCGGAGGTGTTCCTGCCCCATCAGTCCACAGTTCCTTATTCCTTCCAGGTCAGGGTAAACAGTCCTTTCTTCAACCTGGGAGCACGTCATTTCTTCCTGTCACGTGACCGTGACGCACTCCCGGGTCATAGGGCACATAAGAGCCTACGAGCTCCCCTACAGTGACGCCTGGTGGCCCCCAAGGTATCCAGCAGGGCTGTGTATAAACACTACATAGTCCATGATGCCCTGCTGGAACTCGGGGTATGATAATGCTGTCGAGAGTGCTCCTCCTGGTGGCCTGGGGGTGAGAGCCGGAGTAAAATGCTGGCAATCCACCACAGTAGAAAAACCCAAGCAGATTGTAAAAGCATAAGTTAAAGGCTTCTTCACCATCCCTTCTATGTTTTATATAAATGTCTCTGTAATAAAAATTTTTTTTTTTCTATCATTAACAGTGAATTTGTTTTTTCATTTTATAAATTAACGTACCTAAATTCTCAAATTGCTCCACGTTGAATCGCCGCTCTAAGCTATAGGGATTGCCTTTGTAAAATGTGTATTTTTTGCGTGGGGTTGGGTTTTAGTTTTTAAGTCTGCCTTTTCTTTCCATGTAGAGATGGAAAAGACCAAGGTGAGGAACTTGAAGAGTACACCCAGAAATCAAAGTACGCCACAGGAGTTGCAAGTCCAAGCAGCTGACCTTTCTGAACTGGAGAAAATCAATAAAGCAATTGAGGTGGTAAAATCTGAAGTTGAACAAGAACAGAAGAAATTGTCTCGTTATAAAAACATAAAAAGAAAAAGCTCCTTTGTCACTACCCCTACACTAGAAGATTATGCAGAAGTAAAGGTTCACGTCATTGAAGCGGAAGGAAAGAAAATAGGTCAGTGTAGAAATGAAAAGATCTCGACTGTAGCCACAAAAACTAAATATGTGGTAGATAAATCCAAACCGGCGACAGACCTAGAATATGATCCATTGTCTAATTATTCCGCTGATCTTGGGTACAGCAGTGGAAAGCAGTGTGATTTGGAGATCAAGGGTGTTAAAAGGATTAAGAAGGATGAGGTAAAAGGAAAGGCCATTTCTAAATGTAAGGTATCCAAGCAAGAAATGGAAGGTGAAGACTCTGATACACTCATTATTGATATCCCGCCATTGAATGAGAAGCGTTCCCATGCCCCTAAAAGACGTAAAAATGGAGATTGTGATGCTGGACTTCATGGTACCACTGAACAAAAGGGATTATGCATGGAAAGTAAAGCAGTTCCAAAATCTTCAAGTTTCCTCTCTATACTTTCTAAGGAGGAAAGTGAATGCCAGTTGTTGGAAAAGCTTGATGCTGATGTTGAAGAATTCTTTGAATGGAGTGAAACAGAATCTTGTGTTGTCGATCGTTTACTAGGTTCATCTGCAGAAAGTATGGCTGGCTCTTTTGGAGAAGACCCGAATGTAGCTGGATGTGGGACACTGGTCACAACTCCAAGCAATACTGCATTTCAGACCACTAATCAGAGTTTATCACTAAAAGTGAAATCTGAGAAAGCAACTGGCGAAACTGAAAAGAGAGTTATGAAGGGTGAGCTTGAAATGGAAGTGAGCTTGCTAACGGAGGAAAGTCTTGGCTTGCCTGTTCAAGAAGAAGCATGGTTTGATGAAACATCTGCTTTAGAATGCACGAGTACCTCATCTGACCAGCAGGATAGCCCTAGTGTTGAAACTGAGCAAAATGGTAAGAGTGATTCAGAATCTGAAGCAAATGACTCTGATATGGAGCTTGATTTGTCCGATACTGACCCGATGGAGGAATGTTACCGAATTTTTATGGAGTCCAGTGAGATGAAACTGGAAGATAATGCATCGAACCAGGAAACAAATGCCCATGCTGTAAGTAAGCAACATTTTTAAAATGTTTTGTGATTGTGCAAAAAATTTACATTTTCACATTACTTTTTTTTCTTCCTCCTCCTCCCTAGGAAAATGAATTTAATGCAGATCAAAGGGAATTGGAGAGAAAAGAGACTTTACTCCCAGGGCAGAAGAAAAGGGTTGCACATGTGTCAAAGTATAATGTAATGTCATTGCTTACTGATTCTGGGTTTGGAAATGGGGATTTGAAAGCTAGTATCGTATCTCCACATGCTTGTTTTGTTTCATTTAAGTATTTGCCTGCAACAAGTTGCTGTTTAAATGTTTGGTCTAAAATGAGACCTTTAATTAAAGCCTACCCCCATAACTAGCAACTGTTTGAATTCTTAATGTATTCAGGCTATAGAGCGAGTTTTTTAAGATGGTCTTCTCTCCAGCATAATCCCCACTGTCCTGCATTGATTTATTAGCACTTATGGTATTAAATCTCTCTTAAATCCTTACACCTCTTGCTATATTTGATCAGCACTTGATAACTGGGGGGGAAAGTGTTACTTTTTATTCTCTACACAGGTCAAATCGAACAGACAACAGATAATTGTGCCATTCAGGGGACCCATGTCCCATGTGGGTAATCCCACACGCATCCAGCAGTTACAGCATAAGGCTACGGTTCTCACTGCTGCAGTGAAAGGTGGCCAGGCATTTATTGCTGCTAGTAATAATCAACGAAAAATTGTTGCTGGTCCTCACCCTCCTGTGCTGCCAAATACGGGACAAATTGGTAAGTC
The DNA here is from genome assembly GCA_026402145.1 of Polypterus bichir lapradei. Classification (NCBI taxonomy): domain Eukaryota; kingdom Metazoa; phylum Chordata; class Cladistia; order Polypteriformes; family Polypteridae; genus Polypterus; species Polypterus bichir. The sequence goes on from JANRMT010062837.1 coordinate 98,299,071, forward strand.
TTGTAATTAGAACACATTTCAGTAATGTGCTTTAAGAGTCTGCATATGTGATGCCTACCAAAAGTGTTCACCGTCTTGGTAGTTTTTATTGTTGGACAACATTGAATTAACAGTGGATTTTAATTTTTTTTGAATGCTGATCAACAAGGAGATTCTTTACTTTGTAGTCTTTTTTTTTTTTTCATTTTGACATTAATCTAAAAGTGTAAAACACAGCAGTTGTTAAAGTATTCACCCTCATTAAATCGGCATTTGGTAGATGTAACTTTGGCTGCTATGATTGTTTTAAGTCTTTTATACATCTGGACACTTTTTCTCCATTCTTTTTTTATAACTGTATACATAATTTTTTTTTTTTTGTTTATTTCGCTTTATACAATTTCTTGTATTAGGAATTAGTTTTCGCATACCCCTTGGGGTCAGAATGCAGGGTCAGCCATTGTACAGCACCCCTGGAGCAATTGAAGGTTAAGGGCCTTGCTCAAGGGCCCAGCAGAGTAGGATTTCTTTTGTCAGTAATTTTATTTGAAGCTTTATGCTTAGGATGGTCTTGTTGGAAGACCTTGCTTCTAAGGTGTAATGTTGCTTTTGTTTTCCTCCAGGGTTTCCCTTGTTTTGCTGCATTCATTTTACCCTCCCAAGCCTTCTAGGGCACAGGTGTCGAACTCCAGTCCTGGAGGGCCGCAGCAGCTACAGGTTTTCATTCAAACCCTTTTCCTAATCGGTGACCTGTTTTCACTGCTAATTCACATTTTAATAGCCCCGTTAGAAGGATTCAGTCCTCTGAATTGATTTGTTTCCTCATTAAAATGCAGCCAAACAGAAATCCGACATAAAACGAGCCAACAGATGATCAGCTAAACTGGGGCTTCAAACTCCAACCAGTTTCTTAATTAGAAGCCAAATCTTGCTGTTAAACTCGTTATTTAATTCCACGGCTTGTTGTTGCACTCGTTCTGCCATAGCTGACATTTCCAAAACTGTTGATTTTTCTGTTTTTCATAAGAACATCGTCAAAGTGCTTTGGTGAGTTGAGAGATCAACCTTGCTGAGACCTTCACATTTCTTTATTTTCAGATATTGTGTGATGTGGTGGCTTGTTTTGTGTCTCATTATTGTTTGGCTGCTAATTAAGGAAAAAGAAACAACTGAAGGGCCTGAGTCATGTTAATTAAAAGAAGTAATTAGCAGCAAAAACTGGTCACTAATTAAGAAGATGGCTAGAATGAAAACCTACAGCCACTGCGGCCCTCAGGACTGGAGTTTGACACGCCTGTTCTAGGACCTGCTGCAGAGAAGAGATACTTTATTAATTGAGGGGAAATTCACATACTGCAGCAGCAGGATACTGATTAAAACAATATTAAATTTAAAGAGTGATAACAATGAAGGTATAATGGACAATAACTTTGTATAATAACGTTTACCCCCCAGGTGGATTTGAAGAGTCATATAGTGTGGGGTCTCCTCAGTCTGTCAGTGGAGCAGGACGGTGACAGCAGTCTGTCGCTGAAGCTGCTCCTCTGTCTGGAGATGATCCTGTTCAGTGGATGCAGTGGATTCTCCATGATTGACAGGAGCCTGCTCAGCGCCCGTCGCTCTGCCACAGATGTCAAACTGTCCAGCTCCGTGCCTACAATAGAGCCTGCCTTCCTCACCAGTTTGTCCAGGCGTGAGAAGCATCCCAACATCCCATGTTGCCCCCAGCATACTTAACTGGAGGGCTGATTTTGTTTTTGATTAATGTGGGTATGCACTGAGTGCTGCTGCCTCGCAGTAAGGAGACCTGGGTTCTCTTCCCGGGTCCTCCCTGCGTGGAGTTTGCATGTTCTCCCCGTGTCTGTGTGGGTTTCCTCCCACAGTCCAAAGACATGCAGGTTAGGTGCATTGGCGATCCTAAATTATCCCTAGTGTATGCTTGGTGTGTGTGCCCTGCCTGGAGTTTGTTTCCTGCTTTGAGCCCTGTGTTGGATGGGATTGGTTCCAGCGGACCCCCGTGACCCTGTAGTTAGGATAGAGAGGATTGGATAATGGATGGATGGATATGCGTTGTTTAACCTGGCCAAAGCTCAATTTTGGTCTCATCTTTGATTTCAGTCTCCCATATGCCTTCTGCTGAGATGTTCTGTGCCTCTCGCCTATAAAGATGACTGGCGATGTAACCTGCATTATATCTACATAGCCCCTAATCTCCATTGTAGGTTGTGACTTGTGTAGGTCTCTCGGTGGCCTCCTTTACTAGTCCTGTTCTTGCAAAATCATTCACTTTCTGTCGATGGCTTGCTGTAACAGATTTAAATCTGTGCTATGCTTTAACCCCCTCAAAATTTAAGTAGACTAGGGATATTTGGTGACTTGGTTATTGTCTCCAAACCCTGACTTGTGCTGTTTTTGGAGTTGCTTGGAGTGTTGGTTCCCCTTCATTGTGTGGGTTAGGCTACTTTTATTTACTCCCTAGCTGGACCTTGCAGATATACTGTAGTTGGATCCATTTATACTGCAGTCCGTTGAAACACGTTGACTAGACGGGTGACCCATTGAAGTAATTGTGTGACTTCCTAAGTCAATTTGCTGCACCAGTGGTTTAGAGGTCATTTTTAAAGAGCCACCGGTAGATTGATTCACTTATTTCATTTATTTTTAAAGTTAATGTGAAAACTGATTTCTGTAAAGTGATGTAAATCTCCTAACTAATCTCAGTAGAGAAGAGCCAAGCAAAATGACACCTTTTATTGGCTAACTAAAAAGATTACAATATGTAAGCTTTCGAGGCAACTTAGGCCCCTTCAGGCAAGATGAGTGGTCTCGAAAGCTTGCATATCGTAATCTTTTTAGTTAGCCAATAAAAGGTGTCATTTTGCTTGGCTCTTATCTACATTCATAATGGCTAACACGGTACAACACCCTAGTACTAACTAATCTCAAAAAGCCAAGTTAAGCTCGCTCTGATTTCAGTGTTGCATAACATGAAAATGTCCAAGGGGGGAATTCTTTTTATTTTTTTGTAGGTACTTTGACTCCAATGATGCCACATACATATGGATTATAATTGTCAAAAGGCTAATTAGATGTACATAACTGGGAGAAAATACTTTAAAAGGTTAATGAATTGTTCAGTAGCCAGAGCCTGATATGTTAGACCAAGGTCTTGAGGAGCTCAAAGATACTGGTGGAGAGAGGTGGTGGATTTGATTTTATTTAATTCCAGCCCAGTTGTTTTGAGACCCCTTTTGGATTTTACACCAAACTTTTGCTTGAATTTTATTTTTAGAGCCTGTTCTGTGTTTTAAATCCAAGCCAAAAATGAAGTGCATCATTTAAAAAAAAAAAAATCTGTCTTTCAGGATCCATTTTGAAAAAACTTCCAACACCCCTTAAATAAATTTATCGTTATTTCAATGTTACATATACCTAAATTTCAGTTCCAAACTGAACAATTTGTCAGGCTCTGTACACTAAATTGAATATCAAATTTGGGAGAGTATTTTAATGTCAAATGTGGCATCTTCCTTCTCAGTTTGTTTAAATATGGTCCAAGTTCCTGCACTGGCCGTTTCTCCATGGGGTGCCAACATGCAAGTTGTTATACCAGAGAGCACCGTTACTAATGGATTAACAAGTGTCCCTGCCACACAGTCTGCACACAGAACAACCTTCACCCCTGCCAAGGTATTTTTACTTTACTTGCTATATTCCTCAAGGATTTATTGCCTTAAAGAATTGCTAGCACTGGCGCTTTCGTACTGGTTTTTGAAGCGGCAAGATGAGCAGTGGGAATTGTCAAATTCAAAACTGCCCATTCTAAAACTGGTTGAAATCGAAGTAGTCGATGTAGACCTTTGCGTTTTAACGTTTTCATTAATGTTTTGCAGTGCACCAATATATTGGAATGCATGTAGGAATGACAAATGCAAAGCATTTTATTACAACCAATGACGCATATTGTAGTAATAAAATATTACTAATGTCTGTGACATCCTGCTGGAAGGAAAGGCCTAGCAACTGGATGGACACAGACTGACCTTTCTCCTTTTTAAGGTGGTTAGTGTCTCAAAAGATCGCATTCAAGATTGGTAGACGAGTATAAACTTTTTATCTGAGGGAATTTTTCATGCCTAAAATTGTACTTGTTTAACTTAAGACTTTCAGAGATCTAATGAGTTTTAAATGCCAATAGTCCTTGTAAATTATCTGTTTTATAACGTTCTCAATGACTTGTTTTAGGCGGTCTCCAGTCGTAGGAAAACTAAAGCTGTTGTGAGCACTTCAAAGGTTCCACATGACGTGAGACAGCGTTATGTTAATTGTTTTGTTGAAGAGTTTCTTAAAACCTCCTCGACTGTCCAGGAGGCTTTTGAAAAGGTTTGTATTGATGAGTTTTTGGAGATTTTTTTTTTTTAAATATAAGCTTGGCCATAAGATGCTACAGTTTTCAAAAAGGTGTTTGAACACCGGAATCTCTTAAACTGCTTAAATTTTTCTTCTCATTTCCCAAAATAGGCACTGAATGAAGAAAAAGCAGTGTTTGACCGTAGCAGCAACAAGATGAAATATTTGAGTATTGCTGTGAATGCCCTTAAGAAGATTAAGAACCAAACCAGCTGCTTGTGTAATTTCATAAATCTTTACTAAGATGTGTACATTGGCACTATGAGGCATAAATGATACCTTAAATTACACAAGGTTTCTTTCTTTAACTTTTTTTTGTCTTCCCACCCCTTTAACTTTCTGTAATGGAAGCTGAAGACCTACAGATGACCAGAGGTGAAACATCTCTTGGCGATGCAGGAGGATTTATTGGTAACTGTTTGGTTGTGTGTTTTTTAAATGCATCCCACCATTGCAAGAATATAAAACTGCACTTAATTGCTTATGCTTGTGAAGATGGTGGTTGTGGTTTACTACTAATTCTTTGAGTTGAAGCTAGCAAGTTTATTTGAAAACTAAGTGCTTTTGTTTGTAATAGCGGGGTTATTTAAAATTCTAAGCTTGTAGGAAAGAAGAGGCGAATGCCAAAATCAGATTTTTCTGAGGGCTACATGTTTGTTTCAGACTCTACTTGGACATCATTTTATGAACAGTTAAAAGAACATGTCCTATCCTGGGAAATGTTAAGAGATGGTGGCTTTCCTGTTCAGCATCCTGAAAAGCCAGGGAACGCAATATGTTGCAAAGAACCCAAGAAGACCGTTCATGACGGTAAGTAGAGTTTGGTCACTGACTTGATAAGGTGATGGGGTTTTTTTTTTTTTTTTTTTTTTTTTTTTTTTTTTTTTTTTCTTCCCCCCTCTCTTGTTTCATATGTCGACTCTACAGTGTGTGTGTATTTTAGAACATTCTAGACGAGAACAGGCCATTCAGCCCAACAAAGCTCGCCAGTCCTATCCACTTGTTTCCTCCAAGAAAACATCAAGTCGAGTTTTGAAAGTCCCTAACGTCTTACTGTCTACCACACTACTTGGTCGCTTATTCCAAGTGTCTATCGTTCTTTGTGTAAAGAAAAACTTCCTAATGTTTGTGCGAAATTTACCCTTAAGTTTCCAACTGTGTCCCCGTGTTCTTGATGAACTTATTTTAAAATACAAGTCTCGATCCACTGTACTAATTCCCTTCATAATTTTAAACACTTCATAATTTTAAACACTTCAATATATATATAAGCCAACCTGCGGCATACCATGCACTGCATAATCAGGCCAGTTTTTTTAATGATTTTTAAGCACAGGGAGAAAATTTAACATTTGAAAAATCGGTAATGTAATAAATCGGCAAGAAAAGCAACATTGTAACAATGCACATAACGAACCAACACAATCGTCTGTGACTGAAAACTGGCGGACCGCTATCGCGCCTTCTCCTGCCAGATGGAGGGATGGGGGTGCACGGCGCTCAGGCACGGAGGGTGGAATGGGAGGAGAGGAGAAGGACGTCTATTCTGCTCCCTCCGTCATGCTAGTCTGCTGATTTCTCGTTCGGTATGCACTGCCTGCTCATGTGCCCACATCCAACTCGGCACTTGAGTCGTCGTCTTTACACAGTCCAGATGCACCTGTGACTCGCGTAGACGTTTCATTGCTCTGTGCGGTTTTGGCTGCTTTTCTATATATAATCCACCAAGACACCCGACCACGGTAGTAGCGAGGTGGGAGGGGGGTGTGTACAAAGGGTAGGGACGTAACCAGTGGGAGTGTATGAGTCGCACTTGGTGGGAATTCTGCGGTTTGCAGCCCGAAATGGGGTTCAACGGCTTACCGACGCCTCTCTGCGCTGGGTAGACACACGCTCAATTTTGTGCATAATTTTATTGAAAGCTAAACTCTTCTGGAAAGACAGTTGTCTAAAACGGATTGGTGTGAGAATACAACAGTAAGTGAATGAAAAGATGGAACTCTGGAGAGAGCAAAATGCAACACAATAGTGAACCCACGGCATAACAAACGCCGCATAATTATTTATTGACGGTTGAACATTTCTGGAAAGAGGCAGTTGTCTAAAAAAGAGAGGGTTTGAGGATACAAAAGAAAGTAAATGAAAAGATGGAACTCTGGAGAGAGCAACATATAATTGTCCGTGAGTGAAGAAGACGCATGTTTGTCGCGGATGCAAATTGCTGTATGTAGCGTGTAAAACAGTTTGCTATGGTGCAGCGTGGTCATATTTCGTAACCGAAAACTCGGGTTTTTAAAGACTGCTTACTTCATTGTGTTTTAACCATAGTTGTAAAGGATTGTTTTACGGATCCCATGGGATACCCCTCGCAAACAGTTTTACACGCTGCATATGGCGATTCACCTCAGCGAGAAACATGCCTCTATGAACAGTCAACGTGGCTCGGAGGTGCATGTGGCCTCTACAACAGACGAATATAAATGATGCCATTTTTTTCTGTGTCGTCGCGTCCGAGTTGGTGGGCGTGGCTCTGCAAGTTGTCATCGTATCCAATGGTGTTGGAGTTGTTGGGCGTGGCTCCTTCCTGTGTGCGCCATAGGTGTCTTGCTTGTCGGCGGCTTAGTGAATCCACGCCCCTTCCGGCGTGCTTTCCATGGGTGTCTTGCCTTAGTGAATTATATAGATAGTATTATTGAATATAAGTGTGTGTGTGTGTGTGTGTGTGTGTGTGTGTGTATATATAATAAAAAAAAATTGTCAAGTACTGGCAGCTGTGTTGCCAGAATTTTTAACCGTAAAAAGTGACTCTCTTTTTAGGTCTACAGTATACAGTAACTTTGTAGTAAATAACTGCTCTTTCTTTACAACACATTCCAACAGAAGGGAATTTTTAACCATAAGCAGAAATTTATACAGTGTAATATGCTAATAAACCATTACTGATGTGTAAAGGGGGTGTACTGGGGTTTGACCCTTACAATACTTTAAAGTAACAACCAATAGCAAACATGTACCATTTAATTATACACATTGAAAACAATTCAATGTTTAAGGAAGTTATGGCACACTGTCTGGTTGGGAAGTAAAGTTTGCTTTTGTGGTGTATGGTGTCCTACAGGTGTGCCAGCTTATTGAATACAACCCACCATAAATTCGCTTCCATAACCTCAAACCTTCAGCACGCAGGGAAAAATAGTTTAAGAGTTGTGTGTGTGTGTGTGTGTGTGTGTGTGTGGTGTGTGTGTTTTTTTTTTTTTTTTGTTTTTTTTCCCCCCCCCCTACTATTCAGTTTTTCTGGAACAATATGGTAAAAAGGGGCATGTCCTTATGCAAATATAACTTCGATGTTACTGAAACAGCGCTTTACTGTTTTACATTTTAGTTTACCTTCGCAATGTAACAGTTTTACACTGTAAAATTAACATTTTTTTCAGTGTAATTGTAATGCATCTGTAAACGGTATGTAGCATATTTTAAAGGTAGAAAAATACCGATTTTCAGCAGAACTTGGCTGTAAAAGATGAAATGTATTGTATTTAAGATATACAGGTAACTTTCAGTAGAACATAAGACAACTTTTCTGCTTTTTTTCTCTCCCCCCCCCCCAAACCCCCCCCCCCCCCCAATGAAAAGGTCTTTTACTTTCACCCTTAACAGTATTTTTACCGTTTTTAAATTTACTGACATTTTTTACAGTGTACCTTTTTTAGGAAGCATTTTCTGGTTGCAAGTCTCAAGATCTTTATTTGAACTTGGCAATCTTGCATCACCTTCTAAATGTTGTATCTGATGATAAATTTAGCCAAAAATACTTGAACAGGTGCACTGTCTTCTTACCATGTGTTTTTGCTTTCCAAGCCTTTAAAAGAATATGTTGCCGGTGTGGAGCAACCTATTCTGTGACCACATGTGGAAAGCATGTTCGAAAGGAAGAGTGCACCTACCATTCTGGCAGAGTCCTTAAGAGAAAAGGTAGGTGTGGGTTTTTGTTGGTCTGGAAGGTGGTGTAGAAATGTTCTTTAGATGGTATAACAGCTTTTTAAAAAAATGGTACATTTTAATTCATATCTCCATACAAAACCTCCCACTGTTTCACTCTGTCTGAACTATTGTGGTGCTGAGGTGTCATCCATTGCCTGGCTGGCACCCTGAGTTGGTTTGTCGTGTGGTGGGTGTGGCAAAGCGCTGTAGCAGTGCCTGCTTCTAATCGATTGATTCTCTCTCTCTCTCTCTCTCTCTTCTCAAACCCCCCCCCATATATAAGTGCCTTAAATTTTAGATTAAAACCTATGCTAACATGATGATTAAGGCAAAACGCTGCTCCTTAGCAAGGCAAGTGGGGTTTTTTTTTTTTTTTTTTTTTTTTTTTAATTGCCCCTAATCAATACCATAGTCTATTAACCTTGTGTGGACATGCACAACCTTGTCCCCTTGCATTCCTGCAGGACCTTTTGATCAGGTGAGAGAGAATGCTAAACCCTTGACAACGTCTAACAGAATTGTTTTGGTGTTTCATCTTGACTTGCATATCTCTGTGGTTTGTAGAGAAACCAGACGTGTCTACACTGCAAGCTTATTCTTGGGTGGTTCACTTTTACCAGCCGACCATCTTAAATCAACGACGATACCTGTGCTCATTGGGATGCTGTTGAAAGTGGCAAGCTTAAAGGAATAAGCCTTCCAAAATGTCATGTTGCTTTCTAACCAGCTTATCCAAACCAGGGTTGCTGGAGCCAATCCCAGCTAGCATAGAATATAAGGCAGGAACAAACCCAGGACACAGTGTCTGTCCATTGCACGGCAACCTCTTACAATGCACACAAAGGGCAATTTTAGCATTTTCTAGTTCTCCTACATGTCTTTGGACAATGGTATGAAACCAGAGCAACTGGAGGAAACCCAGACAGATGTGGGGAGAACATGGAAACTCCACACAGAATGGACCCAGAATGTGAACCCTGGCCTCCTTACAGTAAGGCAGCAGTGCTACAAGTGTCCCCCAGGGTGCTGGGCCCACCTCCAAACCTACATTTTACTTGTTGAGGAGGTCATTCTAATGTTGAAGATTACTAAAACAGCATGGTACAGTGTCAAACCAAGAGTTTCATCATAGTAAATTTTGACAACTGTTATTTGTGGTCTTGTTACTTATCAATGAGGCTACTCTCACCCCTACCATGTAGCTAAATACTATACAATGTGAATTTTGTCTTGCCAAACTAATTATGATTTCTCCCCCGACACCCCAATGAATTTTGTGCAAAAGGGAATACTTACTGTATACTACTATAGACTTTACAAGTCTCCTCAGCCCTCAACTTCTCCTAATATGCAACATCCTTCCCTAATAGCACATCAAAATCCCATCAAAAGTACAATTTAATATTTGCCTTTCTATTATGAGCTCTACAATCTCCCTTTTAAATAGTAATATAAACGTACCACACATTTTAAAAATTGAGCCTTCTTTCCACAATGTGCTTTAACAAAAAACAAAAGCATTATGTCCTGTGCGACAGCCAGAGGGTTCCTCTCAAGGTTGCTGGATATCCTGGCTGGCCTGTACACTGGTACTGTGAGCGCTGTGCAGAGTGAAGGCAGACCTTCTGCATTTTTCCCAGTTGATTCTGGGGTTCATGAGGGGTGTGTTCTGCTCCTACTCTGTTCAATGCTTATATGGACTGGGTGTTGGGCAAGGTCATGGGGTCCAGCAGCCGTGGGGCATCTGTTGGTGAAGAGAGATTCATAGATCTTGACTTTACTGGCAATGCTGTGATCTTCGGAGTCAATGGAGGCCATGATTGGGGCACTCAAGAGACTGAGTTGAGGTGTCCAAGGGTCTGGGCTTACGAATGTCCTAATTAAAAATCAAGAGCCAGATCTTTAATGACCTCTTGGGCACGGCCATCAGCAGTGTGTCTGTCTGTGGAGAGAGTCGCCCTCGGCAAGAGGTTTGTTTACTTTGGCAGTGACATTCATATGTCAGGTGACTCTTCCTATGAAGTCAGTAGACAGATTGGGAGAGTGGGTTTGTCATGAGGTCACTGGAAAGGGGTGTTTGGTGCTCCCAATATCTCATTAAAAGGACGAAGATCCATGTCTTTAGAGTCCTGGTGCCTCCTGTTTGTGAGCCATGAACGCTTTCCAGTAACCTGAGATGAAGACTGGACTCCTTCAGTACTGTCTCTTCAGAGACTCTTTGGGTACTGTTGGTTTTACTTTGTGCTGAATGAGCAGTTGCTCATAGAGACCTGAATGAGGCACATTACCTGCATCGTGAAGGAGTGCCAGTTACAGCACTACAGCCATGTGGTGTGTTTCCTCGAGGGTGATCCAGCTCGGAAGATCCTCATTGTTGAGGACCCAAGTGGCTGTAACCACTGGCTGCAACAGAGAGGTCATTTCCAGAGAGTAGGATTGGACCACGTGTCTGCCTGGGAGGTTGCAAGCTGGGATCCTGAGTTGTTTTGACGTGTAGTGGGTACAGCAACGCACCGTACTAGTGCATGCTCCCCAACTTGGCTTATTTTGCTTACACACATAGAAGAATGCTTGCAGTTTTGGGGTTTGTGTGTAAAATGTAACCAGCTTGTTTATGAAGTGAACCTGAATATTTAACAGCTAAAAGTGCACAGTTTGAAAACTTTTCTCTCTAATGTGGAATAAACTGCCCACCACTTTAGTATCCATCCATTATCCACCCTGCTATAAAGCATAGCATAGATTTAAATCTGTCACAGCAGGTCATCTACAGAAAATGAATGATTTTTGCAAGAACAGGACTAGTAAGGGAGGCCACTGAAGAGACCTGCACAAGTCACAACCTACAGTAGAGATTGGGGGCTATGTAGATATAATGCAGGTTACGTCACCAGTCATCTTTATAGGAAAGAGGCACAGAACATTTCATCAGAAGGCATATGGGAGACTGAAATCAGAGGAGACCAAAATTGAGCTTTGGCCAGGTTACACAGCACATCCATCCATTATCCAACCCGCTATATCCTAACTACAGGGTCATTGGGGGTTCTGCTGGAGCCAATCCCAGCCAACACAGGGCTCAAGGCAGGAAACAAACTCCAGGCAGGGCACGCGTGCACACACTATGGACAATTTAGAATCTCCAATGCACCTAACTTGCATGTCTTTGGACTATGAGAGGAAACCGGTGCCACTTTAGTATCTGACTTATTTAAACTGCTTGTAATTCTGAATGGTACAGATGGGGTTGTCCATATCGGAGTAGATTAGATTAATCCTATTGTGTTCAGAATTATTCATTCATTTTCTAACCCACTTTATCCTGAGCAGGTCAGCTGGAGCCTATTCTAGCAAGCACAGGGTGCAAGGCCTGGACAGGTTTAAAATGTGAACCAGATACAGTACTGGTCATTTAGTCAACATAGACTGAACATTCTTACTTTTTACAGTATTCTCGTCATTTAAAAAAAAATCAACTTGATTAATATTAAGGTGTAGAGGAGACCAGTTTCTCCTGAAATAGACTTGTGCTACACTATTTGCACAAAGTTTTTCCATTTAAGCATTTTTGTTTTCTTTTCAATCTTGTCTTTGTAGTGCCCGGTGGCATAGACTGTCGTTACAATTGCTGTGAAGGAGCAGTGGGAACCCCTGGCTGTGAGACCTTTCAGGTATCTTGTTGCTTGCTATTTAAAAACCAGTTTGGGAGTGAAAGTGACAATGGGTTTTTAGCTTCTGTTTTAGAATGCCCTGACATATATATTTTTTTTTTTTTTTATATTTTTTTTTCCCTCCTTAACCCCCCATCCTCACTTCTTTCTACTCCACCAAATAGTTCCATGTACATGATGGTCAGAGGGACAACGTTGGAGGCTTTGTGAAGACTTTTTCCAAGCCAGTCCCTAATAATGGGAACCCTGGTGTTTTTGCAGTTGATTGTGAAATGGTGAGAATCTGGAGGGAGGGGATACTAGACACTGTGTGCACAATTTTTAAGCAAGTTGTATTTTTGAGGGTTCATTTTAATATGGAACAAATACAGTGCTACCAGTCAATGCAAAATGTTAATAAACCTGTAACTTGAATGTTTTATAAAGGAAATGTGAGTGTGAAAATTATCAGGGGAATACATATGTGTGCACAATTAGGCAACTATTGGTGTGCAGAATTATTACGCAACTAAAAGAAAAATGAAAAGTTTCCCATCTGACTTGGGTTTTTTTTTTTTTTTTGGTTTCCTTTCCATCTGTTAAAGTGAGAATAATAACTCCTAAATTTACAAATATTTCTGACATTTCCAAAAAAAAAAAATCGGTGACCAATATAGCCATCCTTCTGTTCAATAACAGTCATAAACCTTCCATTCATAGTCTGTCAGTTTCTTGATCTGTTGACCACTTTTTGTGCAGCAGCAACCACAGCCTCTACCAGACACTGTTCAGAGAGGTGTTCTCTTTTCCTTCCCCGTAAATCTGCCATTTACGAAGGGCTTTAGGTTAGGTGAGGAAGGGGGCCCATGTCATTTTTCTTATCTTAAGGCCTTTACTGGCTAGCCATGCAGTGGAGTACTTCGATGCATGTGATGGAGCATTGTCCTGCATAAAAATCATGGTCTTCTAGAAAGATGCAGACTTTTTTTTTTTTTCCTTTTACCGCTGCTTGAATAAAGTGTCTTTGTCTTCTAAAAACTGGCAGTAGGTTTGTGAGTTGATTTTGAGTCCATCTTAAACCTGAAAAGGTCTAACTAGCTTATCTTAATACCAGACCATACCAGTACCCCACCTTCATCTTGCTGGCGTCTGAGTCAAAGTGGAGCTCTGTGCCTGTTACTGATCCAGCCATGGGTCCATCCATCTGCTCCATCAAGAGTCTCTCATCTTATCAGTCCATAAAACCTTTGGAAAAATCTGTCTTCAGATATTCCTTGGCCCAGTCTTGACGTATCAACTTCTGTCTTGTTCAGGGGTGGTCGGGTTTCAGCCTTCCTTACCTTGGCCATGTCTCTGAGCACTGAACACCTTGTACTTCTGGGCACTCCATATAGGTTGCAGCCCTGGAATATGACGGCACTGGAGGATAATGGGTTCCTGGTAATTTCACGTTTTGATTCTTCTCAAATCTTTGGAAGTTAATTTGGGTCTTTCCCAAACACGTTTATGGCCCTGTTGACTTTGCAACAAAACGTTTGATGGTTCTGTGATCATGCCACAATATCTGAGTAATTTCAAGAGGGCCTCATCCGCCCTGAAAGACTTTCTACAATTTTTTTTTTTAACTTTTGTGTGTGTGGGGTTTTTTTTTTTTTTGGGGCCCATTTTGCCTGAGGAAAACAAGCTGCCTAATTCTGCACACCTTGATATAGGGTGTTGATCTCCTTGGGCCACACCCTCCCTTATTACACAAATACACGTCACCTGACATGCTTAAATCCAATAACTATTCAAGTTTGTACAGCTTAGAGTTGGAATACATAAAAAAAAATTATATGGTCAAAATACTCACTTGCCTAATTGTGCACAGTGTAGTTAAAGGATCATTTTTGTATTTTTCAATTTATATACTATGATTATTCCACTTGGGTCCCAATCTAGGTGGTTTGTTGTGTGGCAAGTTGCTATCAGCATTAGGAATTAACAATAATTTTGCCACCTGATTTTAAAACAATCTTTTATAATGTTATGTACTTTGTTCTTGTAGCTAGCAGTGGGGCTAAAGGTGGCCAGGATTCCAGCATGAAACCAAAAGCTATAAAACTTTACCCAACGGTTTACCTCTAAATCCCATGGGTGTTGTCTGGTATTGCTCTGTGGCATCATACACTGTTTTGCAATATGTATCTACCATTTTTAGGAAGGAAAAAGCTAAACCTCCTTTGAGTCTGAGCCCTTTTAAAAGGAGACTGACTGACTGTGTGCTTCACCTCACCACTAGTCTTCCTCTGTGGCAACCTTTCAGCCTGTGGAGTGTAGTTTCCTCCAGCATATACTCTTCACCTTGACAAATCCTCTCCAAGCACCGTTTGACGTTATTGAATGTTAATACCCAGATGTGAATTTGTCTGTCAACAGACAATAACTACTGGGGATTGGGGGGGGATCTGATGGTAACCCTGACTCTATGCTTTCATACACAAGTTGTATACCCCGCTAAAAGGAGGATAGGTGTAACTTACTTGACCGCACATAATGTCCCAGTAATAATACTTTTGTTAATTGACATTTCCAGTATTCTGTATCAACTGGTACTACCCACAGTTAACGACACTGACCGACATCTGTCCACAAATGCACAGGGAGAATGTGCAGCCTGTGCCTCTGAGAGGCTGGAATGAGTGCTCTGCACAAGAGAGAGAGAGAGAGCGATTCTTTATTAATCCCAAGGGGAACTTCACATACTCCAGGCAGCAGCATAACTGATGATTTAAAAAAAAAAAAAAAAAAATTTAGAGTGATTTTTACAATGCAGGTATAACGGACAAGAACTTTGTATAATGTTAACATCCACCCCCCCGGGTGGAAATGAAGAGTCGCATAGTGTGGGGGAGGAACGATCTCCTCAGTCTGTCAGTGGAGCAGGATGGTGACAGCAGTCTATCGCTGAAGCTGCTCCTCTGTCTGGAGATGATACTGCTCAGTGGATTCTCCATGATTGACGGAAGCCTGCTCAGCGCCCGTCGCTCTGCACTACCACTCTGATGTTAAAACATCAGTATTAAACTTTGACCTGATTTAAAACTAAATACGAGGGATATCCAGAAAAAAAAGGTTACAACAGCTGTTAAAAATCGAAAAATGAATAGATTTCAACCAAATTTACAGGGTATGTTCCAAAATATGTTTTTATTTCTCAACATAATCGCCGTCAACTTCGATGCACTTCTTCAGCCTGGGCACCAGCTTTTTTATACCCTCGTCGAATACGCTCGGCTCCACCTCCGAAAGCCACTTCTCCACTGTCTCCTTCACCTCCTCATCGTTGGAAAAACGTTTCCCACCCAAGAATTCTTTTACAATTCTTCCACAAGCTGACGATGGATCTCTGCCGCGGATTCGCGATGCAAAGTGAGGAACTTGATGACCGAACGAATCTTGCTTCGGCGGTAGGTGGAGCAAACGGCCTCAGCAGAGGTTGACGAACTCGCTTGCTGTGATGACATTTCACAACTGACTGACGCGGTCCCGGGCTTATTTTGACCGTTAGGACCCCCCTACACGCAGGTATGCCAACCTTCGAAAAAAAAAATTCCCTGCACCCTCCAGGGCACTTGTAACCTTTTTTTTCTGGATATCCCTCGTATATGCCTGTAACATCTCTTCAGCTGTCTCTTGATTTCATGTGTTGTGCTGGCTTTGCCTTTCTAGCAATAGTAGTCGGACATTGAGGCATTTTCACATGCACGATAACATTGGCAGAATGCACTATGTTTACAAAATAGCAAATTGACGAGATTTCAGAGTGGCAGGAATAAACTTTTGTATGTTTCGATGTGTGCCAGAATTCAGGGTATGCTGGGGTGGGATGTCAAAACTCCACCCACAATTGCTGATGAGAACAGACAAGTGAACAAGAAATGTATTCTTGCCTCAAGAAAAATAGTATGAAGAATCTGAATTTCAAGCTTTCTTTTATTGATGCCTCATATGTGAAAGCTGTGGTGAATCATGGGTGTTTAAGGCAGTTTTCATACTTGGATCCCAAACACTTTCAGCCCCATTGAACAGTTTCATGTGCTAAATTAATATAATCTAGGACTGTGATGAAATTCTGTAACTTTTTAAATGTACCCTTTTAAGACTGGTAATATTACTGTGTAAAATGTGTGTATTCTCCCTTCATCACTTTTTTTTTTTTTTTTTTTTGTTTTAGTGCTATACCACTCAAGGTCTTGAACTTGCAAGAGTTACAGTTGTAAACCCTGGGCTTCAAGTTGTATATGATACTTTTGTGAAAACTGATAATGAAGTCCTTGACTACAACACCAGGTAATTAAGGTAAAAGGTAATGAAGCCTTTAAGTAACTGCAGTTCTCAAAACTGTTTAGTGTAGTTCTGGGTTAAAGCTGGAGGGTGCTAATGGGATCTGTTAGTGGGGAACCATGGAAGATATGTTAACCTAGATGCTGTATATGCACTCCAACTCTGTCTGTGTGGTGTATTGCAGTGATCAAGCACAGCTCACCGTAAAAGAGGAGTTTGCTGTTAACATAAAATGCAAATGCCCGAAATACTCCAGAAATTCTCTGCAGTACATTTATCTGCTCGTATTAATATAAAAATCCTAAGCCTAAAAGTGCAACGATTTTATGTCACACTTTAAATCTGGCTTATTTTAAAACCTACATATATATCATTTTCAGAATATATCAAACCTTTAATGTGATGTTAGCTTTTCAGATTCTTCTGTTTTTTAAATTATAAACTAAAAAAATATCAAGAACTCTCGTCCCACGAGATGAGACTTTGTTCCAAAATATTTAACCAGGCCTGGGGTCGGAAATAAAAGATAAAGAGTAGATGACACAGACAGCTGCTGTACAGGCTTTTAAATGTTTGCTCGATCAGCTGCTGCCGTGCTGCGCTTCAAAGAGGAGGTTAAAAAAACTTGTATCGCCGTTTAGGAGGAGCGACTGCTTCTCCTTGGGGTGCGTTCAGCCCCCCTCTTCAACGCGAGTGGCAGAGACATGAAGTACAGGCCAGGGTGGTTGGTGAGCGAAGCGAGCAGAGGGAAAACCCCCTAGTATTTTATTTACTTTTATTTACAGTTTTTAGTGTGTCTGTGTTACGAACAGATGTCTGTTTCTGTGACGAATGGAATGAATCTGTTAAAGTATGCCATGGGAAGAATGTAGGCCTTTCTGGCACCGTCTCCATTCTATAATCCCAGTTTTAAATGCTGTTTGAAGATCATTCATTGTGGGTATGATGTCTTATTACCAGTATAAGTGTCTAATTCTCAAGGTATTCAGTTTAATATATTTAGGCATAATACAAAGGGAATGGTAATTCAGAGGTGAATTTATAGCTCTAAGAAATCTCTCAACTCTGTCTACATTGATTTTAATTAGATTTTCTGGAGTCACTGAGGAAGACTTGAAGCAAGCCTCTTCAACGATCCGTGACGTTCAGGCTGTACTGCTGAATCTGTTCAGTGCTGAAACGATCTTAATTGGTCATAGTTTTGAAAATGATCTATTTGCACTTAAGGTAGGTGTTTTTCATTCTTCTAATGAAAAGGATTTGTTCAGAAGTGGAATATAAATGGTATGTGTGAGCCTAACTGCTCTGTAGCAAGCTATCCAAGTGATTCTACCATTTTCATTTTAGATGATTGAAAGCCCTCCTTAGACTTGGGTGAAACATGTCAGATTAATGATTATTATAGTACCAGTAACGGCGTACTGCACGATAACGTGCAGTGAATACACTTGACGTGAGCATTCCTAGTTTTCAAACTCTTTCTCTGTCTCTGTTTAGCATTCTTTTGCTCAGAGGTTGATGCACTTGCTGCTTCCTGAGCAGCTCTTTTCTCCAGCCTAGCGGCCCGCTGCTTCTCTTTTGTTGGCATCTTTTCACGTTAAAACTGATTTAAGTTTTTGTGTTGCAATTACTTAGTATGTTTTCTTTAATGTTTCACTTAAGCTGGCACTTAAGTCTTCAATCTGCCTCAAGAATGATTAGTGAAGGTGGTAGAGAATGAGAACGGTGCCCATAAGTGTGTGCCACACGGCCGCCCTGCTGCGCGCTACCTAGAGTTGATTCTACAATAAGAGTACTATCCGCTTTCAGGGTGATGATTTTTATTAGACGTCACGTAATGTGTACCAAAGTCAATAGGTAAAATGGTTTGCGAGCTACAGGTGATTTAAAATCTGGACAGACAGGCAAATGAACAGCCACAGTAGCGTATTATATAGGAAGATGGCATTGTTTTGTGTGTGTCTTAAATCTGTTGTATTCCAGTGAAATGCTTGCTCCCTGGGAATATCCTTTTATGATTGCAGCTCATACTTATCTACACCTATCTTTTCCCAGTAACCACAGATCTTAAGACCACAAATCTTGTACAGGAAGAAAAAGATTAATGACTTTAAAATGCAGCTTTTAGCCCTAATATATATGAGGGGAAGTCAAAAAGTAAAGGGACATTTGAGAAAAGGGGCATTTATTCTAATGATAGAAATGTGAAACACACCTTATTTTTCTACATAACCTCCCTGGACTTCAATGCACTTTTCCCAACATTTCACAAGTTTTTTGATTCCGTTGGAAAAAGTTTTTCGGTTGCATCTGCAACCAATTTTGCATCTCATCAAACAACTATCACATTGTCCTCAGTGGTTGATGTTGATGGCCTGCCCGATCTTTCTTCGTCACATAAAGAAGTTCTTCCCTGTTTGAAGTGCTCTATCCATTCGTAGATCTTGCTTCGCGATAAACAGTTGTCACCATACTGTGCTTGCATTTGACAAATGTCTGCAGGTTTAACACCTTCTGCAAACAAAAAGCGAATCCCTGCCCTCACTTCCTCCTTGGTGCAGATCGACAATGGAGCTGTCATGTTTAACGGTCTGCTACACTCCAACGAATAACGCGGGAATAAGAGTTACACGTTGTATAGAAGTGTACATGTTGTATAGAAGTGTTGGTGACTACACTCATTCAGCGCTGGATACGAGCAGTGTTACCAAACTCTGAAAAGAGAAATTAAAAAAATCCCTTTTGACTTCCCTGTGTGTGTGTGTGTGTGTGTGTGTGGATGGAAGTGTATAATACAGATACCACTGAGAAGCCATGGACTAATACATTCTTATACTATTTCATTAGGGTATTTGTGTTCATTGTTGGGGGAGTTGCAGGCATTTCTCGTAGCCACAGGTTTGATGGGATATGTTCCATGTGCTCCTCTTCGGGCTCCCCTGTTCCAATCACTAATTTGATTAAAGCCCAACTTTTACAATACTTATTGTCACAGCTGCCAAAATAACTTTCAGCATGTCTTTGTACAAATGTATGTATTCTAAACTTTTTTTTTTTTTTGGTAAACTCTGGTCATTTCTCATTTGTCAAATGTCATCTTCTGTATCCAATTGGTCCATCAAGCTCATGGTGTGGTGTGTGTGTGTGCGTTGGTTTTTTTTTTTTTGTTCAGATCAGGGGTGTACAACTCCATTCCTATAGTACTGCAGTTGCTACAGGTTTTCAATTCAACCCTTTTTCTTAAATGGTGACAAGTTTTTCCTGATTAACTCTTTTGCCTTAATTAACAAACTTGCTATTTGAATCTCATTGTTTGGATGCTAATTAAAGGAAAACTTAAGGGGTATGAGTATTAAACTGAGCCAACACATGACCAGCAAAATATATTAACCATATAATATCTGAATTTAAAGGTAAAGGGCTCAGTAATGTTGATCTGCTGTGGTCTATAAAATTTTGTCTGTGTTCATAGACAAAGGAACATCAACAGTTTTGGAAGTTTCTGCCATGGCAGAATGAGTGGCAACAATCCAAGGAATCAATTGGTTTAACAATAGGAACTGGTTTCTAATTAAAGTTGTAGCTTGAGGCCCCAATTTAAATGCTATTCTGCCTCACCTTTTTTGTTTGGCTGCCATTTAAGGGGGGGGAAACAGAAGCCTCCCCGTGTCTGCGTGGGTTTCCTCCCACAGTCCAAAGACATGCAGGTTAGGTGCACTGACGATCCTAAATTGTCCATGTGTGCCCTGCGGTGGGCTGGCAACCTGCCCGGGATTTGTTCCTGCCTTGCGCCCTGTGTTTGCTGGGATTGGCTCCAGCAGAGAACCCCCCCCAAATGTGACCCTGTGTTTAGGATATAGCAGGTTGGATAATGGATGGATGGAAAAATAGAAGCAATTTAGTGGACTGAATGGTAAAAGAAACCAGTTACTTTAAAACTGGGGTGGGCAGATTCAGTCCTGGATGGCTGCAGTGGTTGCAGGTTTTTGCTCCAACCCAGTTGCTAAAGAAGCCCTTATTGCTGAAGTATCACTTCTGCTTCACTTTAGTTGTCTCGTTCGTTAAGATTTTTGAACCCTTATTGCTTATTTTAGTCTTTAACAGCTGTAGTCTTTGATTTTTAATTGCTCCCTATTAGCAATAAGATACAAAAGAAACCAACATTTCTCCATTTAGCTTGTTTCCATTTATACCTGTGTGTATTTATCATGCACTATTGGGTTTCATTAAATACTTGTAAGGAAAGTAAAGAGAAAAATGTGAAGCACTGAGAATAACTTGTCGGTTTAAGACTTCAAATCATTTGGATGATATCCTTAGAAAGGAAAAAAAATGTAGGATATGAGAATGACTTGACATGGCAGAATTAAAGCACTAGCAAGCCATGAAATTAAATTGACAAGGATTGTTTTTTAATTAAGCAACTGGGTTGGAACAAAAACCTGCAATCGCTGCAACCCTCCAGGACTGAATCTGCCCATCCGTGATTTTAAAATGAAGGAAAAAAGCAGGTAATTAACAAACAGTGGTCACTAATTAAAAGGGCTTGAATGAAAAGCTGCAGTAGTTCTGCAGGACTGCAGTTGGAGACCCTTAGTTTCGACAGAGTAGTTGCAATATGTATTCTTTGCCACGACTTTTAAATCCGTCTGTTTTCTTTTGTCATGAGAAAAGGAAACTTTTTTTTTTTTTCCTTGTGGCAAAGGAAGCCTAACCATTTCAGACTTTCTTAGAATATCAAAGTTAAAGAGCTCACTAAACCGTGAGATCTGTTAAGATACTTTATTAATCCCAAGGGGAAATTCACCTACTCCAGCAGCAGCATGCTGATTAAACTATTACATTAAAAAGTGATAAAAATGCAGGTATAACGGACAATAACTTTGTATAAGGTTAACGTTTAACCCCCCCCCGGGTGGAATTGAAGAGTCCCATAGTGTGGGGTCTCCTCAGTCTGTCAGTGGAGCAGGACGGTGACAGCAGTCTGTCGCTGAAGCTGCTCCTCTGTCTGGAGATGATCCTGTTTAGTGGATTTTCCATGATTGGCAGGAGCCTGCTGAGTACCCATCGCTCTGCCACGGATGTCAAACTGTCCAGCTCCGTGCCTACAATAGAGCCTGCCTTCCTCACCAGTTTGTCCAGGTGTGAGACGTCCTTTATGCTGCCTCCCCAGCACACCACCGTGTAGAAGAGGGCGCTCACCATAACTGTCTGGTAGAACATCTGCAGCATCTTATTATCTTAAGACCTGGTTTGTTGGAATAAAATCCCTCTGCCTACAGAGGTCCCAAAGAACTAAACATGAAAACCATCTGCTATTCCCAAATTGTAGAACCATGCTGCAAAACAATAGTGGTGGGGTATTTTGACATGGTCTGTATAGCTTTATATTCAGAAGAACCTGGGATTTGCAGTAAATCACTTATTTATAGTAGAGGATGTGTTCAAGTCTGCTGTAAATATTAAGACTTAAAATCACTTGGAAAGCTAAAGTTCTTAACACTGAGCTACATTCATTGTGTAAAAATGTGCTATATAAATTTAGACTTGAATATATGAAGTAATCGTAATGGTGACTGGCTCTTCGAAAAGAGGTAGCAGCCTAAGAATCAATTGTAGGAATTGGTAGAAAATGTGGAGGCTCTTTCATGAATATGGGGACAAGCTTATATTGTTTAATGACCTCTTGAATTGATTTTTCAGCTCCTTCACAGCACTGTTGTTGACACTTCTATTGTATTTCCACATCGTTTGGGCCTACCAAATAAAAGAGCACTTAGGACACTTATGGCAGAATACCTTAGACGAATCATACAAGAAAATGGTAGGTTGTGTGATGTGTCATGTAAATGGGGCTGGGAGAGGAAGTCTTTAATGTACACATTTTGAAATTTAATATATGGAATTGTGTAACATTTTTATGCTGAAATGAGGAGTATGTTCTTGTAAACATTCACCCTTGGAGCGGGAGAGGTGTTGATGGGGCGGCTTTCCCTGCCAGTTAAAAATGAATTGCCTCTACGTAGAGCTACCCTGATGGATTCTAGCCCCTTCTGACTTTGGATCATCTGTGGCATTGCTTTCTCAAAGCTATTTGAGACCTCCAATTCACAGTATACATATTTAACCAAATCTGCTGTAATGTAGAAAATCCCAAGCAAATTTCAGTTTCGGTACTCGCCACTGATTTTAATTGTCAAATGCTACCCCGAGTGTTAGTCTTCCCCAAAAAAAAAAAAAAAAAAAAATCCCCACCATAATCATGTTATAGATAATATGCCTTTCAGGTTGGTGGTGGTACAGTGGGGGAAAATGAGAATTGAACAGGTGAACGTTTTTTCTCAGTAAATATATTTCTAATGGGGCTATTGACGTGAAACTTTCACCAGATGTCTGTAGCAACCCAAATAATCCACACGTACATGAGAAATAGTCCTTGTGTTATTCCACAACTAAGTATTGAACACACGCACTGAAATTTAATACCTGGTAGTGAAGCCTTTGTTGGTAATGACATCTTCAAGACATCTTCTGCATGGAGAAACCAGTCGCATGCATTACTCGGGTGTGCTTTTTTGCCCAAACTGCCTTCAAATCTTGAAGGTTCCGGGGGGGGCCTCTCCTATGAACTCTGATCTTCAGTTCTTTCCATTGGATTCAAATCCGGTGATAGACTGAGCCATTCTCTGGGTTTTGGAATCATTGCCTTGCTGAAATGTCCCGTTCACCCCACCCCCGTTTCATCTTCGGCATCCTGGTGGATGGCAGCAGCTTATTAATGCCAGCTCCATACTATGATGATCCCACCTATGGTGTTTTTGGGGTGATGTTGCTGTGCCATTTCTTCTCCAAACATGGTGTATGTAGTGACATCCGAAGAGTTCAGTTTTGCTCTCATCTGACCAGGTTCTATTCTCTCCGTATTTCCTTGGCTTGTCCAAATGTTGTGCAGCAAACTTTTAAATGAGCTTCAACATGCTTTTTGTTCAGCAGTGTAGTCTTGCTTTGGTGAGTGTGCATAGCGGCCATGGCGCTGGAGTGTATTACTTGTTTTCTTTGGAACAATTTGGACCTGCTAATTCCAGGTCTTTTCTGAAGCTCTCAGCAAGTAGTCCACAGCTCTTCTGATTTATTCTTTGGACTCCTCCATCAAATCTTCTAAGGAGCACCTGGTGGTGACTGGTTTATGGTGAAATGATGTTCTTTCCACTTCCAGTGAGCACCATTGGGGCCATAATCTGGAACATTCAGAAGTTTAGAAATAAGTCTGTAGCCAATTCCGTCAGTATGTTTTGTAACAATATGGTTGTGATGGTCTTGAGAGAGAGAGCTCTTTGCTTTTACCCATCGTGCGATGCTTCTTGTGTGACACCTTGGGGATGAGAAACCTTTTTCTAGGACATCGGTTAGGACTAAACCAACGAATATTAATTTGCACTTAATTTTTCCTGTGTCATTCCACTTTATTACACAATTTAATTTTGATTTCTTTGTATGTGTGAATTACTTGGGTTGTTACTGACATTTGGTTTAAAATTTCATGTTAATGACCCCATTAGAAATATATTTACTGAGAAAAGCATTGAAGCATTCAATGTTTATTTCCCTTCTGTATGTTTTGGACACTTAGCCTGTAGTAGTAGTTGAAGGTTGGGCTTTTTATATCTCTCTATCTCTCTCTATCTATATGTGACATTTTAGGATTTTTTTTTTTTTTTTTTTTTTTTTTTGGTTGTGAATGACCAAGTCTCAAGTGCAGCAGAAAGTCTAGTAAAGTAGATCATACATTTGTCTCGGTGTGAAAGTTTACAGAAGTTTAAATGGGAGGTTAAATTTGAACGGAAAGACCTTGCATTGTAATGTTCAACATCTCTACAATAATGTGATGTTTGGAAACTATTGAAAGTGCCTTGACTTTCAATCCAATGTTTCAGCAGAGACCTGTTCAGACAATGGCATTTGGGCGTTTCTTGGGCGTTTTTATAAACTCCCCAAAATGCAGTGAAAGATTCAGTAAAGTCAAGGGTGAACCTAAGCTGCCCCAAATGCCATGGCAGACTAAACTTTTTTTTTTTTTTTTTTGTTTTTTGTGTTAGTAATGTAGGAAAAGTTGCAAAGTGAAGATGACACTAGGGTTAAAGAATGAAAATGGCCTTGTCATAAAGTTCTTATACAGTAAACTGGAGTGGTATAGGGGCAGATCGCATAATGCCACTTTCCAGCCGTTGCAGGCTTTGTCACCTCTTGTGGATGCTAGGCTTGGCCAAGATTTGCATGCTCATATCTCCTACCAACCAAAAAAAAAAATAAAAAATTTTTATAATTTCCATACAGTATAGCCAGAGGTGGTTGTGAAAATGGCATTTCCAAATGAGTACACTAGCCCAAATGGCCAGGAATTCATTTAATTCTGTTACCACCAGTTCCAGAGAAGGACTGGGTCTGGCAGCAGATGCTTGAAGTCCTGTTCACTCCTTCACCTTTTTTTAACTGAAGTCTTTAGTATTATTAAGATAAGAGACTTTAGTGTACAGTTTGGAGAGAATGATCATTTTTAATGGGGACCGGGGTTGCTTCAGTTCTTTGTTTTTTCATTTTAAGTGGATTTTGTAAAAGATTTAAGTTGTTGTCTCCCTCTAACAGGAAAAACACACCTTTTAAGTTTTACTTTACTTTGAATTTTCAGTGGGAGGTCATGACTCCAGTGAAGATGCTACAGCTTGTATGGAGCTGATGCTTTGGAAAGTAAAAGAGGATGCAAAAGGAAAGCGATGGTGACTTTTTTTTTTGGTTGGTTTTTTGGCTCCTGCATATCTTCTGGAATGAAAATATCTGCTGCCACGTCAGTGGCTCTCCAGCAACTGTGCACATATTGGGTGTGGGGGCTTTTTTTTTTTTGGGGGGGGTGTTTTTGCAGTTTAAAATAAACTGTAGCAGAAGGATACCATAGTGAAATAGCCTAAGCTAGGCCTCATGCTTATAGTCAAGTTAACTTTAATTTCAGATGTGTGATAAATTTAATACATTGGATACAACTGATGCAGTTAAAGACGTCACCATGTAAACTGTTCATTAAAATACTTGAGTGCCTTGTGTGCAGTTTTATTTATTTTGGGAGGGACTTACACATCCCATCTACCCCCCCCACCCCAAGCTTTCACAATTTCAGCTCTACACAGCACACACGACTGCCTCAGTTGCAGTTTTTAGAGAGGTTGTCATTTTTTCTTCAGTCAGTTCTTTAGAAAGCCACACTGGTGATCCTGACCCCTCTCTTCCATGTTCTAAAAGCTGTGGTCAAGCCACCGAGAAAGTCTGAGCTGCCCCCTCCAAAAGTCAGTGGACGGTTAGCTATCTGCTGTGTAAAGGGAATACAAATGCACTTGAAACAACTAGCGGAAGAGCAAAAGCCACTCATCCCACTTGCCACGCATTTGCTCAATACCCTCCGTCTTTTGCCTATTAACGTGTGCCCTTGCAGCACTGTGTTTTACAGGATGATCTTCTGTTTGGTGTAATGTGTTGCTTTTGTGCTCTCGTCACCATCTGTTAATCAAAAATTAAAGTGGGTTTTCTTTCTATTGTCCTTGGGTCTTGACTGTCCCACCTCTTAACTTTGGCCTGGTGGCTTCCTTGCTTCAGCATCAAGTTTGTTAATTAGATGTAACATTCAATGCAACCAGAAGCTGGAGAGCTGATCTCAAAAGTCCTGTGTGTTAGTTTCTTTTTCTTTTAGCACAATTTGCTGAGAATCTGCTCAAGTTTGCCAATCCTAAAATTCTTAAAGTAACATTAAGCTGAGATTTGAAGGTCC
This sequence comes from Polypterus bichir lapradei, assembly GCA_026402145.1. Lineage (NCBI taxonomy): Eukaryota > Metazoa > Chordata > Cladistia > Polypteriformes > Polypteridae > Polypterus > Polypterus bichir. The sequence continues at coordinate 98,325,231 of JANRMT010062837.1, forward strand.
TTAAACTGGTGTTGTCTACCCCATTCCTTCGTCCCTTACAGTGATATGAAAAAGTTTGGGAACCCCTCTCAGCCTGCATAATAATTGACTCTCCGGTCAACATAAAAGATAACAGAGGTATGTCTTTCATTTCCTAGGAACATCTGAGCACTGGGGTGTTTTCCGAACAAAGATTTTTAGTGACGCAGTATTTAGTTGTATGAAATTAAATCAAATGTGAAAAACTGGCTGTGCACAAATGTGGGTCCCCTTGTAATTGTGCTGATTTGAACGCCGGTCACTGCTCAATGCTGATGACTTGGTTGGATGAGCTCATCAAGCCTTGAACTTCATAGACAGGAGTGTCCAATCATGAGTGGTAAAAGGTATTTAAGGTGGTCAACTGCAAGTTGCGCTTCCTTCCCTTTGACTCTCCTCTGAAGAGTGACAGACAGCATGGGATCCTCAAAGCAACTCTCTAAAGATCTGAAAACAAAGATTGTTGAGTCTCCTGGTTTAGGGGAAGGCTACAAAAGGCCATCTCAGAGGTTTAAACTGTCAGTTTCAACTGTAAGGAATGGAATCAGGAAATGGAAGGCCACAGGCACAGTTGCTGTTAAACCAACCCAGCAGGTCTGGCAGGCCAAGAAAAATACTGGAGCGGCATATGAGCAGGATTGTGAGAATGGTTACAGACAACACACAGATCACCTCCAAAGACCTGCAAGAACATCTCGCAGCAGATGGTGTATCTGTACATCGTTCTACAATTCAGCACAATTTGCACAAAGAACATCTGTGTGGCAGGGTGATGAGAAAGAAGCCCTTTCTACACTCACACCACAAACAGAGTCGCTTGTTATATGCCAATGCTCATTTAGACAAGCCAGATTCATTTGGGAACAAAGTGCTTTGGACTGATGAGACAAAAATGGAGTTATTTGGTCAGAACAAAGACAGCTTTGCATGGCGGAAGAAGAACACCGCATTCCAAGAAAAACACCTGCTACCTCCCTTCAAATGTGGTGGAGGTCCCATCATGCTGTGGGGCTGTATGGCTAGTTCAGGGACTGGGGCCCTTGTTAAAGTCGAGGGTCGGATGAATTCAACCCAATATTAACAAATTCTTCAGGATAATGTTCAAGCATCAGTCACAAAGTTGAAGTTAAGCAGGGGTTGGATATTCCAACAAGACAATGACCCGAAACACAGTTGGAAATCTACAAAGGCATTCATGCAGAGGGAGAAGTACAATGTTCTGGAATGGCCGTCACAGTCCCCTGACTTGAATATCATAGAAAATCTATGGGATGAGTTGAAGCAGGCTGTCCATGCTCGGCAGCCATCAAATTGAACTGAACTGGAGAGATTTTTTTATGGAAGAATGGACAGAAATACCTCCAGCCAGAGTCCAGGCACTCATCACAGGCTATAGGAGGCGTCTAGAGGCCAAAAGGAGGCTCAACTAAGTATTGATATTATATCTCTGTTGGGGTGCCCACATTAATGCATCTGTCTAATTTTGTTATGATGCATGTTTTCTGTTAATTCAATAAATTTAATGCCACTGCAGAAATCCTACTGTCTCCATAAGGCATGTCGCATATTAAAAGAAAGTTGCTACTTTGAAAGCTCAGCCAATGAGAAACAAAAATCAAAAGAATTAAAAGGGGGTTCCCAAACTTTTTCATAGGACTGTATTCCATCTGTCTGTAATCGTGCATGTGAAGAAAAACTTATAAAATCTGTGTGACACAAATAATGCAAGATATTTTTAATGGACATTTTTGTTTACTGTTTGTCTGTGTTGTTCATCTCAGGCGCCTATTAGAAACATCCATCCATTATACAACCATACCCTAGCTACAGGGTCATGGGGGTCTGCTGGAGCCAATCCCAGCCAACACAGGGTGCAAGGCAGGAAACAAACCCAGGGCAGGGCACCAGCCCCCCATAGGGCACACACTAGGGACAATTTAGGATCGCCAATGCACCTAACCTGCATGTCTTTGGACTGTGGGATGAAACCCACGCAGACACGGGGAGAACATGCAAACTCCACGCAGGGAGGAACCGGGAAGCGAACCCGGGTCTCCTAACTGCAAGGCAGCAGTGCTACCCACTGCGCCACCGTGCCACCCCCTATTAGAAACATGACCAACATTTTCCATGAAAAGATGAGATTTTTATTTTTCTTCTTGGTCATTACTATACACCACATGGGTTAAGTAAAATAAATATTTTTTGGGGTGTAGTATTTCTTCATTGGCAGCTATAATTGGCTACTAATTAAGGAAGTGGTTGGAACTAAAACCTGTAGCCAAGGTGTATCCAGCAGGGGGCGCTAGCTCCCTTGTTGGAATGAGTTCTTTTGTAATTGCGGCGTGTTACATAACCAGAATCTATATAGATATAATATTAAAAGGCGATATCCCTCCCTTAGTGATACGGCGGTAAGAAATCACATAGGAGAAATAACTTCCATCCATTATCCAAACTACAGGGTCACGGGGGTCTGCTGGAGCCAATCCCAACCAACACTGGGCGCAAGGCTCCAACCCACTGCAGGGTGCGCACACACTAGGGACAATTTAGATTGGCCAATGCACCTAACCTGCATGTCTTTGGACTGTGGGAGGAAACCGGAGTACCCAGAGACATTTTTTTGATTTCCTGGGTAATCCCGTTACTGATTGTGTCATGGCTGTCTGCAGGATGGAGGTATTTGGTGTCTTGCAAAGGAGTCACCGCTTTGAAGTTTTGGCCGGTTGAGTTTACAAACAATACAAAGTTGTGACAACAGACCAGGGGGGTATTTTCCGTACGTCGCTTAAATCATCCGAGATCAGATGCCTCATCTTGGATGAGTTAATGCTAGTGAAGCTCATCTGGGATAAGTCAGTTTTTCAAACGCAGCCGTGTAATAAATTAGTCTAGCTGGATCTAATCATCCGAGATGAATGTGCGCGCCCGCGCTGATTGAAAAGCCCATATATATTGAGTCTAGAAAACATGATCAGCAAGTCTTTGATAGGCTGCAACAAAATGACAAAGGAACGGGCACATTTTTTTTTCATACAAGCTGAGCAGGACCTTTTATTCGAAGGATACGAAGAATTTCAAGATTTAATATGCACAAGGGGTAACACTGCAAAAGCAGCCCAAACCAGAAAAGACGGCTGGCAAAAAGTGGCCGACAAATTAAACGCTAAGAAGTGTGCATTGTACTTACTGAATGCAGCGTTTCATTTCCTGTGTGTCAGATTAATTATTATTTAATATGTCATAATTCCAGATCAAACGTGAGCACAAGGAGAACATGGGAACAGGTTAAAGTGTAGTACAAGAATATACTTCAAACTGGTAAATACTGGTATATAACTATTTAAGGAATTGTTGACATAAAGAGTCATACTGTATATAATATAAAAAAACATTAATTTTAACGCTAATAAGAAGACAGACAAGCAAAGAACAGGTGGAGGTCCACGCGGTCCAGACCTAACCCCTGCAGAAGAGTTGGCTCTCCAGCAAAATGCCCATCGCCCTGTTTCTGAGGGCATTCCAGGGGAAAGCTCCTCCTCAGAACCAGTGGCAGGATGCAGTGGTCACTTCATTTCAGGTAAAGGATGGTCATTGCATACATTTGTCCTCAATGTGTGCCATAGGTATGCTCCATATAGCCCTCTATTTTTGTTGGGTCAGTTGCAGGGAATGTCATATCCCTAGAACTTGTGTCTGACCAACGAGATATTGACGAAGGTCAACTATTTGATGAAGACACTGTGTCTGATTATTCATCAGGAGGAGAGGTACATTTTCCAAATAATGTTTGATCAAACTCCACTCTGATCAGTCCCATGTGCCCCAATCACATTTGGAAATCCTGGGTAATGAGAATGTTAGGCTGATTGTGAGATTCTTTATGGAACTGTGGGTGTTTTTGCCCGTGTACCTGCAATGGCATGAAACGCCTCTTTTATTGGCTGCACACACAGGTGTCCAGAAAACACTATGAAAACCTAAAGGAAATATTTCAGAGCCAAACAGACTTTACGAATTGCCTGGCAAACTGCACTCTTAGATCGATTTTCCGCATCGCCTACAGTATATAAAAAAAAGTGCCGCTTGCAAAAAACCTCAAAGCAATGCATACTGTCTGTGTGGTTGTGAGAGCCGGACTTCGCCTAGTTTGACTTTGAATATAAGGTGCTAATAAATCTTTGAGGTACAATATTCCCCCCTGGCTAAAGCGGGATCTTTCGAAAAGAATTTCCTCCGGGAGTAATAAAGGATCTTGCAGATCGCACAGAACCCTCTCTATATGAAATTCTCTTCTTATAATTTGCGCACCGATATCAATTGGTCGCTCATTCATGAACGGCAAAGCCATGACTGAATGAACTCCACGCACGGACACTGATTAAGTGTGTGAGCTAATCCTCGTTTACACAAAAGGAATCTGCTCCGAGCAGGTTTGAGGATTTGGATGTGCTGCTATGACGACACATCCAGCAAGAGTTTCGAAAAACCGACAGATCCAGGATCAGGCCAAATCGTCAACAATTACATCCGGCTAAACGAGTAATCCACGTATGAAAAATAAATACCCCCCTGCTCCTTCCTTGGAGGATGTTTGTATTCACCTGACTTGGAGATTACATGTCTGACAATATTGGTTTCTAATCAGCATATCTGTACTCATTCATGGTTGGTAACAATACGTTTTGTTAACTTGTGTTTTCATTATTTGTTAAACCCAGGAAATTTAGATGTGCCATTGTTTAAACCGACTGTCCAGGACTGACAACGGCAGGGACTGAAAGAGATTTAAACTTCTGGGCAGGAGAAGGCAGAGGAGGGAAGGTCCACTGAGAACGCTGCCAAGATACTCGCAGAGAGCACAGGGGCTCGCTGGCAGACTGGGGTACGTGGCTGGTGCGACGTGAGGGACACGGACGGCAACACTTGCCCCGAGGGAGGAAGAGACGGCTCCACAAGAAGACGGCTGTGGGTCTAATGAGAGAGGGAAGCTGCATGAGAGGACCGTGCAAAGCTGGTGGACGAGAAGTGCGGTGTGCCGAGGTGCCAGCAACACAAGGAGCCCCGAGTGGAGGAAAAGAACGACGAGGAGATGCTGAAAGGGATTCCATGATTTAACAAAACTTCTGTTGGGACGATTAATTGTTGGGGTAACACTGTGCACAAACTGAACTCTGCACCACTAAAGGTTGTATCCTCCAATTCTTGTTTTGACAGACTTTTAGAGTGTGGACTGTGTGTTTTCCTTTCAAAAAGAAAAGAAATTCGTTCCTGATATTTTTAGATTTTATGTTCGTTTATCTTTTAAGTGTACTTTATATTGTCTTGTGTAATAGAAGTTAGTGTTGCTTTTCCTGAAATTACTGTTGTGCCTTTTATTGTGTGTTTACTCACCACCCAATTTAAAGAAACCTGTGTGCTATTATCGCTAAATTTCAGGAGTTCCCAGTCTCTTAATAAAACTGGGTGGCGTAGTCAGTTATGTCTAGATTAGACTACCTAACCTGTCACACGAGTGCAGTCAATGGCTCCGATTACATTAGTACACGGGTGACGAACTCGGGGCCTGGTGAGCCGCAGTGGCTGCAGGTTTTCATTCTAACCCTTTCCCTAATCAGTGGCCAGTTTTTACTGGTAATTAACTCCTTTTCCCTTCATTTTAATAGCCCTGTTTTTAAGGATTCAGTGCTCTGAATTGATTCTTTTCTTCATTAAATGGCAGCCAAGCAGAAATGAGATGTGAAACAAGCCAACAGATGACCAGCTAAACTGGGGCTTCAAACTCCTAACAATTTCACTCCAACCAGCTCCTTAATGAGAAGCCAGTTCTTGCTGTTAATTCAAACAATTACTTAATTCCTTGGCCTGTTGCTGCTCTCATTCTGCCACAGCAGACATTTCCAAAACTGTTGATTTTCTTTTTTTTCTAAGAACACCGTCAAGATGTTTTGGTGACCTGAGAGATCAGCCTTACTGAGGCCCTCACCTTTCTTTATGTTCAGATAACAAGGTTAGCTGGTGATGTGGCAGCTTGTTTTGTGTCTCGTTATTATTTGGCTCCTCATTAAGGAAAAAGAAAGAACTAAGGCACGGGTGTCGAACTCCAGTCCTTGAGGGCCGCAGTGGCTGCATGTTTTCATTCTAACCATCTTCTTCATTAGTGAGCCATTTTTACTGCTAATTAACTTCTTTTGCCTTCATTTTAATTAACTTGACTCGGGCCCCTTAGTTGTCTCATTTTCCTTAATTAGTAGCCAAACAATAATGAGACATCAAACAAGCCACCATATGACCAGCTCACCTGTGCCCATCGCACAATATCTGAAAATAAAGAAAGGTGAAGGTCTCCGTAAGGCTGATCTCTCAGGTCACCAAAACATTTTGATGATGTTCTTAGAAAAAACAGAAAAATCAACAGATTTGCAAATGTCTGCTGTGGCAGAATAAGAGCAGCAACAAGCCATTGAATTAAATAACGGGCTTAATAAACAGCAAGAATCAGCTTCTCATTAAGAGACTGGTTGGAGTTTGAAATCCCAGTTTAGCTGGTCATCTGTTGGCTTGTTTCACGTCTCATTTCTGTTTGGCTGCCATTTAATGAAGAAATACATGAATTCAGAGGACTGAATCCTTAAAAACAGGGCTATTGAAATGAAGGGAAAAGGAGTCAATTAGCAATGAAAACTACTCACTGATTAGGAAAAGGGTTAGAATGAAAAGCTGTAGTCACTGCGGCCCTCCAGGCCCAGAGTTTGACACCCCTGAACTAAGGGGTCTGAGTCAAGTTAATTAAAACAAAGGCAAAAGAAGTTAATTAGCAGCAAAAACTGGTCACTTATGAAGAAGATGGTTAGAATGAAAACCTGCAGCCACTGCGGCCCTCCAGGACCGGAGTTCGCCACCCGTGCACTAGGGCAAGTTTGAACGACGTCAATCTGACTGACCCACATGTCTTTGGAAATGAATCCTCTAGCATGACAACAATTTGTAGGAAAAACATTTCAAAACTGGGGTGACATAAATAACTTATTCAATTATGAACATATCCCATATTCCAGGCAGAGGAGTAGCTTCAGTGACAGACTTTTGTCACTGTCCTGCTCCACTGACAGACTGAGGAGATCGTTCCTTCCCCACACTATGAGACTCTTCAATTCCACCCGGGGGAGTAAATGCTAACATTTTATTTTTATTTATTTATTTATTTATTTTATTACTATTTAATTTAATATTGTTTCTTTGTATCAGTATACTG
>JANRMT010062837.1:98372506-98398938 GCA_026402145.1 Polypterus bichir lapradei
TGAACAATTATTGCACACTTTCTGTAAATCCAATAAACTTCATTTCACTTCTCAAATATCACTGTGTGTGTCTCCTATATGATATATTTAACTGACATTTTTTATCGTAACAACCAACGATTTATACAGGAAAATAATGACTATTAACAAGGTTGCCCAAACTTTTGCATCCCACTGTATATCGCTCCTGCAAGCGAACTATGATTCTTAGCGTAAAGTCGCAAAATCGACGGGAAAGTTCAAGGAAATTATAGAAAAAAAAACAATCTAAATCTCATTTTCCCGTGAAAGGTGGGCAGACAGACGTTGGATTTTATACATAGAGAGAGATGCTGATATCCATCTTACTAGCAAAGTGAGAGCTGTGCAGACTCTACAATTTGTTTCAAAAGCAAAGCAAACAAAGAAATTGGGAATAAAGACGGATACAGTAGACAGAACTTTATTTATCTCCAGTGGTAAATTTTTCTTTTGACAGATATCACATCAGTAATTGTGACCGTTGTCCGTAACTTACCATTGCTGAATGTCCACGCTGTCACAGGTTCACTGCATTGTAGTGAAGATTTATATTTGACACAGACTTTGCAGCTATACTTCTGTTTAGGCTCCAGGCCAGAAATGTCACATGTTGTGTCACTCCAGACTTCCTTCAGTGATACAGAATTATTAGTCCCATCCTTAATTTTAAAATATTCAATCTTGTATGTTGTGTCCTCTTTTGGAAATCCATCCACTGCCTCCCATGAGATGTTCAGAGTGGACTGGTTGACTGGTATTAGCTTAACAGCAGAGGGTTTAGGAAGTTCTACAAGATTAAATCAAAAATTCCTTCATTTTTATTTTTAACATGGATCACATTTTCTTACAAATCTTAATTATAAAAGAAGTTACCCTAAGTTAATACAGTCAGGATTTTCAAAATTCTTAACGTGTTTCTAGACGGCCTCTACTGTTTTTGTGGTCTTTTGTTTGCTTGCTGTTATTGTTTGCTTAAAATAATTTCAGTATTTGCAGCACTGCACGTTAGTGACATAAACAGTGTGCACGGCAAGGCCACAGGCGTCATTGTCACACAGATACCTAGGAAAAAAAAAAGCTTTCCTTTCTGTATATTAGCTAAATCAGAAACACACTTTATTACCATTAAATTGAAAGACGGTCTTAGTAAAAATTTGATCCTATCAAAAAACTGAATATATATTAGGTATTCGATATTAGGTTTTATTTAATTCAATTAATGTGGCCATTGACCCTCATTCTATGATGGGATTAAATAGCACTGTTCATTCATCTGAGCAGTTTCTATCATTCTTTGTCAGCAAAATTGATGCTATCCGCCGTGGCATTGTTCAAACTGGCTATGAACTTCCTACTGTTAATCATGACATTGTTCTAGATTCCTTTGATCCTGTCTCACTTTCAATGCTAAAAAGGACTATTGACACCCTTAAACCAGCCTCCAGCCCCCTCGATATTGTACCACCACGTCTCTTAGTGGAAGCCTTTGATGTGTTGGGCCCATCTTTACTAGCCATTATAAATGACTCTATTAGTTCGGGGGTTGTGCCCTCATTTTTTAAACATGCTGCAGTCCGTCCCCATCTAAAAAAGGCAGGATTAGATCCTGGAGTTTTAACCAACTTTCGTCCAATTTCCCAGCTGCCATTTCTGGCTAAAATTCTAGAAAAAATAATTTATAATCAATTGGTCAATTGCCTTAACTCCAATAATTTATTTGAGATCTGCCAATCTGGTTTTAGGCGTTATCATGGTGTTGAAACGGCCCTCCTGAAAGCGTTCAACGACATCTCTCTTATTACTGACTCAGGTGATGCGGCAGTCCTTGTCCTCCTTGATCCGTCCGCTGCCTTTGACACCATCGACCATGAAATATTACTGATGCGGCTTGAACATCTTGTTGGGCTTAAAGGGGCTGCTCTTAACTGGTGCAGGTCATATTTAACTGGTAGACACTTTTCAGTGACTTTAAATTCCTCTTTTTCATCTACTGCTCCTCTCAAATATGGTGTTCCTCAGGGATCCATTTTGGGTCCTATTTTATTCTCTATATACCTTCACCCTATTGGAGCGATTTTTAGGAAATTTAACATTTCTTTTCACTGCTATGCTGATGATACTCAGGTTTATATTCCCGTCTGCAACTCTGCAATGAATCAACTGCACAACTGTCTTTCTGAACTAAGATCCTGGATGGCTAATAGTTTTCTTGATCTGAATCAAAATAAAATGGAGGTGCTTATATTGGGTCCACCAGCTAAAGCCCAAATTGGTCTCGGACTTCTCAGCTCTTTCTCTGTCTTTTCCAAACCTCAAGTCCGCAATCTTGGTGTTATCTTTGATAGTAACCTCTCTTTTGAGAAACAAGTAAATTCTGTAGTCGAGAGTTGCTTTTTCCAACTTCGTCTATTAGGTAAGATCGAGCCTTTTTTATCTTCTAAAGATCTTGAGAAAGCTACTCATGCTTTTATTTTTTCTCGCCTCGATTACTGCAACTCGCTGTATTCTGGGATTAGCAAATCTCTGATACGCATCTTACAGTTGGTCCAGAATGCTGCCGCTCGCTTTCTGGTTGGGGCAAAAAAGTCTGATTCTGTTTCTCCAATATTAGCTTCTTTACACTGGCTGCTGCCTGTCAGCTTTCGAATTGATTTTACAATCTTGCTGCTAGTTTTTAAATCTTTACATGGGTTCGCTCCTGCCTATTTATCTTAATTGTGTGTTTTACAACAGCCATCCAGAGTGCTTAGATCTTCTGGTCAGTTGTCTCTTGTTGTCCCTCGTACCAAATGTAAAACCAAGGGGGACAGACAGGGCTGTGGCACCTCATCTGTGAAACTCTCTACCTCATCATATTAAGGAGTCGTCTACAATTGAACTGTTCAAAATGAGATTAAAAACTCACTTCTTTTCACTTGCATTCAGTGACCTTCAGTAATACTGATGCCTTCCTCTTTGTGATCATATAGCATTATTATCTTATTTTATGTTTCATATATTTTATTACTATTTATGTTTTATTGTTTTTGTTTTTTTTCTTTTACTCTATTATTGTAAAGCACTTTGGCCGCAGCATTACTATGTTGTTTTAAATGTGCTCTATAAATAAATTGACATTGACATTGTATTCCTGCAGTGGGCTGGCGCCCTGCCCGGGGTTTATTTCCTGCCTTGCACCCTGTGCTGGCTGGGATTGGCTCCAGCAGACCCCCGTGACCCTGTGTTAGGATATAGCGGGTTGGTGAATGACTGACTGACTAACACAAAACTTTGAAAAAACCCTGAACTGAACTTAGGGGCACATGTGCATTTACGCATTGTTCCTTTCCTAATTTTGCATTTATTTAATTTTTTCTTACCTCGGATGTTTATGTGAAAAGAACTTTCATCTTTCCCAAAATCAGTTTCCACAATGCATGTCCAGGTTCCAGAATCTTGGGGCTCAGGCTTCTTAACAATAAAAATAGCCGTCGATTCAGACCCCGTCGTTCTAGTATCTTCTGGCTGACAGCAAAGAAAAAAAGAAAATAGTCAGAAAGTTTGGCAGTCGCCTATCACTCAGATTGAAATGCACAAAATTAGATCTGCTGTAACAATAAAATCTGTGTCATTATACACTCCTTATTGTGTCCCCTCTGTTATTTAATTTAGAATTTACTGTAACTATTCTCTGGACAGCACGGTGGCGCAGTGGGTAGCACTGCTGCCTCACAGTTAGGAGACCCAGGTTCGTTACCCGAGTCCTCCCTGTGTGGAGTTGGCATGTTCTCCCCGTGTCTGTGTGGGTTTCCTCCCACAGTCCAAAGACATGCAGGTTAGGTGCATTGCCGATCCTAAATTGTCCCTGGTGTGTGTGTGTGTGCCCTGCCTGGGGTTTGTTTCCTGCCTTGTGCCCTGTGTTGCTGGGATTGGCTCCAGCAGACCCCCATGACCCTGTGCTAGGATATAGCAGGTTGGGTAATGACTGACTGACTGTTTTTGCATTATGATTCTGAGATATTGAGTGCTGCTTGATGTGGGGAAGAATAAACTTAAAAGATTTTAAAACAAGGACGCGGCATAATAAAATGGGAAAAAAGTTAAAGAGTTGGAATACTCTGAATCTACAATATAAGTGAATGTGATTTAACAATCTATAGAGAACCACACAGAAAAGGGTACAAAAAATGAGCACCTACATTAACCCTTATGAACAAAATAGTCAATCAAAGGAAATAAATACACTTTTTTTTTATTAATAAATGCATGTCTTACTTCACCAAAATAATACAGGGAGAATGAATATTCTGAATATTCTCTTGTAACTTACGTTAGGATGAAGCAATCTGAACCAAAAAAATACGCTCTATACCTTGACGTCTGTGTAATCGATTGCATGCCATGCGATTCTGGAAGTGGTTTCCATTTTCTTCCGGAAACATTTCGACGCGGCGCTCCATGCTCCTGAACGTATCAGCGAGCGTCTCGGGGGAACAGCAGCAATTTCATGTTGGATGTTTTCCTTCAGATCTTCCACAATGCGAGGCTTGTTCCGATAGACTTTTCCTTTGAGCAGACCCCAAAGGAAGAAGTCTGGTGGTGTCAGATCCAGTGACTGTGGTGGTCAGAGCTCCTTTGAACTGACCCTGTTGCCAAAGAAGGACTCAGTTTCGGCCATGCTCCTTGCCAATTTGTGACCACTTTGCTCCATCTTGCTGGAAGTAACCCGAGATCATCCAGTTGACTCCGACATCGCTTAAACAAATTGGTGACCCAATAGGTTTGCACCATGAAGACGCGCTGATCAATACCGTACACCACCATCCTGATGAGACGTCGAGTGACTGAGTGAAGGGGTATGGGTGGTATGCACCCTGAAGTTGAAAACTTAGGTTAAACGTCACAACGGCTGCCCGGCGCCTACCTCATCGCTTCGCTTGTTCGCAGCGCCATATACTGAAGAGCACATTGCACATTGTTTCGTTCAGTTTGCTTCAACCTAATGAGATTTATTACAGATTCGAATTAATCTCCCTGTATGATTCAAGCTTTGTAAAAGCAAACAAAATAAGAGACTGTTCTGAACTCAGGGTTTCTTCATAAAATACCCAGCAGGCATTAGATACCTAATCACTAAACCCTTGGCCTAGAACAACAGGTTCCCAAAAGTTTGAAAAACATGCCCAGTTAGATATCCAAGATCATAGTGGTGCCGTGTAAAAGGCAGGAGCCAGAAAAGGCGTTCCTCAATCTACATATTTTATTTTACTTTGCTGGCTAAATGTACAAGATAAACAGACTTAACAAGGACCTACTTCAAGTGTTTTCTTGTTTGGCTTTAAAAGCACAATTTCGCCATGCAGAGGTGGAGGGTAGCTGGTGGCAGAACAGTTGAGAATGACTGATGTTCCAATATTCAGCTCCACTGGCAACGGTGAACTTGTAATTTTTGGGACTGCATTTGGAAAGCCTGCAACAGAAGGTAAGCAAGTCAAGTCAAGTTGGGGAGCATGCACTGGTATAGCATGTTGCTGCACCCACTACACGTTGAAACAACTCGGGATCCCGGTTGGCAACCCTCCAGGCAGACACGCGGTCCAGATCCCACCCTCCGGAAATGACCCTCAGTCTGCCGCAGTCAGGTGTTACGTGGGTGACCCCTTGGCCTGGTCCAGCCACTCGGGTCCCCAACAATGAGGATCTCACGAGCTGGATCACCCTCGGGGAAACGCGCCACATGGCCGTAGTGCCATAACTGACGCTCCCTCACAATGCAGGTCATGTGCCTCATTCTGGACTCTGTGAGCAACACAAAGTCAAACCAACGGGACCCAAGGATTTTCTGGAGAGACACAGTACCAATGGAGTCCAGTCTTTGTCTCAGGTCACTGGATAGCATCCACGTCTCGCAACCATATAGCAAGACAGGAAGCACCAGGACTCTAAAGACTTGGACCTTCTTCCTTTTGTAAAGATATCAGGAGCGCCACACACCCCTTTCCAGCGACTTCATAACCCGCCATTGCTCTCCCAATCCATCTACTAACTTCATAGGAAGAGTCACCAGAGACGTGAATGTCACTGCCGAGGTAAGCAAACTTCTCGATGAGGTCGACACTCTCTCCGCAGACAGACACCCTGCTGATGGCCGTGCCCAAGAGGTCATTAAAGGCCTGGATGTTGGTTTTTATCAGGATACTTGCAAGCCCAGACACTCAGATTACTCACTCAGTCTCTTGAGTGCCCCAATCAGACTTTGACTTTTGACAAACTCAGTGGAGTCAATGGAGAGAAGGTAAGCAATAAAGTAGAATTTATATGATGAGTATATAAAGAAACTCTTTAAAATAAATTACATATGTACTTTGAAGAAAATGTTGAAACTTTATAACTGAAAATTGACTTTTTTATGAAGTGATCATATGCAAAAATATATGTGTAAACTGATATTACTCTTATTTCCAGAAGCATTTACCCCCCTGTATATGATTACCATATGTTATGGTGTATAAAATCTACAAATTATTCTCTACATTTTTATTATTATATTTTTCTCAATCCCAACAAGATGAATTTAGATGTAGGAGGCATTATAATAAAAAGGCATATCCTCTTCCCTTACACCTCACTTTTATAACAGTTGTCCACAGCATAGTGCTAAATTGGTATTACAGCCTGGGAAAGGAAGATTGAGCCAATACTTCAGGCTATTGATTACTTTATGGATGGACATCTGGGACAACAATTTGGTTTACCACCTGGGAAAGGAGGACATGACCCCTTTATTATCTGGGAAAAGATAGATTAAAGAATTTAAGCAAAATTCATCCATCATATTGACAGCCAGCCAATCAGGTGCATGGAACATTCATGTGTTGTGAAACCACGGCATGAAACTTTATAATAAATATGCTTCATTTTGAAAGCAAAGAAGTAGATGAGAAACAGTGACGACAGAAGAGTGACGTCAGAGAAAACAACAAAGACACGTATGACCAGTTTTCGTGCGATCGTCAGTTAACAGCATTTTCATGAACGTCGATTACTAAATCAAACGCTGCCCTGGGACATTCATCCTTGTCATCTCTACTTTTTTCGTAAGCTTTTCCTAAAGACTATATATATTCAGACTTTCCTATCAGTACCTACTTTCTATTATTCTTTGTTCCAGTGGTATTATTATTATTCTTGTAATAAATACCATGCTGCTTTTAACTTTTTATGCTTTATCTTGATGTTTATAGAGTAATTGAAATAATAAGTTAGATTTCTTTGAGCACCTAGTGCAGCCGGAGATTTGCCATTATCTCTGTGCTGCGAGGTTTATTAAGGCTGAGGGTGAGAGCTCCATTCAATAGTAGGAACAGTATGTAAAGTAAGGCATTCTTGGTTGATAAATGGCCTATAGTCAAGAGTGCTGAGTCTTTGAATGTTTAAATGTACTTTTGTAGACCAAAAGTAATATTTAGGTCTGAGATATCATTAAAACATCGTATGTTGTTCGTGCCGATAATAAGTAAGTCTCGTGAAGTGCAGAGAGAGTGACAGGCTGTGTTATACCTAAAGCACTTGTGTAGTTTAAAGTGCTAAAGGTTAACAGCGTGTGTGTGTCATTCATGGGGCACTGTTGTGGTTAGGATCTGTGTGTATGCGTATAGCTATGTATGTGTGTGTTCATTTTAAAGTACAACAGCAGACTAACCCGATAACGAACTTGACGAGTACACTTACCCTTGAGAAAACAGGTAAAGGGTAAGTAGAGGGAAATACTACGATAATACACCATATATACTTGCGGACAAGTTCTCCTATGGATAAGTTGACACATAATTTTATCATAAAATTTCTGGTATTTTATAATGTCGTTCTTATAAGTCAAATGTGGAAAACTTTCTTTTTCTTTCTATGTATTGTGCCTACGTGACCACACAGTAATAGTCAGTCTATTCCGAAGCGACATTTGCACTGTTTTGTGTTTTTGGTATCTCACCCCCTCATACACCTTTATCGTAAGAGCATCCCTTATCTACGATGGAGCGTTCAATCAGAAGAAAATATGAAGTTGGTTTTAAATTAAACGTTGTTGAAGTGGTGAAAGAAATTGGTAACTGTGCTGCTGCAACGAAATTCGATGCATCTGAGAAACTGAGGAGAGATTGGAGGAGGCAAGAAGATGTAAAAAAAAATTGAACGGGCGTTTAAGTCGGGGTCTGATTTTATGATCAATTTTTCAGGTTTCGAGACCCGACTTATACACGAGTATATATGGTAAATGTTATGGCCAAATCTCACATCAGCTCCAGGACTTACACAAGAAGCTACAACCTCCAGAAATGTGCCATTTCATCTTGATTTAGTGTCTCCCTGTGCTGAAAACAGTAGAATGCCTCAGAACAGGTGATGGCCACATTAACTCCAGTGTCACATTCCACAATCCTATTAACCGGTGATAGAAAGGTTCAAACATAAAGAATGCAAAGTGTTTTAAAATATATTGTTAGATTGTTTAATTTCAAAAGCTACAACTTATCCGACACAGTACAAGATGATTTACTTTTAGATATAGTGGCACTGTACAAGAAGAGCTGGAAGAGTCTGGACTTCCTAAGGAGACTCGGATCTTCTGATGTGTGCAACAAGCTGCTGGAGATGTTCTACCAGTCCACAGTAGCCAGTGTGCTCTTCTACACAGCAGTATCCTGGGGAAGCAACCTGAGCTCAAAAGATGACCAAATGAGTTAAGAAACTTTTCAGGAAAACCTGCTCGATTACAGGGTGAACCCAGGATACACTAGATGCTGTTGTGGAAAAGAGGATGGTGGCAAAAAATCGGATGCCATTTAGAAAAATCACCTCCATCCCCACCAGGAGGCACTCTCTTGCAACACATTTAGCCACAGGCTCATTCCACTGTGGGGTGCTAAGAAACACTAAGAAGCACCTCTGGGGGTCTTTTCTGCCTGCTGCTACAGGGAAATACAATGCTCCTCACAGGTGGCGCAGTGGTAGTGCTGCTGCTTTTCAGTAAGGAGACTGTGGAAGATTGTGGGTTCGCTTCCCGGTTCCTCCCTGTGTGGATAGCGCTTTGAGTACTGAGAAAAGCGCTATATAAATGTAATGAATTATTATTATGATTTCCTTCCAACACCCCAAACTATCTGCTGTCACTGAGTTGATTGATTGATTGATTGATTGATGTACTAGGGTGTTGTACCGTGTTAGCCATTATGAATGTAGTGACAAGTCAAGTAAAATGACCCCTTTCATTGGCTAGCTAAAAAGATTACAATATGCAAGCGTCCAAGGCAACTCAGGCCCCATCTTCAAGCAAGATGTACATTGATTGATCGATTAATTGATTATATTGTTGTTCTGTGACATCATATCTTCTTATGTTTCTGCTGCTGCTTGTATCTGAATTTCCAAGTGGGATTATGTGAGAAGTCAAACAAAATGACCCCCTTTATTGGCTAGCTAAAAAGATTACAATATGCAAGCTTTCAAGGCAAACTCAGGCCCCTTCTTCAGGCAAAATGTAGTTAGCCAATAAAAGGTGTCATTTTGCTTGACTTCTCACTACATTCATAATGGCTAACACGGTACAACACCCTAGTACTACAGACATACAAGACCATTGGGATTAATAAAGTTTATCGAATCTAATCTTGTCTAATCTGCACTGGCAACCTCTGAATCACTTCAAGTCCTAAACCTCTGATATTATCAGATCTCTGAATGGTTTGATTTAAAAAAAAAAAGTGAAAAACAATCTGCAACATATATTTTTTTTTACTGTAAATATAGCCATCATTGGAAATTTCTGTAAAAGATTTTTTGATTTTCCTGTTTGGCTTTGTAATTTAGCAGAGAAATTGTTTCTGCTGGAAAGCAAGAAAAGCAAAATTAAAATAAGGACAAATGTATAATATGTTAAAACAAAATTCTATTCTAGTAAGAGAATGATGCCGTAACATTCTTGAATAAGCTCAGTAAAATAGTGAAATTGTTGTGCATGTTAATTTTTATCATAACAGTTAATATCAAGTGTTAAAACAATGTATTTTAATGTAGAAACTCCCTGTTAAAATCCTTCTTTGAGAAAAGTTGATTAACAATAAGCCTTAGTCAGTAAATGATAACAATAATTAAACAATAGAATATACAGTATATATATATATATTGTGATGACAGCCGGGACACCCAGAAGGTGGAAGGATGGGGAGAGGCAGCGGCTTTGGACACTGCTTCCCCTAAAACACTAGATGGCAGCGACCCTGGAATGTAACGGTGCATTTTCTAAGCCCTGTTGGGTACCGTGGGTACCACCAGGAGGAGATGTAATAGGACCAAAGGAACCCTGCCTCATCTACAGCCCAGAAGTACTCACGAGTCACGAGGACGGGAGCTCAGATGTACTTCCGGGCTGAAGAAAAGCCAGTCCTCCACCTGATGGATGGGCAGAAGCACTTCTGGGTCGAGGACTCCATAAAGGACTGTTGGAGACCCAGCAGGCGAGCCGGAGTTGGGAGGAGTAGGACAGAGCTTGCTGGGAGGTGTGGAGGAAAGAGGATTGCGGAGATCTATTGTTTATTTACTTGTTTATGGTGGCTGTAGTGATTAAAAGGCATGTTGAAGAAGGAAAAACAATTAAAAGAGCGTCTTTGTGCTTTAACCTCGGGTCACGACCGTAATTCATTCCAAAACTCTGGTCGCAACCCGATTGGTTGTGACCTGAAGTAATATCCCCCATAGAATTGTATGTAAATCCAATTAATTTGTTCCGGACCGTACGAGCTGTATGTAAATATATATTTTTTTAAAGATTTTTAAACACAAAAATAGTTAATTATACCATAGAATGCACAGTGTAATAGTAAACTAAATGTAAAAACATTTGACAACCTTGAACAGAGAAAACTAACATTGCAGTCTCTTTAGAAACAAGCCCGGTGCCTTCTTTAACTGCCTTCTCGCTCGCTCTCTCTCTCTCTCTCTCTCTCACTCTCGCTCGCTCACTGCACAGAGAATGCAAAGGGAGAGACTGAACACGTACAGAAGTCACCGGCGCGTAAGAAGCTGGCTTGTTCGTCACCCGAGTGTGTGGTCGTGAATAGATGCAAAAGTTTGTCGAACTTTTTGGTCGTAACCCGATTTGTACATGGTCCGAGACGTTCGTGACCCGAGGTTCCACTGTGTATATATATATATATATATATATATATATAATGTGGCAGACGTCCAGGTCCCATGGGTATTCAGGGGGAGCAGCCCTGGACGGTGTAGTACCTCCCCCTGGACGCTGGAATGCCGCCCCCCTGGGTTGGAGCGGTGCCTCAGTCTCTCACAGGGCTTCATGGTAGATGGAGTTCTCCACAGCCCTGTTGGGGACCCGGCATGGGTCCCTGAACCCAGCTGGATGAATCTTCAGCCCCACCCTGGAATGCAACCGGAAACAGGTGATCAAGCACCTGGAGCACTTTTGGGTGGGCCATAAATGGAGCCAGCAACCACCACTCAATGGTCAGGAGTCAGGAGGAGGAGGACAAAGCTTGTGGAGAAGTGGTGGTGGAAGAGAGAAAAGGAGTATTAGTGTGGTTTTTTTGTGCTTGGGACTGTGTTGTGGCTGGGGGGATTACGGGGAAGACGTGCCCTCCAGCTGAAGAAAATAAAAGTTTATCTATTTTTACACGTGCCTCCCATGTCCAATATGTGTCGGGTCGGGCTCAATATAGTGCCTTTCTTACTATATATATATATAATATATATATAAAACTATATATAAATATATATATATATACAGTGATACCTTGGTATACGTCCGCTTTGGAATAAGTCCAATTTGGTATATGTCCTGTTAGGACATGAAAAATTTTGCTTGGTATACGACCTTTGTTTGGAATATGACTCATGTACTACCCTTGTTTACCTCTCAAGACAAAGCCACGACTGCCCACGAACGTCAGTACGCCAGTTGCTAGCATTCAGCGAACAACCCGTGCTATAATTCTCTGTGAATTTTCATGTGATTTTGTGTTTTTTCACGTAAATTTGAATTGTTTGTTGAAAAGTATGAAGGTGGCATGCGTATCCGGGACTTGGCTGCTGCATACTGTATGCTGAGAACGACGGTATCTACGATTGTGAAAAACAAAGACGTTATTAAAATGTAAAGTGAGGCTAAATTTTCATTTATTTCATCTAATTGCTTTTGTATTTATGTATTTTAGTATTAAGCAGTGTTTAAATTATTTTATATAACCACATCAATGTATAATTTACCAATAACAATAGGATTTTTTTTTCATGGGAACGGATTAATCATTTTCCCTTTATTTCTTATGGAAAAAATTCGTTTGGCATAAGTCAAAGGATCTGGAATGGATTAAGGACGTATACTGAGGTACCACTGTATATATATATATATATATATATGTATATATATTGTCAGGGATGCCAGGGGCCATGACCCGGCCGGGACACCATGAGGGACCGGATGTGGGTCTGTGCCCACCCTGGATCACGTGGGGGTTGCCTTCCGGGTTGCTCTGGGGGCCACGGGTATAGGGCATGGAAGCTCCACCCTGTAGGGGCCCGTGGTCACCGCCAGGAGGCGCCCCAATGCCTTGGGGACCTGTTACCCCAGCACTTCCGCCACACCAGGAAGTGCTGGGGGGAAGACTTTGGACGTTACCCGGAGAGCTGCCGGAAGGACAGCCGGCACTTCCGCCACACTGGGGCGTGGCCAAGGGAGGAATGCCGGGAACACCTGGTCTCATCCGGCTACTGAATAAAAGGGGCCGTCTCCATTCATTCGAGGCTAGAGTCGGGTGGAAGAAGGACGAGGCAGAGAGAGTGTGGAGGCGGCCCGAAGAAAAGGCATTGTGAGGCCAGGACTGAGTGTTGGGGTTTGTGCACTATTTTGGACTGGGTCTTAGTGACCATATTTGTAAATAATATTGTATATAATAAACGTGTGGTGGTGAGTAACAACATGTCCGCCTGTCTGTGTCCGGGTCGGCTCCACAATATATATATATATATATATATATATATATATCACTGTACATAATTAACACCTGCAGATACAGAAGCAAATAAATATGAGGAAAAAGCAATTTCACAGAAAAACATATAGCATAAACATCACAGTTTTTTGGTTTCTTTTTGCCATCATTTACTCCACCTTTATTAAAAACATCATACTTCAAAATCGAAGAATTAAAAACTGCTTGCTAAGCAAATAATATGTAACATATACAGTGGATTCAGAAAGTCTTTAGACTTCTTCACTTTCTGCATGCTTTATTTTGTTGTAATGGATAATTGTGTCATTTTTGCCCATTAATTTACACTGAATAACAATACCATTTATTTCTATAACATGTCTTTATACAAATGATGTGCTCAAAGTGCTTTACCAGGTGTCAAAGAAGTAATTACATGCTAAGAGAAACAAATTTAAATTAGATGAGGGCAATAATGCCTTAAAAGTATACACAAAATAAATAATGCACACTTACATATGGCAGAGACATAATTAAGAGAGACAGAGTGCTTGAATATTGAATTATTTGTGTAAAGCCTCTAAAAGCTGGTCCAGTGATAAAGTCAGTTGGCCAAGGTGGAAAGATAAATAAAATAGAAAAACTCCAGTTAAGCCAGAGAAAAAAATAACATCTCTAGGAGTTCAAGGAACAAAAGACCAATCCGACCAGCCTCCTAACATAAATGTCCTTAAGTCTCTGTTGCTTTTCTCTTTTAGGATTTCATCTTTGAGGGCCCAACACAGTGGGTCTCGTGGCAGGCTGGGGTATCCACTTTCCTTCAAACATCACATGTGCCTGCACAGGACTTTCATCAGGTGGTGGTGGTTCAGAGTGCAATAACCAATAATGACCTGCGCCCCCACCACCTGATCAAAGCACCGTGATGTCCTTACATCGATGGATTAAAGGCCAGAAGTCCACGTGACCGTCATCATCAAGTCCTTCCATGAGAACCCTGAATACAATGAGGACTGATTGAGGTCACTTATGTTAGGTAGAATGTCTAGAGGGGGCTGGGTGATCTCATGGCCTTGGTACCCCTGCAGATTTTATTTTTTCTCCAGCCGTCTGGAGTTTTTTTTTTGTTTTTTCTGTCCTACCTGGCCGTCGGACTTTACTTTTATTCTATGTTAATTAGTGTTCTCTGATTTTAATTCTTACTTTGTCTTTTTTCTCTTTCGTCGTCATGTACTTTGAGCACATTATTTGTATGAAAATGTGATATAGAAATAAATGTTGTTTTTTTCTGAAAGCTTTGCAAACTTATTAAAAGTCAACCTTATATAAGGGGTCTGCCTTTCTGAACAATGTCCAGTTAATTCAGTTTGTCACAAGTAGACTCCAGTTAAACCCTAGATACACCTCAAGGATAATTAAAGCAAACAGGATGGGACTGACCATAACTTGGAGTGCCACAGCAAAGGGTTTGAATGCTTCTAGGGATGAGAGCTTTCAGGTCTTGATTTTGAATACATTTGTAAACCTTTCTGAAAATGTGTTTTCTCTTTGTCATTATGAGTTATTGAGTGTAGATCGAAATGGTCAAAAATAGAAAATCTATTTAAAATTAAATCTATGACACAACAAAGTTTGCAGTAGGTAAAGATGTCTGAAAATTTTCTGAATCGATTGTAATATTCGAGGTAACCAAAACAAAATAAAAAAATCTTTATGAGACAGTTTGGGAGGGATGTAATATGACTAAAATGCGCAGTTGCCCTCTTTTCATTAGAAGTTTAGAAGTAATCTGCTTGTACCCAGTTACCTTGATTTACCTGGTATCCATCCATGCATCCATCCATCCATTATCCAACCCGCTATATCCTAACTACAGGGTCACGGGGGTCTACTGGAGCCAATCCCAGCCAGCACAGGGCGCAAGGCAGGAACAAACCCCTGGCAGGGTGCCAGCCCATCGCAGGGCACACACACACCCCACACACACCCACACACCAAGCACACGCTAGGGACAATTTATAATCGCCAAAGCACCTAATCTGCATGTCTTTGGACTGTGGAAGGAAACTTACCTGGTATTCCACAGTTTATTCCATTCCCACGAGCACAGAGGCATCCTATAAAACGATTACATATCTCCTCTTCCTTACATTGGCATTTGAGTTTACAGTCAGCTCCATAATAATTATCTGGGCAAGCTGAAAGACCAGAAATCACAATATACATATATATTTAAAAACACATCAATTGGAAGCAAGCTTTAGGTAAGGCATACTTATGTGCAAAGTGTAACAAGATTTTAAAAGTAAGTATTGGGCTATATTTACAGTGTGTGACTCAAAAACACACATTTATTTTTCTCTTCAAGTACAAACTTTATTCTAACTTTTTATATCTACATTTGTATTTGACCTACAGTACATCCAACACAGGCACAGCAGAGATCTATAAAAGTATTTGCATGTGTAAATATAATTAGGGACAGATATGTGACAATATCTTTAAGCCTACAAGACAAGGTCACTTGCTTTAAACAAAGGTGATCACAATGAATCAAAAGAAGGCATTTTAAGCCCATTGTATTTTTTTGACACGTAGGTGTGGGCATTTCTCATTTCTGGCCAATCCAGCAAATAGTTTTTCAGAAACCATTATACTTCTGTCAGTGTTCTGTTTGATTTTACCTGCACAGTCAGATTAAACATCCCACCTCCCTGTAGCTCCAGCGGCCCACATTTTCATTTGTTTTTCATAAAACATTTGATTTCTTTATAACCCCAACTCAGAATGGTATAGAAAATGAAAATCAAAACAGAAAGCAGTGATTTCAAAATTCACTTTGACTTGTAATCCATCACATACTGTAAAAATTCAAGATAATTAACGTTTAGTCAGCTTAACTTCATTTTGTTGTAAACTAAATGGGGACTAGGGGACTCTGCCCCCTGCTCGCTTTGCTTGCCAACCCCCATGTTGGCACTATGCGTTAGCCTCTTTGCAGTTCTTCCGCTCGCGTATGGGGAAGCGGGTGTACGATTCAAACAGATTGTTATTTTCATGGGAATTGTTACATATGCATAATAGAATGAACTATTTTACATTACAGCGAGTAATTAACCATAGTAAAAAATAGTAAAATGTAATAATTTGAAAGTAAATTATGCTGCTTGTTGCATTAGAGTTATTCGTTGCATTATATGATTTTGTTCTGTTTGGCTTTGAAATTAACATGCAAATACTTTTTAAACTTACACTTTTACTGTAACACTTCCGTAAAAACAATATTTTGAATTTAAAATTTTGTCGACATTGCATTGAATTTTGGGCAAATTGAACCGTCACCCCAGTCTGAGGTCAAGAGCGCTCTGGAGCAGGTTTTCATCCAGGATGTCTCTGTACATTGCTGCAGTCATCTTTCCCTTTATCCTGACTAGTCTTCCAGTTCCTGTCCCCCACAGCATGATGCTGCCACCACCATGCTTCACTGTAGGGATGGTATTGGCCTGGTGATGAGCGGTGCCTGGTTTCCTCCAAACGTGATGCTTGGTATTCACACCTAAGAGTTCAATCTTTGTCTCATCAGACCAGAGAATTTTGTTTCTCATGGTCTGAGAGTCCTTCAGGTGTCTTTTGGCAAACTCCAGGCAGGCTGCCATGTGCCTTTTACTAAGGAGTGGCTTCCGTCTGGCCACTCTACCATACAGGCCTGATTGGTGGATTGCTGCAGAGATGGTTGTCCTTCTGGAAGGTTCTCCTCTCTCCACAGAGAACCTCTGGAGCTCTGACAGAGTGACCATCGGGTTCTTGGTCACCTCTCTGACTAAGGTTCTTCTCCCCCGATCGCTCAGTTTAGATGGCCGGCCAGCTCTAGGAAGAGTCCTGGTGGTTTCGAACTTCTTCCACTTACGGATGATAGAGGCCACTGTGCTCATTGGGACCTTCAAAGCAGCAGAAATTTTTCTGTAACCTTCCCCAGATTTGTGCCTCGAGACAATCCTGTTTCGGTGGTCTACAGACAATTCCTTTGACTTCATTCTTGGTTTGTGCTCTGACATGAACTGTCAACTGTGGGACCTTCTATAGACAGGTGTGTGCCTTTCCAAATCATGTCCAATCAACTGAATCTACCACAGGTGGACTCCAATGAAGCTCCAGAAACGTCTCAAGGATGATCAGGGGAAACGGGATGCACCTGAGCTCAATTTGGAGCTTCATGGCAAAGGCTGTGAATACTTATGTACATGGGATTTCTCAATTTTTTTTATTTTTAATAAATTTGCAAAAATCTCAAATAAACTTTTTTCACGTTGTCATTATGGGATGTTGTGTGTAGAATTCTGAGGAAAAAAATGAATTTAATCCATTTTGGAATAAGGCTGTAACATAACAAAATGTGGAAAAAGTGATGCGCTGTGAATACTTTCCGGATGCACTGTATATTAAGTCATATCTCTTAACCGTTATTATAATGTGTGTTAATGTGACACACATATTACACCTTAAAAATGATTAATACGATGCACAGACTATATTTGAATTCCGTTTTAAGAAGGCCAATGCTGTGTATTTGAACTGAAGCACTTTTTGGTTTTTCATCAGTTTATTACTGGCTACTTGTTGTCAATTCTCAGTGAACTGGCCGACAGGTCAGGAATATCTCAGCCAAGCTTCACTCCATCATGCCTGCTGTGCTGGAAGCCAATAACCAACCGACAAGACACTCCATCCATTTTTCATATGGTGTGGGTGTACATACATGAAACATAACATGTTTTTGCCAGCATTTAAAAATTTAATTTTCAGCAGTGTTGGGCTCTCCTAATGTAATTGAAGCAATTGACTTCATTCATATTGCAATAAGGGCACATAGAGAGAAGAAAGCTGCTTTAGTTAACCGCAAGTAGCTACATTCCATTAAAGTACAAGTCTTCTGCGATACCAAGATGTGACTGGCAAATATTGTGTCCCTAAAAACATGCCAACTCCATACAGACAGTGTGATCTAAATCCTGGTTTCAGGAGCATCAGGTAGCAGCACTACCCATTGCACCACCATGTTACTCAGATTTCCCTGATTTACAAAATATTTGCTCAATGCATGGACATAACAGGCTTAATTTAGATTAAAATACATTTTAAAAGTCAAGTGTGTACTGTATCTATAAATCACAAATTACTTACACTGGTTGCACTCGAGTCCACTCCATCCTGTGGCACAGGAGCATCCATAAGGATCCCGTAGACAGAAAACAAGAGACTGGCAAGATTTATTTTCACAGGTTTCCTTGCAGGTTTTGCCATATCTGCCCCTGCCACAAGCTGAAATATAATTACATTTTATTAAGGTTACCGGTGCTATTTTGTTCAGAATGAGGATAACTTAGGGTTGCCAGATGTCCCTTATACAATACAATACAATTTATTTTTGTTTAGCCCAAAATCACACAAAAAGTGCCACAATGGGCTTTAACAGACCCTGACTCTTGACAGTCCCTCATTCTTGACTCTCTAAGAAGATGAGGAAAAACTCCCCAAAAAAAAAATCCTTGTAGGGAAAAAATGGAAGAAACCTCGGGAAAGGCAGTTCAAAGAGAGACCCCTTTCCAGGTAGGTTGGGAGTGCAGTGGGTGTCAAAAAGAGGGGGGTCAATACAATACAATACACAGAACAGAACAAATCCTCAATACAGTATAAATAATATATAGTATATAGTATATATAAAAATGTCCCATATTTCAGTGGTTCTCAAACTGTGGGGGCATGAAGTAACAAAAAGGGGGGCGCGAAGATGTGATAAAAAGAAAACAAGAATCCAAAATATGAAAAATACATCTATTGAAACCAAAACAAATTAACTTAAACTACATTCTGATACTAGAAAAATAAATATAGAGTTAGATAAATGTCGATAAAAGTTAAGTAGGTATAATAAAATATACATCTATGATATATCAATTAATTAAAAAAAAAAAACAAATTGGTATTAGTGGGCTCCTTTCAAAAAAACCTTAGGGGGGCGCGATTAAAACTGCTATGAAAACTCGGGTCGCAAATACTTAAAGGTTGAGAAACGCTGCCATATTTGATCATTTTGTCTCCTGTCCTGTACTGACCTTTCAGGGACATCCAAATGTCCCGTATTTAGTTCATTTTCAAATTTTGTAATAAAAATATATTTTTACTACCTTCTTACAGTGCTTAGTTGTAACTTTATAAGTAAATATACTTTCATTTCTCATATTCTCTTGATGAAAATAATCCAAATGTAACGAGGAAACTCGTGTTTGCTGCCTGTTTGCAGCTTGTTCAGTCGCTCTGGTTGGCTGAGGACAGCGACACTGTTAACCGTTTTGCTCTTCAGCTGCGCTGCTGTGCAGTTCTGGATCAGCATTGCAACATACGGGGTCAACAGAGTGTGTTGTAGCACATAATGCTAATGTTGAGCATGTCTTCTCGATGATGAATGTTCAGTGGACTGAAGAACGAAATGAGTTGGATGTGGCTACTTTAGAAGCTCTCTTACAGTGCACATGGAAACTTAACTGTCAATGTAAAGAATTTTATAGACAGGTGTTAGAAAACAAGGACCTGTTAACAAAAGGCAAATCATCGGTGAAATATAACTAAAGGTACAAGTTCAATTCTCGTGCGGTCTGTTAAGAACATTTTGAATATAAGTTTCTCAGTTTTGTTTCTTTTCATATTCTCCATAGGAAACAAAATTTTCAGTTTATTTTCTGTATTGTTTGTATTAAATAATAATTTTCAAAATTATTTTCCTTTACCTGCTGTGGGTTGGCGCCCTGCCCGGGGTTTGTTTCCTGCCTTGTGCCCTGTGTTGGTTGGGATTGGCTCCAGCAGACCCCCGTGACCCTGTAGTTAGGATATAGCGGGTTGGACGATGACTGACTGACTGATTTTCCTTTGCATTTTTATATTGTCTCTATTGAATAAAAATTTTGCAGTGATTTCACTGTCTTGGAATTTCTTTTACCTATCTGTATTGCCTGTATTAAATAATACTATTTCTCTGTTGTCTGTATTAAATAAATATTTTCAAATGATTTCACTTTTACAGAATTTTTTTTTAGCTTGTATTAAATAATTTTCAAATGAGTTTACTTTTGTTTTCCTCATAAGCCATTAAAATCTTATGTCTCTACTTTTATATAATATATTGGTCTGGGTGTGTAGGGGCCATGTATAAATTTATATATATAGTAATGTAGAGAGAGATTTTAAGAGTGTCCCATATTTCTAATTTTCTAATCTGGCAACCCTAGAATAACCAATTCAGGGCCTTTGGTTCAGGTGTTATGGTGACAGCCTAGAAACCACAAGGACGCTCTGACAAATTCTGCGTCCCTGAACAACTCACTTAATCTCCTAAGGATATATGTGAAAGTAGCATCGCTAATAATTTACACATCTGGAGACAACCATGAGTGAAATTTGCTAAAAACTGGGGAGGACAATTAGACGGCTCACTGAGTGTCACATTTCTGAACCAATCCAAAGCCTTATGGAGGCGGGGCTCAAAGAAGGGGCGGGGATTTCAAACTGTAAAGATTAGAGGTGCTCACATTAAGCAAGCTTCTGGTTACAATGATCTGTCTACAGTCAAAAAGTCTCCTGAGAAACCTTATTTGGACATTAGAACAGCTTCTTCCATTAAGCTTTTAGGATGCACAGTGACAGGTACGAATCATTACCAACACTCCATGCTGTTGCTGATACATTATTTGCACATTCCATTGCTCCACATCTTTTTAGTGTTTCTAGTATGTTTTGTATAAAGTATAAGTTAGAATATGTCTAAGAGTTTAGTAATGTAAATGTAATGTGTCTATTTTTGCACAGTGTGTGATTGGTGAATTCATATTTCAATGTATTATTATGCATATACTCTACGAGGTGAGACACAAAAATAACCGGATTGGTAAAAAAATATATTTATTGATGACTTGCAGCATTCTAAACCTGGTCACCTTCTATATAGTCCCCCTCCCAATCTCTACACCGCTCCATACGTATCTTCCATTCATGGAAACAGAGCTGCAAGTCTTCTTGCTTGAGGCTCTTCAACAGGCTTCTGTCTTCACTTCATCCATTAAAGAAAAATGCATTCCCTTCAGGTCACTTTTGATTTTCGGGAACAAGTAAAAAATCACAGGGAGCTAAATCAGGAGAATAGGGAGGATGACTGAGGACAGGAGTGTTTTTGTCAGTCAAAAACAGCTTAATGGAAAAAAGCAGTCCGATAATTTCGAAATAATCAGATTCACCGTTTTGATGTTTTCATCCATCCGAGACGAACGTGGGTGATCTATGCGTTGAATGTCTTCCATATTTTCTTCTCCTTCCTTGAAACGTTTGTGCCAAACTGTTATCACCTTACTCTACTTTTATCATTTCGTAAGTTTCTGCGGCTGTTTTGTTCAATTTCGCAAGAAATTTGATGTTGATTCGCTGTTTGATTCTTTCTCCCGTCATTATCACGGCAACTCATGTAATGATTGTTGTGCAAATCCTGACTGGGCTCTTCACAGGATATACAGTGATCCCTCGCTATATCGCGCTTCGACTTTCGCGGCTTCACTCCATCGCGGATTTTAAACGTAAGCATATCTAAATATATATCACGGATTTTTCGCTGGTTCGTGGATTTCTGCGGGCAATGGGTCTTTTAATTTATGGTACATGCTTCCTCAGTTTGTTTGCCCAGTTGATTTCATACAAGGGATGCTATTGGCGGATGGCTTAGAAGCTACCCAATCAGAGCACGTATTACGTATTAACTAAAACTCCTCAATGATATACGATATGCTTGCCGCGCGGTGCTTGATTGTTTGGTTTTCTCTGTCTCTTTCACTCTCTCTGCACCTGACGGAGGGGGTGTGAGCAGAGGGGCTGTTTGCACAGAGGCTGTTTGCCTAGAGGATACGGACACTCCTCTATAAAATACCGCTTTATCGCGTTGCTTCGGCATACTTAAAAGCCCAAAAGCACGTATTGATTTTTTGATTGTTTGCTTTTCTCTCTCTCTCTCTCTCTCTCTGACATTCTCTGCTCCTGACACGCATTCCTTTGAAGAGAAGATATGTTTGCATTCTTTTAATTGTGAGAAAGAACTGCCATCTCTGTCTTGTCATGGAGCACAGTTTAAACTTTTGACTAAAGGGTGTTATTTCATGTCTAGAGGGCTCTAATAATGTTAACAGTTTGGGAGAGTTTATAAGGGCTTAAAATATATAAAAATAACCATACAAACATATGGTTTCTACTTCGTGGATTTTCACCTATCGCGGGGGGTTTTGGAACGCAACCCCCGCGATCGAGGAGGGATTACTGTACCTAGCTGGTTGGCGGTTTGAGAGGGCGAGTAGGAGGGTATGATACAGTTCTATGATTCATGTCCGGCCGAACTCCAGACGGTTTTCTAGGAAAGCCCCAAGCCCAGTCCGGTTATTTTTGTGTCTCGCCTCGACATCAGGACCATCTTAACAGCATTATAGGCCCCCCAGGGCAAAGCAGTGCACTGCGACCCCTACCTACACAACCACTCAGCAAGTCACAACATACAGGGTGGTCCAGATCTAATTATGCAGATCCAGATCATCTGGATGACTTTCATTTATGCGGGCATGATTCCAGTTCGGCACAAAGACGATTCTTCATGTCGTCAGTTTGCACACTTCTCGATGGTCGGGGATTTTTCAGGTGGTTTTCTATGTAATAAACTTAATAAGTTATAGCATAATGAAAATTGCATAATTAGATCTGGACCACCCTATACATAGATTAGCATGGGGCCCCTATGCCCGTGGGGCCCCCGGGCAACTGCCTAGTGTGCCCATATGTTACAACAACAACAACAACATTTATTTCTATAGCACATTTTCATACAAATAATGTAGCTCAAAGTGCTTTACATGATGAAGAAAAGAGAAATAAAAGACAAAGTAAGAATTAGAATAAGACAACACTAATTAACATAGAATAAGAGTAAGGTCCGATGGCCAGGGAGGACAGAAAAAACAACAAAAAAAAAAACTCCAGACGGCTGGAGAGAAAAAATAAAATCTGCAGGGGTTCCAGGCCACAGGACCGCCCAGTCCCGTCTGGGCATTCTACCTAACATAAATGAAACAGTCCTCTTTGTATTTAGGGTTCTCCTGGAAGGACTTGATGATGGCCCTGACTGCCATACTACTGTGGTCCCTGCATGCAAGTTTTTCACTAACTTGTACATTCGTGTTAAGTGATGTGACAATAAAAGTGGCTTGATTTGACTGGACACTTGAAATTTGTTTGGTGTCCACCTTTGGTCAGTTGAGTTGATTGGACTGAATGGGAAAGGCACACACCTGTCTCTAGAAGGTCCCACAGCTGAGCAAAAACCAGGCCATGAGGTCGATGGAGTTGCCTGCAGAACTTAAGAGACAGGATTGTGTCGGGGCACAAATTTGGGGAAGGCTACATAAACATTTCTGCAGCACTGAAGGTTCCCAGACCTCCACAATTCTTAAATAGAATAAGTTTCAATGAAATATGACTCTTCTTAGAGCTCTGCTGCTTTGGCCAAACTGAGTAATTGGAGGAAAAGGGCCTTAGTATGAG
Source organism: Polypterus bichir lapradei (assembly GCA_026402145.1). Classification (NCBI taxonomy): domain Eukaryota; kingdom Metazoa; phylum Chordata; class Cladistia; order Polypteriformes; family Polypteridae; genus Polypterus; species Polypterus bichir. The sequence goes on from JANRMT010062837.1 coordinate 98,396,131, forward strand.
AGGCGACCAAGAACCCGATGATCACTCTGGCTGAGCTCTACAGAACATCTATGGAAATGGGAAAAACCTTCCAGAAGGACAACCATTACTACAACACTCCACTAATCTGGACCCTATGGTAGACATCAAAGGATGAAACATGAAAGCCCAAAAAAGGCACCTAAAGGGCTCTCAGACTGTAGAGAAACAAGATTCTCTGTCCTGATGAACCCAAGATTGAACTGTTTGGCGACAGATCTAAGATCTAAACCAGGCACTGTTTATCACCTGTGAAATACCATTCCAACAATGACGCATCAGTGTCAGGGAAACTAGTTAGAGTCAAAGGAAAGCTGAATGAAACACAAAGTCCAGAGGTATCCTGAATGGAACCCTGCTCCGGGATGCTGTTGACTCCAAACCGTGCCTTGCGACTGGACAGTCACCCTAAGCACAAAGCCGGTACAGGAGTGGCTTAGGGTCAACTCTGTGAATGTTCTTGAGTGGCCCAGCCAGAGTCCAGACTAGAACCCAGTCAAACATCTCTGGAGGTTAGTTGTATACTAGCGGTTTCCATCCAACCTGACAGAGCATGAAAGGATCAGCAGAGAAGAATGGCAGAAAAACCCCAAATCCAGGTAAGCACACCCAAGAAGACTCCAGGCCATACTCACCACCAAAGGCGCTTCAACAAAGCACTGAGTCAAGCGTCTAAACTCTGGTGTTAGTGTGAGATTTCAGGGTTTTTTAACTGTTGTGATAATAGTAAAATTTTCTGAAATCCAGTTCTTGATTTGACTTTCTATGGTATTGAGTGTTGCTTGATGACGAAGAGAAGAATTCAAATGATTTTCAACAAAAGTCAGTCAGTCATTTTCCAACCCGCTATATTCTAACACAGGGATATGCTGGAGCCAATCCCAGGGCGCAAGGTAGGAACAAACCCCAGGCAGGGCACCAGCCCACCACAGGGCACACACACCAGGGACAATTTAGGATCACCAATGCACCTAACCTGTGGGAGGAAACCCACGCAGACACGGGGAGAACATGCAAACACCACGCAGGGAGGACCCAGGAAGTGAACCCCGGTCGCCTTACTGTGAGGCAGCAGCGCTACCCACTGCGCCACCATGCCGCCCTTTCAACAAAAGGCTGCAACATAACAAAATGCTAAAAAGTGAAGGGGTCTGAATACTTTCTGAAGGCACTGTAGCGGCTCTGGCCAGGCTGATCACAGACCTTTTACCGAACCTCTAAGCCTTGCTTATTGTGAAACGATTCCAGTCTTGAACAGTCATTTAAAATTGGGTGACTCCTGTAGGCAGGTGCCCTACCACTCAGCAAGACGGCAAAAAAAAATGACGATAGCCCCCCAGATAATTCTATTTTTTTTTTTTTGCAGATTAACAGCTGTAACATACCTATTTCACATAGATCGCCCATAAATCCTGGCGGACATATGCATTCTCCCGTCTGGTCGTGACACATTCCTCCATTTTTACAGCCTGTGCAGATTTGAGTGCAGTCAGGGCCCCATTTTCCAGCAGGACAATCTTAAGGTGATTATTAAAAATGGCAACCGTAAAAATGACTTTCAGAAACAGTAAGAAAAACATGAATTCAAGCTAATGTCTAGAAAAGATTCTCGTTTTTTAAACATTCTGAACCATCTGGATAGAAAAGACATAAATTAGTATATAGGGATTCACTGCGTTATTTGACTTCTTGTAAAAGTGTATTTGTGGAATCCTGATTTGCAGCAGTGTCTGTGTTTTATTTAAGCAAAACAATACTTGTAAGAATAATGTATAGAATTAAAACAACAGGCTGATTTTAGGAAAGTTTATGGTTTTCAACTATTTAATTCTGCTACCTGAGGCACTAGGATTACTTTCAAAAAAGTATAAACAGCTATTGTAAAGATAACCACCCTCCTGTCTTATCTGTGGTGTACACTAACAAACAAAGCACACTTTACTTTTTCTCTGAAAATGATCACAGATTCTGCTCAGTTTTCCCAAAAATGATACTGCTCCACAGAAAGTGTAAGCATCATCATCATCATCACCCATTTGAGATGAAAGACACAAGCCAATTGTAAATTTGAATCTAAATCATTTATTAGTAGATTCTTCACCTAATTGCAACTTAGATCTACTTAAAGAACTTGGGGTTCACATCAATGACAGGCTGGACTGGTCTAATAACACAGAGGAACTAAATATGGAAGGGCAGAGCAGACTCTTCTTCTGCACTCCACTAATTTGGGTAGTGACATCCATCACATCTTCTGCAACTCTGTGATGGCCAGTGCAGCTTTATACACTGTGATGTGTTGAGCCGGTAAGATCACTTTAAGAGAGGCCCACTGAACCAACAAGCTGATTAAGAAGGCAGGCTCGGTTATCGAGCACAGTGTGGACCAGCAGGGGGTACTAGTGGAGGAGAGAATGAAGACAAAACTGAGTGCCCTTGTGAACATTGCTGAACATCCTCTCCGTGAAACACTAACACTGAGGACTTTCAGCCAATGAATCATTCAGCAGAACTGAGGCAAGAAAAGCTGCAGGGGCTCCTTAATCCTCCAAAAAAATAAGTGTTTATAGTGCCTCACTGGGACTGAGACTGGGACTGTTATCATTACCCAGGTTAGACATTTTTTTACTTTTATTAGTTCTTGCGTATGTTTAAGGAAGGTTATTGTTGTTTGTTGTAATGCTTCTTGAGCTTCTGTAAAACTCTACATCTATCTATCTAATCCTGCCAAGTATGCTAAAATTATCTATCTATCTATCTATCTATCTATCTATCTATCTATCTATCTAT
>JANRMT010062837.1:98398948-98432154 GCA_026402145.1 Polypterus bichir lapradei
CTATCTATCTATCTATCTATCTATCTATCTATCTATCTATCTATCTAATCCTGCCAACTACATTAAAATTATCTATCTATCTATCTATGGAAAATGTGTGCATTCTCCCTCTTTTACCCAGAATCTTATCAGGAATTCTGTTTTTCTCCCAAGGTGCACAGGCATTATGCCAGGATTGACTGATAACATCAAAGAACCGACTTTGCGGGTGTTCCTTCCTGACTTGTAAGGTTTCTAGCAGGACAGGCTCCAACCTGCTGTGTAGCCCTGAATGGCTTGAGACAGTTATAAGAATCTGGTACGCTGGTATTTTTCAACATGTAATGGTTATTCAAGAATGGAAAAAAAACTATGATGTCCTCATTTGTTAATTTCTTGATGGTTATTTTGAGTATAACTTAATGTCATTCCCACTGACTTCTTACTATCAGCCTGATGAGAGCAGAAGTGTTTTCATTTCGTCCAATGAATCTGGCTGAATAAACCCCAGCATCACACAGAGAAACAGTCTGCAGGCCATAAGTCAACTTGTCCAGGACATCATTTTTAGGAACTGAATGAATAAAAGATCCTAATAAACAACAAGAGAAAAAGACAAACATAATTATTGATTATTTTTAACTCAAAATTCATTAATTACAAATAAAAATGAACTTTCAACATTTTGATGTATCTTCTTCAACGAATGAACATATCTTAGTTTTGCTGAAAATTTGTACCTAAATGCCTGAAATGGTCACTCTAAGGGTTAGACAGATTGATTAAAATATAAAATAAAATGATAGACTCTAATTTTTTTTTATTTATTTATTATAATTTAAACTTATTTCAAACCATATTTCTGTTTAGGCGAACATTCCACTAATCTGGGCTTTTTGGTAGAGTCGCCAGACAACACATGGAAGCCCACTTGGAGTTTGCAAAAAGGCATCTGATGGACTCTGAGACAACTTTGTATGAGAAACTGAATTCTCTGGTCTAATGAAACAAATACTCAACTGTCTGGCCTCAACTGTCACATCTGGAAGAAATAAGGGCACCACTCACCACCTGTGTTATGCCATTCTAACCGTAAAGCAGGGTGGTGAAGGCATGACGCTATGAGGTTGTCTTTCAACAAAGGGAACTGGGACGCTAGAAAGGGTTGTGCAAAAGCAGGTTTGGCAGGTCAAAGCAAGAAAATGTGGGTAGGAAGCAGTGGGTACGAATAAATTACATAAAAGAAGCAATTTGGGTAAGGAGGTGGTTTTACCATATAAGAAAAGAGAAACTTCTCTCCCCCCAATATGAGTGTCTTACAGATGGCCATAGACAAGACACAACTATCTGAATTAACAATCTGAAAGAAAAAAGAAGGACCACCCCATGGGCAAAGTAAGTTTTTGCATCTTTTGAAATTGTGTACTTGTTAATTGCTTTATTATTGTTTGATTATGTTTCTATGATGGAATCACAAAACAGGTGTTTCAAAAACGGAAATCATGAAATTCATAGGAAAACCGGGACAGAAAAAACTAATCTGTTTTAATTGAATAAAGAGATTAGCACAAACAGTGGCATAGTTGCAGTTCGTGCCGCCCTCCAAAATACCTGAATATGTTAACCTGTTTAAATATCCATCCATTATCCAACCCGCTATATCCTAACTACAGGGTCATGGAGGTCTGCTGGAGCCAATCCCAGGGCACAAGGCAGGAAACAAACACCGGGCAGGGTGCCAGCTCACTGCAGGGCACACACACAGGACAATTTAGGATCGCCAATGCACCTAACCTGCATATCTTTGGACTGTGGGAGGAAACCCACGCAGACACGGGCAGAACATGCAAACTCCACACAGGGAGGACCTGGGAAGCGAACCCGGGTCTACTAACTGCGAGGCAGCAGCGCTACCACTGTTGCACCGTGCTGCCCAGTGCAAATATCACAACGCATTTAATCAATTTGCCGTGTAACCAATAGACAATTTTGGCGTAAATTTGTTTGACTTCATCATTTATCAGTGCTAGGATTGCCTTCAATAAGATTTGGACATAATACATCTTCTTTAATTGGGAACTTAAAGTGAGGAAAATGTAAAAATGTATAAGATCTGAGACAGCAGGAACTGTGTCTGACAAAAGCATTCACACCAATGAGAGGTGAGAGGACCGTGGTGCGTGGTTGAATATTGTTGAGAAGAGGTCTGTGGTGTTATGGGTCCACAGCTCGTTGAGCAAAGGCCATTCATTTTTAAATAAATAATCCCCGCTCTCACGGCGACTTAGCGAGGGGGCGTTAGGCCATGGCGAGCCGCGGGACGCTCGGGGGTGTGGGCGTTTCTCACCGAGTGCACAGGTGAGGAACTGCCCACATCCGTGATTGCTCCCGTGGCTAATGCTACGGCTGTGATGGCCCCTCGCGTTATAAAAAAAGAAGCGCGAGTCGGTTAAGGAGGAATGAAAAAAGAACGAGATCAGAAAAAAGAAAGAGAGGAAAAGAAGACGGAGGTTGTAGGGAGCAAGTGAGGAAGCAGGCGGTGCAGGAGAGACAGACACGCGGAGCGTGTGGTGAGCGCGCGATCGAACGCTCGTGGGCAGCTGCGAGGAAGCTGGGTGTTAGGCCGACACCCAGGCGTTTGAGTTGATGTTGCTCCCGCTGAGCAACCACGTAGCGGGAGTGACCAGGTGAAAGCGACGAGCCGCAGAGGGCCGCGGAAAGGCTGCGGAAGTCGGAAGGCTTGGTGGTGGAGTCCCCAATGTGTGCGTCCTGGTCATTGGTGGAAACTAAGTCTCGGGGACTGGGATGAGTGCTAGACTGAAGCCAGGGATCGGGAGGTCTCCAGTCTCACGTGTGAGTGTAAGAGGAGGGCAGCTGCAGAAAGCGTCTTGCCTGCTGCCAAGCCCAAACGGGATAAGCAGGTGAGACGCTAACAGAAATGATGCCCCGGATTTGTTGCTATTGTTTTAAAGACTGCTTCCTGAAAGATCATTTTAACCTCTGGTTTTAAGGATTGTTTTTTTTTTCTATTTGTTGATTTTAACCTCCACGGTTTCTTTTAATGGATTATTTATTGAAGAACTTGGAGCACTGCATTTTGTTTATGGACACTTTGTTTTTGATTGTTTTAATAAAAGCACTGTTGCACTTTATACCATCCCCTTGCTCAATTGTTTATTGCCTTCACTGACTAGCTCATCGGTAACATTACCGACGGTGTTGGGTTCAAGTGCTTCCAACAGCAATGGGAGTGTGGAGCCAGAACCCACATCGTCACAAGGTCGGGACTTGAAAAAATCTCAGGGCCAAAGTCTCATCTTGCAGGACTTGAACAAGTCTCTTGAAAAAAGTCTTGTCTCGTCTCAGGAGTCTTTTATATAATAGAGAGATTTAGACAATGACTCTTAGCTTGTGGGCTCAGAGCTCTGTAACGTACTGAACTGAAAGAGCAGGCAGGTACAAGTAACCTCTTTAGCTCATTAATATTCATAAGGTAGTTGTCACATTTGGGACAAGATAGAATTCTGGAGTGTATACAAAATATACATTGTCAGAGGTGGCTGGGGTGGCGACCTGGCCGGGATGCCCAGGAGGACCGGAGGAGGGCTTGCGCCTTCCCCCAGACCATCTGGGGGCGACCGCCCTGGTTCCTTTGGGGGCCACGGGTACAGAGCTTTGAAGCTCCACCTTGTAGGGGCCCGTGGTCACCGCCAGGGGGCATCCCCATGCCTTTGGAGCCCTGGACCTCAGCACTTCCGCCACACCAGGAAGTGCTGGGGGGAAGAGGAGCAGGGACACCCGGAGTGCTTCCGGGGTTGCAGCCGGCACTTCCGCAACATGGGGGTGTGTTCGTGGAAGATTGCTGGAACCCACCTGGAGCACATCCGGGTGATAATAAAAGAGGCCGCCTCCCTTCGTTCAGGGCGAGAGTCGGGAGTGGAGTGGACTGAGCTTGCTGGAGGAGGCAAGGAGGCGGCCTGAAGAGGAAAGTGAAGGCATTGTTGTGAGGCCAGGACTTTGGGGTTTGTGGTGCACTTGGAACTGTATATATTTGTAAATAAACGTGTTTGTGGGTGAAATGTACGTGTCCGCCTGTTTGTGTCTGGGCCAGTCTCCACAACATAGATAGGAATTCTGGGAGAACAAGTATAAATTGTTATAAGAGTGGCATTGTTTATTAGAAAGTATTTGTTTAAACTTAAATAAACTAACCAGTGTGTATATGCTTCTTAAGAATATGTGAAATGGAGGCTTGGGACTTTAAAATGAACATGTTTCAAAAATAATTTAATTAACAATCAAACAGACCATGGGAACATATTAGATGCAGTATCTTGCAGCCAGCAAGACTGTGTAAATTCAAAGGATTTTAAAAGACCTACTAGAAGGAGAGAAACAACTGCCAAACAGAAGACCACTCGGTCAGACTTTACCACCTACAGACCACCCGTCTGCTCCCAAGCATCATGGATTGTTTAAGCAAACAGAGACTGCAGAAACCAAAGCTACAGCCGCCTGATAAGAAGCTTGCTGTGTGACCCTGATTTGAATCGTTCAGGTTGTATGTCTTCATATCTAACATTTACTGTATATCTGGGGCCTCATGCATAACGCCATGCGTAGAATTTCGCTCTATAATATGACGTAAGCACAAAATCGAAATGTGCTTACGCAGAAAAATCCAGATGCAGGAATCTGTGCGTACTCCAACTTCCACGTTCTTCCGCTACATAAATCCCGGTCAGCGTGAAAAGTAACGCTCGTGTACGCGCCTGCTGTCCCGCCCCAACTCCTTCCAGATTTATGCCTCTTTGAATATGCAAATCAATATAAATCGCCCTTAAGCTCAGCCTTCTGTGAAAAGACAATGGGAAAAGCACGGGGGAAAATAGAAGAATTTCAGTAAATACCAAGTGGAGGCAAAGGAAAAACTTACTATTTGTTTAATTAAACCGTGGTATAATCAACAAAAGGAAGTTGATCGAGTGACATAGCATGTTGGAGAAACTTGAAAGCTCACGTTCACAAAGTCACACAGTGCCGGAAATAAAAGAGAAGTCACATATCAAAGTCACTGTGAAAAGGCCCACCGTCTGAGTGTCATATAAAAGCTTATTAGGGTACAGAGAAAAAAAAAATAGGCACACAGTGGGGAAAAAAGCACGAAATGTCAACTTCAATCTTGAAATTTCCACTTTAATCACGTAGTTTATTTTGTCATTAAAGTAGAACATCATAAACTTCATCTTAAAATCGTTTAATTAACCAGTTTCTCAAATCACATCGTAATTAAAGTAGCACGTTAAATGCTTTGTTTTGTATGTGATCTTCTATGTGCTCTATGTGTGTGAATCACTGCTTGCTTCTTAAACCGGCTCTCTTCCTCCGACTGGACACAGAATCCATTACATTCGTGATATTACAGCTCTCTGAATAACTAAAATACTGAGATGTATACGTGATATCATTTTCATGATGATAGGAATTAAAACACGTTATTAAACATGGGTTTCGCGGCGTAGTAATTGTGTGCGACCTTCGATGAAATTATTTATTGCAGCAGTACTCATGGGCGTCTCTAGGCTTGTGGTGGCCCTGGGCAGAGGAAGAATCGGTGGCCCCTTCGCCCGCCAATGTCAATATGGTATCTTATGCACGGTGGATGGCCACGTCCGTTGCGAACACTGCATAGCCGCCTCGTGCTTTTGACACAAGCGTTTAACTTTTGTCGAAATTTGCCGCTGCGTTTTTAGCTGTGTCGTTATTTTCTCTTTCTGTTTTATATTCAATATATATTGGCATGGCCGCCCCTGCAGTCCTTGCTTTTCTTTCTCCAAGTAACCGATCGCCACACAATCAGCTCTGTAATAGACGTTAAGCCATCTGTAAGCTTAGAGCGCCGATTCTTCAAAACGTTTAAGCAACATTGAAATATCGTCGTAGTACATGTTTAATTATTCTATCCTTCATGCCAGTCCCAGTGAAGAATATAAATTATTTAAATGAAGTTAAAGTTTTACCGGTATAATATAATAAACATATTTTGCTGCATTTCATCTTAAAAATTATATCATCATCATATGTAAATACGTGCTTTATAAGTTTACAATGAGGTGATTGTACTTATAAGTACAGACAGCTCTACAAGGAGCACTTGATTGAGTGCATTTAAAGTTCTTTGGATGAAACTGTTTCTGAACCGCGAGGTCCATATAGGAAAGGCTCTGAAGCGTTTGTCATATGGGAGCAGTTCACATAGACTGTGTGCATGGCTGAGGCAGCGTATGCTTGATGCTGTATATCGATAATTCTCTTTCCGATCAGCTGCTGCTGTGATTCACACTCAGATACAGTGATATAAATACGCCGAGTGGAAAAAGATGATCTGCTGTGACAACCCTTAAAGGGAGCAGCTGAAAGAAGAAGAAGAAGAAGAAGGTGCAGTGAGAGTAACAACGCTAAAGCAGTTATGGTATTTGGAATACTATGGCTATTCCCTGGACCATTATATTGTTACAAGTTAATTACAATCAGATGCATTACACTAATAAACAATAGGCGGTTAGTTTCTGTGTATTTATAAAGCCGCGTCAGGAAAATAAGGAGTAACCACACAGGAACAGTAGCACTGCTTTGACGCTGGGTGCCGCCAGTCTGCAAAACCGAGCAGAGAACTTGCGTACGACAAGGTATGAGGTACCGTGGAAGAGTGTGTGGCTTTACGCCAAGTGTAGGTTTTATACATCGCGATTTGAACATGGAAACGTTCTTACGCAACATTTCTGTGCGTACGCACCGTTTATACATGAGGCTCCTGGTCTCTCCTTTTGATTGAAATGGTTTGAGTAATTCATTGCTGAAATTGTCCAGTTGTTTACTGACGTTTAGCCATGACCGATGATCGTTAATGCAGTGGGCTGTGTTCGTTTAGGTTACATACTGTCCGGCGGTTGCGATTAGCTCTTGGCGTCTGTTAGATTGTGTAGCCCTTTTCAAAGGTGGCCATCGGGATACTAAAGCATGACAGGAGTAGCGGCTCTTGCCTTTTCTTAGGGTATTCTGGTGTAGACCTTTCATGGGACGCCATCTGAAGACAGATCTTCATGTAAGCGAATCCCGGCAGGGATGCCTCGGGAGCAGAGCGGTTTCTAGCTCCTGGTAAGTTAGCTGACCTCCTCAGCCAGTGCTGAGATATTCTTGCTTTGTATTTCAGCTTCTCTGTGCTGAGTGAATGTTGAATGTTGAATAGGTGAGTTCTACAGGACATACGTGCAAATCGAGGCATTTCAGTTTAGGCATTTCCAGTATAAACTTATCCACCAATATGAAAAGTACGTTAGAGGTTTAAAGTGCCTTACCTAGTACAGTGGTTCCCAAAGTAGGGGTCGCGACCCTCTGGGGGGGTCGTGAGACATTTGGGGGGTCGCGAGATGATTTCCAAGAAATCAAATACTTTTTTAAAACTTTTTAGAAATTAATTAATTTAATTTTTTAGAAATAACATTTTATCCATAACTAACAAAAGATAAAAACTAGTAGTTAATAGTTCAAATTTCTTTTCGTTCGATCACGAGCCCTGAGGTGATTACGATAGTTTAACGACACATCAATGGCGTCAGTTGCAGCAGATCAATTTACAGCACCATGTTAAACATTCCGACATGTGCACGTAACGTGTAAGTAATTTTCATCGCTTTATGCTTAGGATATTATTTTTGTTGAAATGAAATGTTGGTTAATATCGACCAATGACAACGCAGATAGGCCAGCGGAGGAAAGCGGAGAAGCACCACCGTCAGAAAGCCCATCGTCCTCAGGTACGGAAAGACACCGGAGTGTGCATAAAGAGGGCATCCATAAACAGTCGGCTCAGCCTTACTCCAAGAGTCGAAATTATCGAGAGGAATTTATCCAGTATGGATTCACATGCATCATCGTCAATAACGTACAGCATCCCCAATGTGTGGTGTGCACTGAGGTGCTTGCACATGAAAGCCTAAAGCCTGTAAAAATGCTACGACACTTGAAAACTAAGCACCCCTCTCTTGCTAACGAGGGCAAATCATCTGACATCGGACATGGAGGACGCATTGGTTGAACTGTCATGCGACCGAACCTTGAAGACAATGTTTAATTCCAAGACTCTGGATGAGTTTTGGATTTCAGTCGAGAGGGAATACCCACAACTATCCAAGGCCGCTATGGATGTACTGATGCCGTTTTGCACTACCTACTTGTGCGAAAAAGACTTTTTCGGCACTCACGTACATTAAAAATAAATACAGGTCACGACTGAACTTGGAGGATGATCTCCGAGTCGCGGTCTCCAAAATTAACCCAAGAATGGACTTGCTGTGCTCCAAGCATTGTGCCCACCCATCTCATTAGGTGAGATGTTTTGTTGAAATTAAACGAATGAGTAAATAACAATTTTTTAAAAAGTTATACGGTTGTTAGAGCGTTATATTCTTTTTTGTTGTCATGCTCTTGTTTGGATAGGATATTTTGTTGAAATTAAACAAATGAGTAAATTACTATTTAAAAAAAATTATATGGTTGTTAGACCATTGTGTTCTTTCGTGTTGTCATGCTCATGTTTGGATAGGCCTATTGGCGCATGTGCACCGTTGCACGCAACATTTGTATATTTTAACCACTTCCGAGGATAGTGGGGGTCACGAGTCACTGGCACGGTTATTTTGGGGGTCGTGAGCCGAAAAGTTTGGGAACCCTGACCGAGTAGACACTTTTACGCCATAAAACAGTCATTTTCTAACCTGCTTAGTTCTGAACAGGGTTGTGGGGGTTTGCTGGAGCCTATCCCAGATAGCCTAGGGCAGGAACAAACACTGTACAGGACGCCAGTCCACCTCAGGGCACACACACACATACACACACACACACACAATTTAGGATTGCCAATCCACCTAACCTGCATGTCTTTGGACTGTGGGAAGAAACCCACGCAGACACGGGGAGAACATACAAACTCCACGCAGGGAGGACCCGGGATGCGAGGCAGCAGCCCTACCACTGTGCCACCGTGCCACCCCCAACCCAACACAGCTGTCATCAAACTGACGTTCCTCCTGTGATATGGAGGTGACAAAGGTGCTTTTATTATGTAAGGCAGTCAGACTGCCGAGCACAAATAAGCACAGAGCCACCAAGTGTAAAAAGCGACTTTAAAATTATCTTTAACCTTCTATGCTGCTGCATGAAGAGGTGGGGAGGCCCTGAATACTTTACAACATTTTCCTACCAAGAGATGCTTTATTCCTGCAAATGACCTTAATTTATCCTAAGGGAATATTTTTCACCAGGACATACAGCTGAAAATTTGTGAATGGGTCCAAAAATAACACAAATGTTGCAAGCTTGTTTCTTACTCCAATGCAAATGTTTTTAAAAAATAACAGTCGGGGAAAAGCCTGTCAACACTAGTATATATCACTCATTCGTTTTAATTTATTGTCACTGTACTTTACAGTATAATGATAGGCATTTGTTGCTTGTCTTATTGATGCAGAAATATTACAAATTACTGGAACAGTCTGATGTGTGAACCCGTTATTGGCTCTCCTCTGTCTCCTTCTAATGTGGCATCATGTATGTAACTTGTTTATGCTACCCATGAAACTGGTGGCAGTTATATAAGAAATTGAAGAAATCAAAGAAATACTCCTCCCAAAAGTGATATTTTGTGTAAGTTACTATTTAGTTTATATATAGTTTATATTTTTCATTCAAAAAAGAGATAACAGCATTTCTGTTAGAACAGACATCTGTGGTGTCCAATACCGGACAACAGCAAACAGGATCAGAAGCACATTTGAAAAAAAACTCACAATACTTGTGTCTCAATAATATACATTTCAAGTCATCCAGTCGCATGTTCACAACATCCCAAACACATATATTTTTACCAAAATATTGTAACTGCGCTACCCATCTAAGACAGGTTGAAATATAAGTAGTCAACATAGTCCTTAGCATTAATGCACCATGCATTGCGTTATCTCTGTTGTATGCCATTTCGTAAAAGCAGTGTTAATGTTTATGATGCACCACTTATTAGAATGACAAACGCAATGTATGTCTCTGTTGTGTGCCATTAGGCATTGGATTTATAAAAGCAGTGTTAATATTAGAGATGCGCCATTATTGGAATGACAAAAGTGATGCACCTCTCTGTTATATACCATTTGGTTTGGGATTTGTAAAAGCAGTGTTAATGTTTGTGATGCACCATCTGTTGGAATGAAAAATATGATTCATGTCTCTGTTATATGCCATTTGGTTTGGGATTTGTGAAAGCAGTGTTAATGTTTATGATGCACCACTTATTGGAACGACAAACGCAAAGTATGTCTCTGTTGTGTGCCATTTGGTATTGGATTTATAAAAGCAGGGTCAATATTAGTGATGCACCATTTATTGGAATGACAAATGTGATGCATCTCTCTGTTATACGCCGCTTGGTTTGGGATTTGTAAAAGCAGTGTTAATGTTTGTGATGCGCCATCTGTTGGAATGAAAAATGTGATTCATGTCTCTGTTATACGCCTTTTAGTTTGGGATTTGTAAAAGCAGTGTTAATGTTTATGATGCACCACTTGTTGGAATGACAAACGCAATGTATGTCTCTGTTGTGTGCCATTTGGTATTGGATTTATAAAAGCAGTGTTAATACTAGTGATGCGCCATCTATTGGAATGACAAATGTGATGCATCTCTCTGTTATACGCCGCTTGGTTTGGGATTTGTAAAAGCAGTGTTAATGTTTGTGATGCGCCATCTGTTGGAATGAAAAATGTGATTCATGTCTCTGTTATACGCCTTTTAGTTTGGGATTTGTAAAAGCAGTGTTAATGTTTATGATGCACCACTTGTTGGAATGACAAACGCAATGTATGTCTCTGTTGTGTGCCATTTGGTATTGGATTTATAAAAGCAGTGTTAATACTAGTGATGCGCCATCTATTGGAATGACAAATGTGATGCATCTCTCTGTTATACGCTGCTTGGTTTGGGATTTGTAAAAGCAGTGTTAATGTTTGTGATGCACCATCTGTTGGAATGAAAAATGTGATTCATGTCTCTGTTATATGCCATTTGGTATGGGATTTGTAAAAGCAGTGTTAATAGGTACAGTAAGTTCAGTATTTTTTAAGTTGAAGTTATTTATTCACAAACATGGCACTGTATATATGCATTTTCCATACAAAACTGGGTTCAAAGTTAAGTGCTTTCTATAAATTTTAAAAAATACCTTTCTTGCTGTAGCACTTTACAATGTACTGTATTCATATCTAAATATTATACACTGAGTTAAAAGCTTTTCTCTCCCCCCGCCCCCCCCCCCCCCCAAGTTCAATTTATTCACCCGCAATACTGTATGTGGTTCAATTTGTGGTTCAAAAATTAGAAATCCTCACATGTGATATTACTTTTGTAGGGGAAGCAAACATAAATCAAACATTTTTTAGGGGTGCAGGGCATAGAAAAAGGTGGGAACCACTGGACTCGAGTATTTAAAAAGCAGTTAAAAACTCCTCTGTTTAGGCAAGAATTTTATTTGGTGCAGTGATGTAAGTTGAGTCAGATGTCTATTTGCTGCTTATTGTTTGTTTGTAGGGCGGCACGGTGGCGCAGTGGTAGCGCTGCTGCCTCATAGTGAGGAGACCCGGGTTCGCTTCCTGGGTCCTTACTGCGTGGAGTTTGCATGTTCTCCCCGTGTCTGCGTGGGTTTCCTCCCACAGTCCAAAGACATGAATAGACGGGTGGATTGGTGATTCTAAATTGTGCTTGGTGTGTTTGTGTGTGTCCTGCGGTGGGTTGGCACCCTGCCTGGGACTGGATTCCTGCCTTGTGCCCTGTGTTGGCTGGGATTGGCTTCAGCAGACCCCTGTGTTTGGATTCAGCGGGTTGGACAATGGATGGATGTTTGTTAGTAGTGATGTTAAACGTTTATTATTATGAAGTTTTGTTTATGTGTTTTTTGTGTTATATTAAGCTACCAAGTAGTGCGGTAGACTGTAGTACTTTAGGAACTTTCAAAACTCCGCTTGATGTTATTTTAGAAGATTTAAGTGGACAGGACTGGCGAGCTTTGTTGGGCTGAATGGCCTGATCTCGTCCCGACTGTTCTAATGTAAATGTTATACTCTGAGACTGCTGTGCTTTGTAAATGATGAAATAATTTAAACAGATAAATATTCTGCCTCCTCAGTTCAAGCCATTACAGTCACACCACTTGATACAAGGCAGTTTTTATCTTCTGGTCCTAAGACAAATCAACTCATTTTTTGAGCCTGTGTCTTTTCAATGACTCTTGTAAGACCTTGTAATCTGTCTGGCTGCTTATGACTACGTTGTGTTGCATTTTTGTCTCTTCTTAGTAAAATATCTCGTCTCGGTGCTCAAAGTGAAAGATGCTACGAATATAAAACGATGACCGAGACTGAGCAATTGGCCGAATCTTTGCTTGTCGAGTGGCACAGGCCATTTGTAACACATCATCAGCACACAGACTTATTAAGACAACGTATTGACAAATCCATTACCGTTTCTGTAGATGACGGCATCTTCTTGGACTTTCATTTTCAGAAAAAAAACCAAGGTAAAGTTGTCACCTTTGTTCAGAGTGATTGTCAAAGAGCCAGGCAAGAAGTTTGCTGGAAAACAGACAAGTCATACAAATAATTAAAAAAAATAATCCTTTAAACCTCAAGAATCTTTATTGTTTTTCTGCTTTTGTGTGAATTTTTAATTAACAACTAGGACTCCAGCTCACTATATCAGCTTCTTGAGACATTTTAGCCGTTACCATTTAGGACTTGGCAATTGTAAAGTTAAGCTTGAAGATTTCTTTAGGGTTATTCATGCAATTCCCAGTCATTTTTATTACTTATAAAATCCATCCATCCATCCACTATCCAACCTGCTATAAACTAACTACAGGGGCACGGGGGTCTGCTGGAGCCAATCCCAGCCAACACAGGGCGCAGGGCAGGAAGCAAACCCCAGGCAACCACAGTACTTATAAAATCACATTCCTTATATTCTCAGATTGAGAAAAATGTTCCAACTCTTTCAATAAGTGGTATCCCATTTTTAGATTGCAAATGTAACAACTTTCACATAAAGAATGCCATTCTTACTGTATAAACAGATAACTCCATCTTTAATGCCCCCATGAGTTCTACAATAGGGTACATAAATAGGAAAACGGCCTGGTCTGTGCTGTTGGTCCAACTAAAAATACAGGGTATATGCCAGGATGAAGGGGTTGTGTGACAAATAACGGCAAAAGACATGATAAAGGTTTGGGGCAGCCTCCCGTATATTGTATCCTGGATGCTAAAATTGAACAGAGATATTCACAAGACCGAGTCCAAAACAGAACTGAACTAATGCAAGAAAGATCAGGAAGTGACGTCATCTTTAGGGCCAGACCTGGAAGTGATGTTGTTGGAATCGTAAGTGACATCATCTCTGGGTCCAGACCCGGAAGTGATGTTGCCGGGGACTGGAAGTGACATCATCTCTGGGGCCAGGCCCAAAAGTGATGTCATCAGAGGCGCCGGAACCTGATGGGATTTCCTGGGAATGGTCTGCAAGTAACTGAGAAAGACAGTCAGCACACTCTGTCAGCCGCTGGTCGATGGTAGTATTACAATTACTCAGTCCCTTTAGATGTCTCCTACTCACACGTGTGTGACAGGGGCA
The DNA here is from genome assembly GCA_026402145.1 of Polypterus bichir lapradei. NCBI lineage: Eukaryota > Metazoa > Chordata > Cladistia > Polypteriformes > Polypteridae > Polypterus > Polypterus bichir. Next base: position 98,412,659 of record JANRMT010062837.1, read on the forward strand.
ACACAAAAAACAGTGCAGATGTGAGGACTACAGTTCCCATCATGCTGCATGAGTGTGCCAGCACGAGGATACACACAGCGGCCAAAGCAGAAGGTACCATCACTGTGTTTTTCTCAGTTAATGTGACATTGTCTCACAGGATCTTTTGACTAAGGGGACATCTTTTTGTGTCATCGTGGTTTGTGTTTAGATGGTCCCCCTCACCCCACCCCACCATTTATTTATACTCAGGCAATGGCTGATACTTTGGCTGGTCAGACAATTTTACTCATCTAAACAATTTATTCATAAGTATAATATTAAACATATTCTCAAAGTGTAATTTCTGTACAGAAGAAGACAAATCTCTCACGCCTTTTTATTTCTGCACCTATTCTAAAGTTTTTTGGAATAATTTAGTTTTATTAATAATTCTTTTCCTTTACATTTATATACTGTAGCACTTTTCATAGTGAATGGAGAGCCACTCCAACCACCACTAATGTGCAGCATCAACCTGGATGATGCGACGTCAGCCATTTTTGCGTCAGCATGCTCACCACACATGAACTACCGTATTTATGCGTGTACAACACGCACATTTTTTCCAGGAAAATTAGCAATTGGAAAATCAGGTGTGCGTCATACATGTAATGTTTACTTCTTCTGCTTGGGCTCGCTTGCTCGCGCACTCACACTCTCTCTCTCTCTCTCTCGCTCGCACTCTCACGCTCTCTCTCTCTCTCTCTCTAAACGCTTCCTATACAATCACAACGTGCATCGTACACGGGGCAAAACGATTTTCGCGATTTTCTTTGTAAAAATTAGGGTGCGCGTCTTACACGAGGGTGCGTGTTACATGAGTAAATACGGTATTAGGTGGTGAAGTGGTGAGAAATAGTTAGAGACAGGGGATCAGAATTACTAGACCATGAGGGACAAATTAGGCTGGACATCGGGATACACCCTACTCTTTACGCAGGATTCCAAGGGGTCTTTATTACCACAGAGAGTCATTTTTACAGCACAATGTCCCCATCACTGCACTGGGCCAGTATGATTCACATCCAGACCACAGGGTAAGTGACCGCCCCTGCTGCCTTCACCAATACCTCTTCCCACAGCAACCCAAGCTTTTCCTGGTTGGTCTGCCATCCAAGTTCAACACATGCCCAAACTTGCTTAGCTTCAGGCGGATGGCCTCTTCTGAAATGCATGTGGTATGGCCAAAAAAAACCAATCCCTGTCTGATTGAATGTAGAGTTCTGTTTTCTCTTTGAAAATCTGAGCATAAAGTGATAGAAAACACAGTCAAAATGCTTTCTATACTTAGTAAATATCATATACATAAGTCGTAATTTTATGTATGGATATTAAAATGTTAGAAATGGCTTTAAGACAAAGTAGTAAAAACACGGAGGCAATAAAAAAGAAAGAGATTCTCTGCTCTTTTCTTGACAGTTTGTAATATTCATTTCTGAATCACCCTTTTTGCTTAATGGGTTGGCTATTGTGACTCTTGTATGTAAATTATTCTTTTTTTTTTCATTTTTTTATACTATGCTAATGGATAGATTGTATGACTAATTTATTATAATATTGATACAATAAAAAGTGTGATAAGAAAAAAAAATGTCACACAGTGTTGCCAGGTACCCAGTTGAGAGGGGGCCAACCGCAGAGGAGCAGCACCATACGTCACTGCAAGTCTACACCAGCAGTTTCATGGGAGTAGTGACGTCACTGCATGCCTATCCTATCTTTTTAGAATTAACTTATTATGGAAATGGTAGGGGGGTGGGGTATCTGTTTTTAAACCCTAATCTTATAACCAATATTTAATAGAAAAATGGATATTAATAATGTATTTTAACATGAGCTATGCACAGGATGGAGAAATTATATTAATTAAAATGTATTCATTTATTTACTTAGAGAGACAGCCGTGCTGGTACATGACCTTTTATTAAATTAAACTAAGGGGCTTTGCCCCCTGTTCGCTTCGCTTGCCAATTCCCCCAGGACAGCACTACGCATAAGCCTCTTTGCGGTTCTGCCGCTCGCATATGGGAATGCGGATGTACAATTTAAACAGATTGCTATTTTCATGGGAATTGTTACATATGCATAAGAGAACTAACTATTTTTACATTACAGGGAGTAATTAACCATATTAAAAAATAGTAAAACGTAATACTTTGAAAGTAAATTGTGTTTCATGTTGCATTAGAGCTATTCGTTGTGTAATACGATTTTGTTCTGTTTGGCTTTGAAATTAACATGCAAATACTTTTTAAACTTACACTTTCACTGTAAAACTTTAGTAAAAACAATTTTTTAATTAAAATTCTGTCAATATCACATTGAATTTTGATTCTGTGTTTGGACTTTCATCATGACAATGAAACATATAACTGCTCTTTTGTTGTGTGATGATATCCGCGGAAGATGTACTATATTACCTTTCTTGGATACATCCTTCTTTCCACAGTAATTCATGTGGTGGAAGATCAGACGGTGTTAATGGTTGTAGATATTCTTCGTTATATTGTAAGTTGATGTTTTCATCTTCCACACCATCACCACCAACTGTTTCAGCGTAGTCTGTCTATACGAATTTAACCAATTTACTGTGTAATCGATCGACAATTTACGCGTTCATTTATTTGACTTCATTATTTCTCGGTGCTGGGATTCCCATGTACTCATTTTTACTGTTGATAACCCTTCGGGATGAATTTCTTCAATAAGATTTGGACATAATATGTCTTCTTTAATTGGGAAATTAAAGTGAGGAAAACGTTAAAATTTATAAAGGCTGAGAGAGCAAGAACTGTGTCTGTCAAAAGCATTCACACCAATGAGAGGTGAGAGGGCCACGGGCGTGGTTGAATATGATTGCGAGGAGGGCATGACTTGAAAAAATCTCATAGCCAAAGTCTCATCTCGCGGGACTTGAAAACATCTCTTGAAAAAAGTTTTGTCTCGTCCCAGAATTTTTTTATATAATAGAGATATATAATATTTTAGATTATGTGTGCCAGAGCATGCCTATAAGGCAGTGGTTCTCAACCTGTGGGGCGGGCCCCCCTAGGGGGGGGGCGCGAAGTAACAAAAAGGGGGGCGCGAAGATGTGAAAAAAAGAAAATAAGAATCAAAAATATGAAAAAAAAAATCTGTTGAAACCAAAACAAATTAACTTAAACTACATTCTGATACTAGAACAATAAATATAGAGTTAGATAAATGTCAACAAAAGTTAAGTAGGTATAGTAAAATATAAATCTTCATTTCAAAAAAATGTTAGGGGGGTGCGATTAAAAGTATTATGAAAACTCGGGTCGCAAATACTTAAAGGTTGAGAAACGCTGCTATAAGGCCATATCCCCTACCCTAGTCCTAACCTTAAGTTACTGCTAATCTTAACCGTTTACACTACACACTAACCATCCATCCATCCATTATCCAACCCGTTATATCCTAACTACAGGGTCACAGGGGTCTGCTGGAGCCAATCCCAGCCAACACAGGAAACAAACCCCGGGCAGGGCGCCAGCCCACCGTAAAACACTAACCACAATAACCCCAAACTTTAACATGTAGAACTGTGGTGACGTATAAAGCTGCGATTTTGCAGTTGGATATTATAGGCACATTTGGACTATTTTTTATTTTGTTTCCAAAGGGGAAAAGGGGTCTTTTACTTGTTTGTGTTTTTTTGGGGGGCTTCTTTTGGAAGAAAAAAAAAAAAGCAGTATTTAGTTATTTTTCAAAGCAGACATAAAATCACTATGGTTGTGCATAGCTCAACTTGTACAATATTACGCATTTTTGAGTTGAAATTGTAAGAAAGGAATACAAACCCACCACAAGGACACAGCCAGTCCCTAAACTTGGAGGTGGAGGTTTGGGTCAAGTCAAGTCAAGTGGATTTATTGTCATCCATACACTGTATTGCAGCATACAGTGGCATAAATAATATTAAGCAGGACCGTGATGCACCATATAAATGAACACAGGACAGGTAAAAAAAAAACAATACTATACTATACTATCTATACTATACTATTTATCTATTTTATAAATAGATAAATAAATAATAGGTAAATAAATAGATAAATAATAACAACTAATGATAAAAACAGTAAAAAGGGTAACAAACGTACTGCGTATAAATAAGCTACTAGGAGTAGATCTGAGGGTAAAGGCACAGACACCGGAGTCCGGACCACCAAGGGGTAGAAGCTGTTGCAGAACCTGCCAAAACTGGTTTGGATGCTATAGAACCTTCTGCAAGATGGAAGTGGGACAAAGGGACTATGGCAGGGATGGGAGCAGTGCTTCACAATGCTGTGGGCTTTGCAGAGGGAGCAATGTCTTTAATGGGGGGCACAGGGGTCCCAATGATCTTCTCTGCTGTGTGCTGTTTTATTTGTTAGCTTAGTCAGGCAGGTCACGGATGTCTAAACCTCATGCAGTGTAACGTGGATGTTAAAGTGCGGCAGTAGTAAAAATGAAAGAAAGCTAGAGGTTTTTAAAATATTCAAACATCTCAAGGGCATTATAAGCTGTCAACGAAAGCAAACAGTCAGATATAGAAAAAATACATTTAAAATGTGAATTGTTAGTTAGTGCCAAGATGGGCCAGCAAGTGGGTTAGATACTCAAAAAGATACTGCAAAGACTGGGAAACAAAAGTAACGTTACAAAACCATCTTCAGTTTTAATTGTAAAAATACTTTAATATTGTCACACACGTGCCCTTAGTAAAAGTCACCAGAAAAAGCGTTGGTCGCCAGCATTAATGCCTTTTCTCTTTCCCTCTTTCAGAACCACGGAAGACTAAGACAGAACTCGTCACTTCCTTTCCTTTGCAGATGACCTCACTTCCGTCCCATCCTGATGACATCACTACCGTCCCGTCCTGTTAAACTCACTTCCTTCTAATACCGATGCCATCAATTTTCATTTCCTGCCGTTTCTGTATAAAGCTAGCCTGTTTTACAATACTCATTTGTCTTTTGTTATTTTGCAGAAAAGAACAGTAACAGTCACAACTGACTACTTGCAGACAAATATACGGGGCAAATCCCCAAATCTTTGTTTTTGTCTCGACTCCCGTCATTCACAATGTACAGTGGAACCTTGAGATATGAGTGCTCCAACGTACGAGTTTTTTGAGATACAAGCCATCACTAATTCGATTTTTTGCCTTGCGTTACAAGCCAAAATTTGAAATACGAGCCATCAAAGAGCTTGTCCCCACACATTCTGAGGAACTGATGACAGAGGAGTTGACGGAACTACAGACGCAGCAACATATGGAGGTTCTGCAGGAGATCGGTATCGCGGAGGAGGTTATCTCTTAAACTGAGATAAAGGAAATGTTTGCAATGTGGTAAAAAATTTCAAACTTTAAAGAAAAGAAACACCCTGAGAAAGTTGCAACTGATCGCGCAGTGCCGCTATTTAATGACACTTGCCTAACTCATTTCAGAAACATTCTAAAGGGGAGGACTAAACAAAGCTCCTTGGACGGGTTTCTATTGAAACGCCCTGTAAATGAATGTGACGAAAGCGTGGCAAAAAAGAAAAAAACTAGTGAAGAAGAAAATTAAGTTAAGCAAAAGTGAAATGAAAGAAAAAAACATTACAATACGCTAATCGGCTTCGCCAACTTCTGTTTATTTCTTTAGATTATTTTTTATGTATTAGGTTTTATTTTGTTTGTATACAATATTTGTTCATTATAAATACATTTTTCTTATGTTGAAAACATTTAACAAAAAATTGGGGTGGTTTTTTGGGGGCTGGCACGAATTAATCTCATTCCAATTAATTTCAATGGGGAAAATTGATTTGATATACGAGCATTTTGACTTACGAGCCCGGTCACGGAACAAATTAAACTCGTATCCCAAGGTATCACTGTACATAGCAAATTTTCATAAGTAGCTGACTTTTGCTGTACAGGTAAGCAGTAATCAATACATTTTAGCACCCCTCGGTCCGGGACACAAACCCAAGTCTCCTTAATAGAAGGTGTAGAAGGAAAATTTTTTATATTAGCATAGAGAATAGCAAATTAACATAAAGAGCCATAAAAAGTAATTAAAAGCTTCTAAAACATTAGATTAAGCATAAATTAGAATGTTAAGCAAATAAGATAGGTCAAGCAAATAGTTAACTAAAAATCAGTTATATTGCATTATTTTTTAAGCTTACAGCAAAATTTCTAGCCTGGGAAAGAACAGAAATTGACGTATCGAAACCAGTCTAGAACAGTATAAGAGATTGAGAACACCTGTGTTCAAGGCTGAGAAGCTAAAAGAACAATACCACACAGAAAAGATGGCTCTGGAAGGCACGTAGCGAAACCAGCTGGATTGGGGAATCAACAGAAAGGCAATGAAAGGCTTTTGCTGTAAGCAAGGTCACACTGATGTAATGCATGAAGAGAAAATCTTAGTATATTCAGGCATTAGTAATAATTATAGAAGAACATATTAGAAATTAACTTTAGTGTAGAAATTAGGACAAATCAAGTATGCCAAGCAATGATTAAATGAAAGCATATACTATATATTTTTTTTTTAATTAAAGTTTAGCTTTAGGCCACTATTATAGTATAGCTTGAAAGGCTAGAGGAGGAAGTGACACCATGAAAGACCAAATATGGAATAGAGGACATCTTCCCAGTTGAAGAACCAATCAAGAATAAGAAAAACACAAACTGGAATAAACAATAGACAGTATGGCCAGGTGCAGAATGAGCTCGTTGAACAAGGTTAAAATGATAAGAAATTGTTATAAAAACTTCGATTATGGCAATGTTCAGGGCTCAGCTCAATTTGGCCATATTGGGTCAAGTCCTTGTTACTTTTTCTGTTGATTTATTGCAATAAAGCTTTAAAACTCTATCATTAGTCCTAATAGCCTTTATTTTTAGGTAAAAAGCCTTCTGATGATGAATTTTTCGCCACGACAAAGGCAGCACCACTGCCACCATGTCACTAAATGACATATCAAACATACATAACAGTATAACACGTCTAAATTTGTGTTTGCTAACAGCAATTGCAACAAAATTGTAATATTTGTGGAGATTTATCCTTGTCCGCTAGTTATGCTAAGTAACATCGGGCTACTAAAACAGACAAATTGTAAGTAAGCTTTTTACCTGTTTGCAGCATTTTAACAGTGTAGGCTTTATTAAAAGAGTTTTTGTATTTTTCACCACAAAAGAAAGCTCCAAAACTGTCATTTCTGTTGTGCCAAGCAATCTCCGATACAAACTGGTTGTTGTGTTGGTAGCTGGGAGCCGAAAATGCCTGGCTAGGCAGAGTAAAATCGCGCTCGATCTTTGGTTGCTGTGGGATGCTGCGTTCGCTGTTCACACACTTCAGGGAAGAATTCAGGCTGGAGGTAACGGGATCAGGGTTTATTAATGTAAGGTGCATGGCTTCATTTGTTTTACCTGCAATTAGAAAATAATACACTAATTAGACATAGCAGTAGAGTGTTGTACCGTGTTAGCCATAGATTGTTACAGGAGAAAGTAGGGTGAAATGACACCTTTTATTGGCTAACTAAATAGATTACAAATGCAAGCTTTCGAGGCAGCTAAGGCCCCTTCATCAGGCAAGGTGTACTAATTAGACAGACAGAGAGCAGGAAACAACTCTGGACAGGGCAGCAGTCCATCACAGTGCAGACACTGGCACATCGGCAACAGTCAGTCCATTAGGGTGTCATCATCTGTGGAACGCCATTAATAAAAGTTAAGGGTTGCGTGCTCTCTGCGGTGGGTTGGCACCCTGCCCGGGATTGGTTCCTGCCTTGTGCCCTGTGTTGGCTGGGATTGGCTCCAGCGGACCCCCGTGACCCTGTGTTCGGATTCAGCGGGTTGGAAAATGGATGGATGGATGGATGGATGCGTGCTCTAGACACTGACGGGGACCCACAATCCGCCACCCACCTCCAGTCGTCAAACACTGAGGATATAGAATTGGTGCAGTTACCCGCTGGGCACAGTTATTGAAATTGGGACGCGGTGAAATGTGTAATATTTTAATAATTCAGATTGGGTGATTGTTTGCAGACATATGCACCCTCTCCACTCATTACAGCAGTTCTGTAATTTCTACAATTTCCAGAAAAGGCCCGACCTAATTTCATTCACATGGTGCACAGATGTTAAGTTTGCCTTTTCCACTACAGCAAAGGGTGTTGATAAAGCGCAAATAACATTTTTTTCCTTTGGTAATCCTCACATGTGTTACATTTATTGGCCCACAAACAGACTTGTAACTCAAAGTGCAGCCGTCTCCGCTATTTTCTATTTTTATCTGGCAGCCTGATATTCCTTTACTTGCCAGTCTATTCAGATTGCAAAAACAGTGCAAACGTTGTGTTGATCTGTTCCAAAACTATTTGACAATAAAGTGAAAGTTATTAAAGGGACATTGGCTCCCTCCCAGGGCTGTTTTATTTTTATACCGTCGTATCATAACAGTGGATTCAGAAAGTCGGCAGACCCTTTCACTTTCTACACACTTTACCTTGTTGTAGATTTCATTTGAAATGGATGGATCTGCAGTTTTTGCACATCGGTCTACACTCCACGATCTTTAATGACCAAGTGAAGACAAAGGTTTGCAAATTTATGAAAAATCAAAAACTGAAATCTGGCTTTCATAGAAGTATTCAGACCCTTGCACACAGATGAGGCCTCACCAATGTGTTATAAAGCGCGACAAGAACCTCCTGTGACTTGTACTCCACACATCAAGGCGCTATATAACATGACAGTATGTTAGCCTTCTTAATGGCTTCTGAACACTGGCTGGCAGTTGATAGTGTCGAGTCCTCCACGACTCATAAATCCTTATTCAAATGGTGGACTTTCACATTTTTAGACCTCCCATTGTGTATTCAAACCTCACATTTTTAGCTCCTACATGTAACACTTTATATTTACTTAAAGATAAACTCCCTTGACTTGTACTGCACACATCAAGGTGCTATATAACCTAACATCCTATAACCATTTTTGATCACTTCTGTCCTCTGCTTAGACGCTGACAGTGACCAGTCCACCATGACTCCCAGGTCCTTCTCAATGGAGACCCAAACTGCACCCAGTACTCCAGATGAGGCCTCACCAGTGTGTTATAAAGCTTGAGCAGAACCTCCTGTGACTTGTACTCCGCACATCAAGGCGCTATATAACCTGACATTCTGTTAGCCTTCTTAATGGCTTCTGAACACTGTCTGGCAGTTGATAGTGTCGAGTCCTCCACGATTCATAAATCCTTCTCATAAGGTGGATTTTCACATTTTCAGACCTCCCATTGTGTATTCAAACCTCACATTTTTAGCTCCTACATGTAATACTCAACATTTACTGAAGGATAAACTTCCTTGACTTGTACTGCACACATCAAGGCACTATATAACCTAACATCCTATAAGCATTTTTGATCACTTCTGTCCTCTGCTTAGATATAGACAGTGAACAGTCCACCATGACTCCCAGGTCCTTCTCAATGGAGACCCAAACTGCACCCAGTACTCCAGATGAGGCCTCACCAGTGTGTTATAAAGCCTGAGCAGAACCTCCTGTGACTTGTACTCCGCACATCAAGGCGCTATATAACCTGACATTCTGTTAGCCTTCTTAATGGCTTCTGAACACTGTCAGGAAGTCGATAGCTTAAACTCCACTACGACTCCTAAATCCTTCTCATAAGGTGGACTTTCCAGTTTTGAGACCTCCCATCTTGTATTCAAACCTCATCTTTTTAGCACCTATGTTTAATACTTTACATTTACTTAAAGATAAACTCCCTTGACTTGTACTGCACACATCAAGGCGCTATATAACCTGACATTCTGTTACCCTTCTTAATGGCTTCTGAACACTGTCTGGCAGTTGATAGTGTCGAGTCCTCCACGACTCATAAATCCTTATTCAAATGGTGGACTTTCACATTTTCAGACCTCCCATTGTGTATTCAAACTTGACATTTTTAGCTCCTACTTGTAATACTTTATATTTACTTAAAGATAAACTCTCTTGACTTGTACTCCACACATCAAGGCGCTATATAACCTAACATCCTATAACCATTTTTGATCACTTCTGTCCTCTGCTTAGACATAGACGGTGACCAGTCCACCATGACTCCCAGGTCCTTCTCAATGGAGACCAAAACTGCACCCAGTACTCCAGATGAGGCCTCACCAGTGTGTTATAAAGCTTGAGCAGAACCTCCTGTGACTTGTACTGCACACATCAAGGCGCTATATAACATGATATTCTGTTAGCCTTCTTAATGGCTGCTGAACACTGTCTGGCAGTCAATAGTGTCGAGTCCTCTATGCCTCCTAAGTCCTTCTCATAATACATCCTTTCAGTTTTCAGACCTCCCATTGTGTATTCAAACCTAACATTTTTACTTCCTACATGTAACACTTTACATATACTGACTATGGTATAGGGCAGCATGGTGGTGCAGTGGTAGCGCTGCTGTCTCACAGTTAGGAGACCCGGTTTTGCTTCCCGGGTCCTCCCTGCGTGGAGTTTGCATGTTCTCCCTGTGTCTGTGTGGGTTTCCTCCCACAGTCCAAAGACATGCAGGTTAGGTGGATTGGCGATTCTAAATTGGCCCTAGTGTGTGCCTGGTGTGTGGGTGTGGCTTTGTGTGTCCTGCAGTGGGTTGGCGCCTTGCCCGGGATTGGTTCCTGCCTTGCGTCCTGTGTTGGCTGGGATTGGCTCCAGCAGACCCCCGTGACCCTGTGTTCAGATTCAACGGGTTGGAAAATGGATGGATGGACTATGGTATAGCGGGTCCACGGCTTCGAAAAGAAGGGCCAGGTTTTAAATCCGTATAGCCGTGTCGTTCTCCGTGGGCGTGATTGGAGTTAATGAGGTGGTTGGGGTGAGTCGCACCTGCATGTGAGGGTGCGATCGTTCTAGATTACCTCATTGGCTTCCTGGGGCGTGTAATTAAGGCGCTGCGCCCACAGAGACGCATGAGGGTATGTATATATATATGGGTTGACACCAAGGGGGGAGAGAAATGGAAGGATTGAGGAAAAGAGAAAGCGTGAGGTTAAAGGATGGCAAACAGCAGGCATGAAGTTATGCTCTGGCCACCTAGAAAGTGGAGACACCACGAGCTGGGGCCCTGTGAAGGAGCGTTAGGCTGATGCGCTCTGGGAGCTCGTTCGCCCCACTGATTGTTCGAGTGAGTGGGGTGAGCAGGGTAGGTGTCCTCCCGAGGGATCCGAGGAGCGACTACGGGTGCGAGAAGGATGAAGAGAGGAGAGCCAACCTTGACGGTCTGGCAGTGACATCCGCAAGGAGGCCAAGACGAGGTTGGCTGAAGGTGCTTGTGGCTGTTGGGGTCTCCGCCGGGGTGAGCTGAGGAGAAAGAGACGGAGGTGGGCCGGAGAGTAAAATGAGAGAGAGAGAGAGAGACTGTATTTTAACTTCTGCACATTTTTTTTTACCTCGGATTTTAAAGGATTTATTTTTTTTATCCCCACTGGACACTGGTTTTATGTAATATTTATTGAAACTGATGGACTGTACTTCGTTTTGATTATTGTTTTAATAAAAGCACTTATGCACTTTTTGGATATATCCCCTGGCTTCATGCGAGAATTGTCAGCTCATCTCGGTGACATTATCGACGGTGTTGGGTTTAAGGGCCCCCATAAAGACGGATGGGAGTGTGGAGCGGACCCGCATCGTCACACTGACGTTAAACTTCATCTGCCCAAGCATGTCTGCTGTCCAAGTCTCCCATTAGAACATTAGCACAGTGTAGATGAGAACAGGCAGTTCAGCCCAACAAAGCTCGCCAGTCCTTGTTGAAGGCACAATCATAGTACCTGGACCCACTGTACTAATTCCTTTCATACCTTTAAACACGGGCAGCAAGGTGGTGCAGTGGTAGCGCTGCTGCCTCGCAGTAAGCAGACCTGGGTTTGCTTCCCGGGTCCTCCCTGTGTGGAGTTTGCATTGCTCCAGATCAGAGGATAACGCGTTACGTTCTTTCAGTTTTCACTTAGTCTGGTTGTTCGTGCTTCACCCTGCAAACTTTTAAGCAAATTAAACATTGCAATAAAACTTCCCATGGGCGTATCATGGAATTATTTTATTAGGCAGAAACATCACAAATAGCCGACAACAGTTTGTGTTTTGTGCACCGCAGCATCAGAAGATTTAGACGAGAACGGGCCAGTCAGCCCAGTAAAGCTCATCAGTCTTATCCACTTAATTCTTCCAAAATAACATCAAGTCGAGTTTTCAAAGTCCTTAAAGTCTTCCTGTCTACCACACCACTCGGTCACTTATTCCGTGTCCCTGTGGATCTCAGTTTAAAGAAAAGCATCCTAATGTTTGCGAGTTCAATAACTCCGGTACATACTCTGTCTATATTTTGAAAGTCGCCATTTGTAGATTTTGTGCAGAACAAAGCAGAGTGTTGGGGGGGAAAAAATAAGTAAATAAAAAATACTTTGAACAGAAAAGATGAAGCTCCTCAGGATCTCAATGCAACAGTGGGACTTCTCTGAGTCACAGCTCAAGTTCAAAGAGCTTGATGAATTATTTATTGTGTTCTAATTCCATTTACGGAAGACACGCTCGGCAAAAAATTACAGCTACCTGTAGTTTTAAAAAATCCTATTAGGACAAACTTTACGTTCACACAGTTTCCAAAGCAAATGTACTGTAATTAAAATTTAGTCAAAGTCAAAGCGAACTTTATTGTCATCTCTACCATTTACAAGTATACAGATAGACGAAATTGTGAAGCTCAGGGCCCACAGTGTAACAATATGATGTGCAAATAAAAATTAAAATTAGAATTAAAATTTTAAATTAAAACACAAACAAGACAAGACAAAGAAGCAGCAGCAATATGACGTGTGGTAAGCAATATGAACATTGGTGCAATGTATGGTATTGTGCAATCTAGATACATAAATATAGTCAATAAATATGTAGTATAATAAATAAAAATAGGGGAGGAGAGAAAGAGAGCAAGGTATATCTAATCTATCCTTTCAATCCTTATAAAGATAAGTGCCAACGTAACAATAGGCTTCGTGGCAATAACTCCTGGGAAAATTGGAAATTTAGGTCAAAGCTGTCTCATTTTCAGTTAAGATTCCAAAATCCATCCATCCATCCATTATCCAACCTGCTATATCCTAACTACAGGGTCACGGGGGTCTGCTGGAGCCAATCCCAGCCAACACAGGGCGCAAGGCAGGAAACAACCCCCGGGCAGGGCACCAGCCCACCGCAGGTCTTTTACATCATTTGCATGCAAATACTTCTGACAAAGATAATATGTTCATAATTGAATAAGTTAATTATGTCACCCCAGTTTTGAAAAGTTATTCCTACAAATTTTTGTCATGCTAGTGCAGGGGCGTCCAACTCCGGGCCTGGAGGGCCGCAATGGCTGTAGGTTTTCATTCTACCATCTTCTTCATAAGTGACCAGTTTTTGCTACTGATTAACTTGTTCTGCCTTAGTTTTAATTAACTTGACTCAGACCCCCCTTAGTTCTTTCTTTTTTTCTTAATTACCCCGGACAGGGCGCTAGCCCACCGCAGGGCACACATACAAACACCAGAGAGAATTTAGGATTGCCAATGCACCTAACCTGCATGTCTTTAGATTGTGGGAGGAAACCCACGCAGACACAGGGAGAACATACAAACTCCACGCAGGGAGGACCCGGGAAGCGAACCCAGGTCTCCTAACTGTAAAGCAGCAGCGCTACCACTGTGCCACTGTGCCACCATGCCACCCACAATGAAATTAACCAATATAAATAAAACAATCAAAAAATGAAGAATAAAGATAATCAGACATCCATCCATCTATTATCCAACCCGCTATATCCTAACTACAGGGTTATGGAGGGTCTGCTGGAGCCAATCCCAGCCAACACAGGGCGCAAGGCAGGAAACAAATCCCGGGCAGGGCACACACCCACTAGGGACAATTTAGGATTGCCAATACACCTAACCTACATGTCTTTGGACTGTGGGAGGAAACCCACACAGACACGGAGAGAACATGCAAACTCCACACAGGGAGGACCCTGGAAGCGAACCCAGGTCTCCAAACTGCGAGGCAGCAGTGCTACCCACTACGCCACTGTGCTGCCCAATAATCAAACATGAATTTGAAATCCACCCTTTGTCACTTATTGTGGATTTTGAAGACTTCATTAGCGTATGGATTGTTTAATAAAATTGCATTCCTTTAACAAATACTTCTAATGTTAAGCAAGCAAACATTAAAACATAAAATAAATGGACTCAGGCTTGTACTGTATTGGGTGGGCTTCCTATTTGCTAATTAGGGTTTTGAATGAGGGTGTGTTTAAATGAGGGAGCAGGAAATGGCTGCTGGTATTTTTTCCTCTTTTGTTTCAATGGTTCCATTCAAACAAAGTTCAGTAATTCATGAGATGTGTTATAAAGGACGCATACTGTGAGAGAATGTTTAAAAAAAGAAACGACAAATAACTTGGACCTGAGCACAGAGTTAAAGTTTGGTCTTGAAATCTGCACTGCTTGATTTGTCAGCCTCCTGCTTTCTCTGCTGGTGAAGCTGTTGAAAATTCAGGGTACGTGGTCACTCCTTTACTCTTTCTTCATTTAAAAGTCTTTATTCACTTTGTCCTTATTTCTAAATAGCACGAATCTAAATCAAGCGTGAGGTTTGACTCCTGGGTGCTCCCTGTGTGGAGTCTCCATGTTCTCCCCGTGTCCAGGTGCTCAGGTTTTCTCTTCACAGTCCAAAAACATGCAAGCTGGGAGGATTGTCAATGCTGAATTGGCTTCTGATGTGTGTGTGTGTGTGTGTGTGTGTGTGTTAGTGTTGGATCGGTCCTAAAATTTTGACTTTGGCGCTGATGCCAGCTTTTAGACCTCAGTACCAATACCAATACAGTTCTGAAGCAAATAGCGGGTGACTTCAACACCCGTCTTACTCCAGTCTTGCTGATTGCTCACCACCTTGGTGTGCCGAGCCGTCACACTTCACTACGCCTCGCTTCTCTCTTGAAGCTGCAATGTCCCGATTGCACCGAAGCAATGGGGTGGGGTGGGGGGATCCTTCATGCAGTCCCAATTGCATAAAAGCAGCGTTTTGTCCCCCATTTGATAATCTGAAGTTCCAATAGAGTTGGATGCGTGTGCTTATTCTTCATGAAGACTAGCTAATGGACAATTTTCCACAATGGTAATAGTGAGGGGGGCCTGGGGGGGGGGTGTGTGTTTTGTGGGGTGGGGGATTGAGATAAAAGCTGACATTTTCTTCAAGTCTGATATCTGTGCAGCAAAGAGCTCTACGTAAGTGGAGTGAACTTACTTGACAGTACTTGGCATTATTTCTGACGGATAATCCTCCGACAACCTGAAACTTAACGGTACTGTAAAAGGGCGGAGCTCTGGCGGTTGTGATGGGCGGGACGCCAACAGAGTGGAAGGACCAGGAGAGAGGGCGTTGGTGAGGCAATACCTCTCCTGGGACACTAGAGGGCAGCCCTCCTGGGCGGCTGTGGCACCATGGATTCTCGCAGGGCATGTTGGGAACTGGAGTTTGGTGAAGCCCTGATGGGTTCTGTGGGGGCCACCAGGGGGAGCTGCACAGCCCTGTAGAGGACCTCCAGCGCACCTGGGAGTGATTCTGGGTAATACTGATGAACCACCTGGAGCACTCCCAGGACCTGAATAAGAGGAGCCGCCTCACTCCACTGGAGGGCCAGAGTCGGGAGGAAGGAGTGGACAAAGCCTGAGGAAGAGTGGAGGCGGATGGACTGTATATTGGTGTGGTGTTGGTGGTTTGTGCACTTTTAATTATAAATAAACACGGGTGTTGA
Organism: Polypterus bichir lapradei; assembly: GCA_026402145.1. Lineage (NCBI taxonomy): Eukaryota > Metazoa > Chordata > Cladistia > Polypteriformes > Polypteridae > Polypterus > Polypterus bichir. The sequence goes on from JANRMT010062837.1 coordinate 98,428,558, forward strand.
ATTGAACCTGCGTCCTGCCTGCCTGTCTGTCTGTGTCGGGGGTTAAAGTGGCGGTACGCCCCCTAGTGGCTCACAAGGTCTAATGCTGGACTCTACTGGTGCCTGTTAGAGTCAACTCCACCTACTTGGAGCTCCAGGGTTGCAGAGATATATACTGGTTTTCTTCAGGTACAGAAAATCCTGAAATTCTGGTACCGTCCAGTGTGTGCGCGTGCATGTGCGTGCGTGCGTGTGTATGTGTGTGTGTGTGTTTGTGTGTGCATGTGTATATATGTGTGTGTGTGTGTGTGTGCATGTTTGTGTGTGTGTGTGTGTGTGTCTGTGTGTGTGTGGGTGTGTGTGTGCGTGTATGTGTGTTTGCATGCATGTATGTGTGTGTGCGTGTGTGTGCACGTGTTTGTGTCTGTGTGTGTGTGTGTGCACGTGTTTGTGTCTGTGTATGTGTGTGTGTGCATGTGTATATGTGTGTGTGTGTGTCTGTGTGTGTGTTTGTGTGCGTGTTTGTGTCTGTGTATACTGTATGTGTGTGTGCGTGTATGTATGTGTGTGTGTGTGCGTGTCTGTGTGTGTGTGCGTGTATGTGCATGTGTTTGTGTCTGTGTATATGTGTGTGTGCGTGTGTGTGCACGTGTTTGTGTCTGTGTATATGTGTGTGTGTGTCTGTGTATATGTGTGTGCGTGTATGTGTCTGTGTGTGCATGTGTGTGTGTGTGTGTGTTCCCCCTGTAATGGGCTGATGCCCTGTTCAAGGTCTGCCCCTACCTTGTGCCTGATGATTGCTCCAGTGACCCTACTCTGGTTTAGCAAGTTCAGAAGATGGACGTGTTATCAAATTTTGTGCAGTAAGCCAGCTAGACATTCTATGGGATTTCTGTCAGAGTAATTCCTAAACCCACTTAGTCTAATTGAGGGTCACGGAGAGCCAGAGTCCATATCAGTAGCACGGGATACAAAGCACCCAACCTGGTTCAGTCAGTAGAAAAGTGGGGATCAGGTCAGGATGGAGGTGCCAGTCCAGTGCAGGACACATTCACACATACAGACAGAGTCACTCAAATGGGACCAGTTTACAAGCTCCAGATAATTTAACAAGCATGAATATGGGACATCAGAAGAAAACCCTCACAGATACAGGGAGAACATGCTAGCTCTACACGACAACTGCACTACTCCATTATTATTATTATTATTATTATTATTTGTTTATCATAATAATTTGCCAGCACCTGCTAAAGTGTTTGTGTCTTGACCAGAGACTTAAAGTTATACTGAGAGCACTTTGTGGAGAATATGTGCACTCCCTATCAATGTCATCTTCCACACTTCATGGACTGTGTGGTGTCCTGGCCTCCCCTGTGGATTCTTGTTGAATCCTATCCTGGATGGTACCAAGAGCCACCGAGGGCAACAAGAACCACCACGGGTGCAGCTCTAGTCCTGGTGTCCCACATCCTGCTGGTCTCGATCTCCAGATTCTAATATTTGCTCTGCTTTTCACCTTCTTTGAGTGTCATGTTCTTGTCATGTATGACATCAACCAGCAGGCATTGCTTCTCTTTTTGTGATTATTATTATTATTGTTGTACAGTATCATTTATTTATCACTGCAGTTTTCAGGCGAGTGCTGATGTGTCTTGTGTCCTGACTACGCTAAGGTTCATTCCATTCTTTTTTCATTCAGTCAGTCCGTCAGTGATTATCCAACCAGATATATCCTAACTACAGCGTCATGGGGGTCTGCTGGAGCCAATCCCAGCCAGCACAAGAAATAAACCCCGGGCAGGGTGCCAGCCCACCTCAGGGCACACACACATTAGGGACAACTTAGGATCGCCAATGCACCTAACCTGCATGTCTTTGGACTGTGGGAGGAAACCCACGCAGACAACATGCAAACTCCACGCAGGGAGGACCCGAGAAGCGAACCCGGGTCTCCTTACTGTGAGGCAGCAGCGCTTCCCACTGCGCCACCGTGCCACCCCATGAGGTTCATTCTTTTATTTTTTTATTTTAACAGTATTATTAGAAGAAAACAACATTCCATACCATCATGTCAAACCTAACAAACCACAATTCATCCCCTGCCTGAGAGAAAGAGAGGAGAGACGACAATTTGAGCAGGCCTATAAAAAGAACAAAAAGAGAGAAGAATGTCCTTTTCCCCTGATATAAATGCTTCTTCTAAGATTTGATTAATTAGGTCTTACCTTATTTTACAAAAGGTGTTGAACAGATCCTCTAAGTAAGAATGTACATTTTTCCAATTTCAGATAGCATAGAACATCAGTTACCCGCTGACTTATAACAGGCAGACTGGGATTCTTACAGTTGAGTAAGACAAGTCCATGTGCTAGTAGTGTGCTGTCAGCCATTACAATCAGTTTGTCCTTCTCCACTTGAAGCCCCTCGGGGAGCCCACCAAACACAGCTGTTAAATGAGTTAGGAGTGATTGTGACACCAAAGCTGTCTGATAGGCATGCAAAGATTTTGGTCCAGATTGATGTTAATTTGGTGCTGGTCCAGAACCTGTGGCTCAGTGAGGCTGGAGCTCGACTGCAACGTTCACTGGTTGGATCTTACCCTGGATACATTTTGAATAATTTTAACCAAGGTAAATAGTCAGTCAGTCATTTTATAACCCACTATATTCTAAATACAGGGTCACGGGGGTCTGCTGGAGCCAATACCAGCCAACACAGGGCACAAGGCAGGAAACAAACCCCGGGCAGGGCGCCAGCCCACCACAGGGCACACACACACACACACTACGGACAATTTAGGATCGGCAATGCACCGAACCTGCATGTCTTTAGACTGTGCGAGGAAACCCACGCAGACACGGGGAGAACATGCAAACTCCACACAGGGAGGACTCCAAGGTAAATGTGCTCAATAAAATATTTTAAGTTGGATGATTGGATGCTTTGCACATAAGGAGCTGGAATGCATTCTAAGCATGGCTGCCTTCCATTGCGTTTCAGAGATGGTAAAGAGAAAGATCCTGTCAGCATCGCACCCTGGGTACCCTTTAAGGTGTTTTTATATGTTGTTGATCCTAACAACCTTCTCCTTCTTTAAGCATCATGTTCTTGTTATCTATGATCGCTACATCAGTCAGCAGGCATTGTTTCTCCCTTTCCGACTCATCATCATCATCATCATCATTATTATTATTATTACAGTATAATTTGTTTATCATTGCAGTTTTCTGATGACTACTGAGATGTTTGTGTCCTGACTACACCCAAGGCTCATCCCACTACTTTATGGCGGAGGTGAGCAGTTTCCATCTTTGTCATGTTCTGCATTTCTTGGGCTGTGTGGTGTCCTGGCAGCTCTTGCAGATTCTGGTTTGATCCTTTCTTGGTGGTATCAGGAGCCCCGCCAGGCACAAGAACCACCAAGAGTCCCCATGGGCACAACTCCAGTCCTGGTGCCACACATCCTCCAGATCCTAATATTTGTTCTGCTTTTCACTTTCTTTGAGCGTCACGTCGTTTTCATTTAGGACCTCAGTCAGCAGGCATTGCTTCTCCTTTTTGCCATTTATTATTATTATTATTATTATTATTATTATTATTATTATTATTATTATC
>JANRMT010062837.1:98441573-98464548 GCA_026402145.1 Polypterus bichir lapradei
AGATTGAAAAGCGGGGGATTCCCTCATTAAACATCCAGCACCCTGAATCAAAAGGTGTCAGTACTCGAGATTAGTGTGTTTCAACTGGTGTGCCATGGAAATAATAGTGTAGCTCCCCTGGGTCAGAACTCTGCAGGCAGTCGAGACCAGTTGAGGAGGTAGGAGGTTAATGAGACCAGTCTGAGGAGGTAGTTGAGACCAGCCTGAGGAGGTAGGAGGTAGTCGAGACCAGTTGAGGAGGTAGTTGAGACCAGTCTGAGGAGGTAGTCAAGACTAGTCGAGGAGGTAGTTGAGACAATTCTGAGGAGGTAGTTGAGACCAGTCTGAGGAGGTAGGAGGTAGTCAAGGCCAGTCATGGAGATAGGAGATAGTCGAGACCAGTCAGGGAGGTAGGAGGTAGTCGAGACCAGTCTGAGGAGGTAAGAGGTTGCCGAGACCAGTCTAAGGAAGTATTCGAGACCAGCTGAGGTAGTTGAGACCAGTCTGAGGAAGTAGGAGGTTGCCGAGACCATTCTGAGGAGGTAGGAGGTAGTCAAGACCAGTCTGAGGAGGTAGTTGAGACCAGCCTGAGGAGGTAGGAGGTTGTTGAGACCAGCCTGAGGGAGTAGGAGGTAGTCAAGACCAGTCTGAGGAGGTAGGAGGTAGTCGAGACCAGTCGAGGAGGTAGTCGAGACCAGTCGAGGAGGTAGGAGGTAGTCAAGACCAGTCTGAGGAAGTAGTCGAGACCCGTCTGAGAAGGTACGAGGTTGCTGAGACCATTTGAGGAGGTAGGAGGTAGTCGAGACCAGTCTTAGGAGGTAGGAGGTAGTCGAGACCAGTATGAGGAGGTAGGAGGTAGTCGAGACCAGTCTGAGGAGGTAGGAGATAGTCGAGACCAGTCAAGGAGGTAGGAGGCTACCTGGAGAAGCTGGCCTAAAAGCAGCTCAATGGCCGCTAATGTTTAGAGCACTTTGGACGCGTCTCCTGGCTGTTAGAGTCCATCTGCCCTAGGTGTGTGGTTGCCAGCAAGTCTCATAGCACTGGTGGATAGTGGGGTATAAGAGTCACATCTGAGGCAGAGAGGGGCGGGCAAAGGGCTAAAGCAACTGGGAGATGGCACCAAAGTGCTCACTAAGTGCCGTGTCTGCGAATGCTAATCTCGGAGCTGCTTTTTTAACGGGTTCTCCGCTGGTCTCGCTCCTCACTCTGATTTTGGTTACAAAAAGTGTACCACTACAGAAAGAAGGGTGGGAAACACTGCTCAAGGTATAGAGACCCCATGAAGCTTTGAGCACTGCGATGTGATGATAGCTTTGGATTGAGAAGCAGGGATTCCCCCATGAAAGTTTGAACACCATGACCGATTCTCTAGGAAAAGGTGCCGGTACTCTAAATAGAAACCCAGAGAAAGTCCGAGCACCGCGATGCAAAACAGCATTGGAGTGAAAAACGTCAATCCCGTGTGAAACTTCCAGGGCTGTGGGTACGCTAGATGGGGGTGCCGATATACTGGAGGTAGAAATTGGACGAGGTGCTGCTACTGTGTATCAGTGAGTACCGGCCCACTTCAAGTACAGTTTATAATGGAACAAAGAAGAACTGATTGGGTAGCCCACCAAACTGTCAAAACGACTCTAGGCAGCCTTCTGCACAAGACATAAGGCAGTGACATGTTTTAGTCCATTGAAGCCCCCCACTATGACAGGAATGCTGCCTCCATTTTTCAAAAAGCCCACTAAGCGTTTTCATGACGCGGTCCCACAGGAGATATAAACACAAATCATGAGCTGCAGCGATATGCTGGGGATAGGTGGGTGGGTTCTCAAGTTCTTTCCCGATCTTATCCTGTGCATTTGGGCATGAAGGAGGGGCTCTTCCCTTGGGCGGACTGGAAGCTGAGAAACACTTGACTGCCCACTGTGCTGATAACACTTGGAGGAAATCAATAGCATCGCAACAATGGCGTGATCAAACCACCGCTTCCTGTGAGCAGCGACGGCTCCTGATGGATTGGGTTTGCAAAGAGGAGAAATTTGGGGGGTTAAGAGGAGGATGCAGCTTCAGGGGTTTGTGAGGACGAGGATTTAATGGGAGAGTCCCTGGGAGGCACAGCTTAGTGCTCCATGGTGGGGCTGAAACAGAGAAACTCGGTGTGAGTGTGTGAATCAAAATGAACCAAATAAAGAGAACGTAAACAGTCGACATGTCCTGCAGATAGCAGCTCTCAACTGGCATGGTCTGAGTGACGGTGTGCCCTGCACTGAACTGGCATCCCCTCCAGGAGGAGGAGGACCCTGGTCTCCCGAGACTCGGTCTAGGAAGAAAAAACAAGTTAGGGGGACACACAGTATTGGCACAGAAACGAACAACTCAGAGACTGGATTTTTTGTTTTACATGCAATAAAGTAAAGATGTTTTAACTGTAAAATGTACACATCATTTTAGAAAATTTGTTGCATATAACATTTATTCATATTATTTATTAAAATAAAAAATAAGTTTGCTTTAATATTGACATCATGAAAAAAGCTGTTTTATAATCAGAATCACAAAAAAAAAAATACTAAGGTCCTAATGAGGAGTGCAAGCCGCCGTCTCAGGTCCTGGTGTTCTGCAGGTTGTCGATGAGCATCTTGTTGTAGTCGGCCAGCTGCTTGGACACGGTCTTGACCACAGGGCGGTAGTCACTCTCCATGCCCTTTGTGGCGATAACTGAAAATAAGCAGTGTTAAGAAAAATACTCTGGGGGGAAAAGACCCTCGCAGCTTTAAGTTGAACTCTCTGCTTGGAAAACATAAATGAAGGGCAGGAGAAAAGAGAAATAGAAAGGAGAGAATTGATATGACATGGATATTGAAAGGCTCTTTAAAAAAAACAGACAGACAGACTGGTATAAAAGGCACACTATACAGTAGATAGCTAGCAAAGGTACCATAGTATAGTATATAAGCAACAGAAATAGATATGAAAGGCACTATATATATATATATATATATATATATAAATGGATCGATATAATAGATACAAAAGGCACTATACAATAGATAAATAGATAGGAAAGGCGCCATATCATGGCTAGGAATAAAAAGAACTATTGTATAAACAATGCAAACAAATATGAAAGGCACTATTAATATACATAAGGTTCTATTTAATAGATGTGAAAAATACTTTATAATATATATGAAATGCTCTTTACAGTAGAAATAGATATGAAAGGCACTATATATAGATGTGAAGGAAACCACATATAACAGAAAGATGGATATAATGAGCACTATATTACAGATATGAAATGCATTATAAAATAGAAGTCAATATAAATGGCACAATATGATGAAAGTATTGATAGATATGACAGGTACTGTATAATAGAAACAGAAGTAAGAGGCACTATATAAATAGACAGACAGACAAATATAAAAGACACTATATAATAGATAGACATATAGAAATGAAAGCCACTGTATGACTATATAAATGTAAAGAATTAGATAGATAAGATAGATAGATAGATATAAAAGACACTATATCATTTATAGATATATGTGAAAGCCACTATATGACTATATACATGTAAAGAATTAGATAGATAGATATGAAATGCACTATATAATACATAAATATTTTAGCGCAGTAGGCAGGATTAGATAGATAGATAGACAGATAGATAGAAAATGCTCTATATAATAGATATTTTAGTGTAGTAGGCAGGATTAGATAGATAGATGTGAAAGGCACTATATAATACATAAATATCCATGAAAGGTACCATATTATACATAGAAAAAAGAACTAGTGTATAAACGATAGAAATAGATATAAAAGGCACAATATTTATAAATATATAAAGGGCTCTATATAACAGATGTGGAAAGCACTATATATAATAGATACAAAAGGTACCATACAATAGATAGATAGGTAGTAAGTAAGTATGTACAATGGGGTTAGATAGATAGCTATGAAAGGTATTATACTATAGACAGAAATGAAAGTAACTATATATAAAATAAATAAATATTGAGGCCAATATATAATACATGGATAGATAGATATGAAAAGTAGTATATAATAGACATAAATATGAAAGGCACTATACAATAGACAGACAGACAGGTAGGTATGTATATGCAGTGACAGCTATGAAAAGCACTATATTATAGATAGAAATGAAAAGAACTATATACAGTATATTATAAATAGGGATGTGAAAGAGGCTATATTTAATAGATATAAAAAGGCACTATATAACAGGTGTGAAAAGCATTACTCTAATACTTAGATATGACTGGCAGCATACAGCAGTGATAGATATGAAAGGCATTATATAAGATATGAAAGGAACTACACAAAACAGAAAGACAGACTGGCAGGTACAATGTAATAGATAACAAATAGCAATGAAAGGCATACACAATAGATAAACAGATGTGAAAAGGCACTATATATAACAGATTTTTATAAAAGGCAGTACACAATAGACAGATGTGAAAAGCATGCTGTATAACAGATGGATATGAAAGGCACTATATAGACTGACAGACAGACAGACAGGGCGCTGAGGTTCTCCTTCCTCACTACTACAGCCGGCTGCACGTGAATGACAGCCGACACTCAAACTACAGCCGCACAGACTCAGGATACACTCCTTCATGACAAAGTTGTTCTGCTCGTGGTGCTGCCATTTCTTTTCAAGGTTTGCAAGCTGTAAAAAGAAAATGATTGACATTTAGGTTAACCAATGGAGACACACTTATTAAAGACATCTTCACCATTCAAAAAGTGCTCAAACCTTTTGACCATCCAGCAATCTGAACAAAAGTCATAAAAAAACAATAAAGGAGAAAAATACTGTGGCCCTGTGGTGTATTTTCTGAATAGTAAATATTCATACCAAATCAAAAGGAAATTAAACCAAAATACCCTTTGCTTTACATTCTCCATTAATTTGTAACAGTACGTGGTTTTCTCATTTTATCTTACCTTCTGAAACTGCTCATCAGATCCTCAAAATCCAATGCAGGGTCTGAGGAGCCTAAGCCTTTTCTCACGGCAGTGGAGTATCAACTGTGGACAAGGTGCCCCCTCACTCACACACACACACACACACACACTAAGATAACCTGCACATGCTGAGGGATGTGGGAGTGTAATGTTATCTGTATATAGCGCCTTTCATTAAATGATTCCACTGAGTTACAAATATCCTCCCCCACCTGTTGTTAACCTGCTTCGGGTAGTTCAGGGATGTGGCGGCCATAATATTCAGTATCTGTGCACCCTGCAGGAACTAACCTTGGATAGGGGGCCATTCCACCACAGGGCCCACTCGTTTGCAATACCAAGCGTCATTCACAGACTTGTGTGGAAGCTGCAGCCAGTCCACATGGCATCGGGCATGAGGAGGCAACGACTCAACTTACACAGACATGGCCTCTGAGAATCTGATTACCTCCGCACAAACATCTGGGAGGAAATCTGGAGCACCCAGAGAAGAACACACAGGCACAGGGAGAACACTCCACCTCCACAGGGATGGCAGTGGCCAGGCCAAGACTTGAACCCGTCTCCTGTAGCTGTGTCGCTGGGCTGCCCGTCACTTGTTGATTTATACAATACAATTTATTTTTGTTTAGCCCAAAATCACACAGTGGGCTTTAATAGGCCCTGCCTCTTGACAGCCCCCCATCCTTGGCTCTCTAAGAAGACAAGAAAAAACTCCCAAAAAAACCCTTGTAGGGAAAAAATGGAAGAAACCTTGGGAAAGGCAGTTCAAAGAGAGACCCATTTCCAGGTAGATTGGGCGTGCAGTGGGTGTCAAAAAGAAGGGTGTCAATACAATACAATACACAGAACAGAACAAATCCTCAATACAGTATAAAAATAAAAATTATAGAAGTACGGAGTAGAATTTATATTAGAGTCAATCACTGCGATGGACTGGCGCCCTGTCCAGGGTTTGTTCCTGCCTTGTGTCCAGTGCCAGATGGGGTAGGCTCTACCACCCCTACACAATATGGTGACTCTGTTCAGGACTAACGGGGTGAGAAAATGACAGACATTTTTTTCTCCAAATATTTTCCATAACCATAATTTTGTGAAAGAGTTTTACAAATCCCATTCATTTGAAAAGTGCAGCTGGGCTCAATTCCCCATCCAGGTTCGCTGGCACGTTTGACAGTTCATTTTTATTTTTTTTTTTTAATTCTTCTGGTTCATTCATGGAAACTAAAGCTTGTCTCTTCCTGTGAGAGATAACAATCAGTAATGTGTTAGCAGGCACCGAGTCGGGACGGCAGGAGGATACGTCTGACATGTTGGCTCCCTTTCACTCTTCGGAACATCAACAGGAAGCATCACAGCATCTTGCCAGAGTTGATTTTCCTCTCCGACAGTTTAATGGCTGACAATTAATGCAATAACTTATAGCATCATTTACTGAAGGGCTGATTAAAAAAAAAAAAAAAACAAACAAAAAAAGTAAATCCATAAAACCCTAACCCTAATATATCTACTCCATTTAGGTGGCATTTTTAAGAAATTTGGAATTGGATTTTCATTGTTAAGCAGGCGATCCTCAGCTCTATGGATCTACAAAGTCCAACTCTGTCCTACCTTCTTGCTGCCTCAATGACCGTCTATTTGAGGTAAAAATCTCGTTTTCTCTTCTAATTTCCTCCCAACTTGAAAGCCATAACACTGAGGTACTCCTTATTGGCTTCAAGTCTGCTGTATCAAGATCTAATAATAATTTTTCTCTTAATTATGATGGTACATCAGTCTATCCCTCCCCTCAGGTTGGTTAAGAGTTTGGGGGTTATCTTTGATAGGATATCCAAAATATCTGCTGTGATCTTCATGGAGTTAATGGAGGCTCTGATCAGGGGATCCGGAGAGACTGAGTGAGGAGTCTGAGTGTCTGGGCTTCTGAGTGTCCTGATAAAAAACACTTGACGGACTTTGAACCTATGGCTCTACCACATGCACTGCATAGCCACCTTCTAGATCCTACTACAGATCACGGTTTGGTATCTACCTTCAAAACCTTAGTTTTGTCCAGGTTTACTTTTAGCCCCACCTTGCCTAATCTGTTTTTGCATTTAAGAAACTGTTCTCTTAATTTTTCTTCCCTATCTTCATAATCGCAGACCCTCTGTGTTTTTCCCAGTTGATTCTGGGGTACGTCAGCGGTGTGTTCTGCTCCTACTCTGTTCAATGCTTGCATGGACTGGGTGTTGGGCAAGGTCATGGAGTCCAGCGACTGTGGGGCATCTGTTGGTGAAGAGAGATTCACTGATCTTGACTTTGCTGACAATGCTGTGATCTTCGCAGAGTCAATGGAGGCTCTGATCGGGGCGCTCGAGAGACTGAGCGAGGAGTCTGAGGGTCTGGGCTTGTGAGGGTCCTGATAAAAACCAAACAGCCAGGCCTTTAATGACCTCTTGGGCACGGCCATCGGCAGTGTGGCTGTCTGCGGAGACAGTGTCGACCTCATCGAGAGGTTTACTTACCTTGGCAGTGACACTCATGTGTCTGGTGACTCTTCATATGAAGTCAGTAGACAGACTGGGAGAGCATGAGGGGGTCATGAGGTCACTATAAAGGGGTGTGTGGCGCTCCTGATATCTCTGCAAAAGGACGAAGGTCCAAGTCTTTAGAGTCCTGGTGCTTCCTGTCTTACTACATGGTTGCGAGACATGGATGCTATCCAGTGACCTGAGATGAAGACTGGACTCGTTTGGTGCTGTGACTCTCCAGAAAATCCTTGGGTCCCGTTGGTTTGACTTTGTGTTGCTCATGGAGTCCCGAATGAGGCACATGACCTGCATTGTGAGGGAGCGTCAGTTAAGGCACTACGGCCATGTGGAGTGTTTCCCCGAGGGTGATCCACCTCGTAAGATCCTCATTGTTGGGGACCCGAGTGGCTGGACCAGACCAAGGGGTCGCCCACATAACACCTGGCCGTGGCAGATAGAGAGTCATTTCCAGAGGGTGGGACTGGACCGCGTGTCTGCCTGGAGGTTTGCCAACCGGGATCCTGAGTTGTTTCATTGCTCTGTACCAGTGCATGCTCCCCAACTTGACTTGACTTGACTTGACTTGATATCCAAATGTGCCGCCAACAGTGGACAATGTAATCTGTCGGTCTTCTCTGATGAAGGCATTCATTTGTCGCCCATTTGTTTGTCTTTGAGCTAAGCTGTCCCCCATATCTCATCCAGATCCTTCTTAAAGGTTCTCAAGTTTTCTCTTCAAATTCATGAGACGGTAGTTTGTTTATGCATGAAGCCCCATCCAATCAGCAGCCACTCATACACAAAGCCCTGCCCAGCTTGCTGCCACTCAAGTGTTCAGCCCCACTCACTCCACTGCCATTGAAGTATTTAGTCCCGCCCAGCCTGCTGCTTCTCTAAAATGCAAGACAATGAGAAAAATTATAAACGAGAGGAGACCACTCAGTCCATCAAGCCTGTTTTAACTAATAGCTAAGGTGTCTGCCATATCTCCTCCAGATTCTTCTTAAAGGTTCTCAAGGTTTCTGCTTCAGCTCTTTGAGATGGTAGTTTATTTATGCCTGACGTCCCAGCTAAATGGCTGCCAATCAAGCACAAAGCCCTGCCCAGCTTGCTGCCACTCAAGTGTTTAGCCACGCCAATTCCACTACCCTTCAAATGTTTAGTCCCGTCCAGCCTGCAGCTTCTCTAAAATGTAAGACAATGAGAAATATGATAAACGAGAGGAGACCATTCCGTGCATCAAACCCGTTTGTTTAACTAATAGCTAAGCTGTCCTTCATATCTAATACACATCCTTGCTAAAGGTACTCAAGGTTTCAGCTTCAACTCCATGAGACGGTAGTTTGTTTATGCATGAAGCCCCAACTAATTGGCTGCCACTCAAACACAAAGCCCTGCCCAGCTTGCTGCCACTCGTGTTTAGCCCCGCCCACCCCACTGTCATCAGAGTGTTTAGTCCTGTCCGGCCTGCTGCTTCTCTAGAAAATAAGAACGTAAGAAATTTGACAAATGAGAGGAGACCATTCCGTCTATCAAGCCTGCTTGTTTAGCTAATAGCTAAGCCATCCACCATGTCACTTGCAGATTCTTCTTAAAGTTTTCTGCTTCAATTTCATGAGACGGTAGTTTGTTTATGCATGAAGCCCCATCCAATCAGCAGCCACTCATGCACAAAGCCCTGCCCAGCTTGCTGCCACTCAAGTGTTTAGCCCCACCCACTCCACTGTCATTGAAGTATTTTGTCCCGCCCAGCCTGCTGCTTCTATAAAATGGAAGACAATGAGAAAAATTCTAATCGAGAGGAGACCACTCAGTCTGTCAAGCCCATTTGGGTAACTAATAGCTGAGCTGTCCCTCATATCTAATTCAGATCCTTCCTAAAGGTTCCCAAGGTTTCAGCTTCAACTCTATGAGACGGTAGTTTGTTCTTGTATGAAGCCCCAACTAATTGGCTGCCACTTAAGCACAAAGCCCTGCCCAGCTTGCCGCCACTCAAGTGTTTAGCACCGCCCACTCAACTGCCATTAAAATACAGTCGATTATCTGTAACTTGATTAACCGTCTGGGCAAAAAAAAAAAAAAAGCAAAAAAACATTGCGCATGCCAGCGTCTACCCAGCACCATGTGTTATGCTGCATTTTGAAATCACAGTGTCAGTGATACACCTTGAGCTATAATAGCGTTTCCTAGCTCTTGGAAACCACTGACTGTGTTGTTATTCTGTATTAATGTTAATTGTGATTTTCTTTTTAAATTCTGTTATATTTATGTTTTGCTAATATATTGTGCCATGCAGGCAGCTTGTGATGTGCTTTGTGCAGGAGCAGAAAGGGCGGAATGAATGCAGTGTAAGTGATAGGGATGGGTGAGGGGCTTGTGTTCTGTGACGGCCGGACACGAGTGACAGGAGAAGTGAGGAGAAGAAGGAAGGAAGTTTTAAGTAGGGTGTCAGGAGACAATAAGCAGGAGAGTGTGTGGCATAGAAAAAGACAAAACGTGAGTGGCAGGAGATAATTATTGGTAGGAAAAAGCTTTCTATTATTATTTTGGAGGTGGGCACCATAACCCAGATATTGGAGGATGATAAGACTGGGCACGGTTTGTTACGGAAGTAAAATGTGGAAAACAGCAGCACCTCTGAGCTGTATTTGCTTATTACACTGGTCATTACAATAGTATATAAGTTAATTAATTTTGTTAATACTACGAGGGATATCCAGAAAAAAAGGTTACAAGTGCCCAGGAGGGTGCAGGGAATTTTTTTTTTTCGAAGGTTGGCATACCTGCGTGTAGGGGGGTCCTAACGGTCAAAATAAGCCCGGGACCGCGTCAGTCAGTTGTGAAATGTCATCACAGCAAGCGAGTTCGTCAACCTCTGCTGAGGCCGTTTGCTCCACCTACCGCCGCTGCGAGATTCGTTCGGTCATCAAGTTCCTCACTTTGCGTCGCGAATCCGCGGTCGAGATCCATCGTCAGCTTGTGGAAGAATTGTGAAAGAATTCTTGGGTGGGAAATGTTTTTCCAACGATGAGGAGGTGAAGGAGACAGTGGAGAAGTGGCTTTCGGAGGTGGAGCGGAGCGTATTTGTCGAGGGTATAAAAAACCTGGTGCCCAGGCTGAAGAAGTGCATCGAAGTTAACGGCGATTATGTTGAGAAATAAACACATATTTTGGAACATACCCTGTAAATTTGGTTGAAATATATTCATTTTTCGATTTTTAACAGCTGTTGTAACCTTTTTTCTGGATATCCCTTGTATATTACTGTGGTGGGCTGGCACCCTGCCCTGGGTTTGTTCCTGCCTTGCGCCCTGTGTTGGCTGGGATTGGCTCCAGCAGACCCCTGTGACCCTGAGTTAGGATATAGTGGGTTGGACAATGACTGACTGAATACTATACAGTGGTACCTCGGTATACGTCCTTAATCCGTTCCAGATCCTCTGACTTATACCAAACAGGACGTATACCAAACGAATTTTTCCCATAAGAAATAAAGGGAAAATGATTAATCCGTTCCTATGAAAAAAATCCTATCGTTATTGGCATATTATACATCGATGGGGTTGTATAAAATAATTTAAACACTGCTTAATACTAAAATACATAAGTAATTAGACCTGAGATGAAGACTGGACTCCTTCACTACTGTGTCTCTTCAGAGAATCCTTGGGTTCCGCTAGTTTGACTTTGTGTTGCTCATGGAGTCCTGGCGTCAGTTACGGCACTATGGCCATGTGACACGATTCCCTGAGGGTGATCCGGCTCATAAGATCCTCATTGTTGAGGACCCGAGTGGCTGGACCAGGCCAAAGGGTCGCCCACGTAACACCTGGCTGCAGCAGATAGAGGGTCATTTCCGGAGGGTGGGACTGGACGGGGGGTTGCCAACCAGGATCCCAAGCTGTTTTGTCATGTGCTGAATGCAGCAACGCACAGTGCATGCTCACCAACCTGACCTGACCTATTGGCAATGAATCGTCAGTATGACATTACTGACTCTGCAGAAAATCCGTTGGTTTGACTTTGTGTTGCTCATGGAGTCCCGAATAAGGCACATGACCTGCATTGTGAGGGAATGTCAGTATGACTGGGTGGAGTGGTGGCTCTAAGGCTAAGCATCTGCACCAGTATCCAGAAGGTTGCCGGTTTGAATCCCCGTTACTGCCAAAAAGAGATCCTACTCTGCTGGGCCCTTGAGCAAAGCCCTTAACTTGTAATTGCTCTGTGCAAAGGCTGAACCTGCGCTCTAATCCCAAGGGGTATGAGAAAATGACCAAATTCCTAATTCAAGAAATTGTATAAGACAAAATAAAGAACAAAAATGTATATATAGTTTCACTGAAGGTCCTTATTTCTTTAGTTACTACTACTTACTACATTACTATGGCAGCACACAATAAAGGGCTTAGGACTGAACCTTGATGTATTCCCAATTTCACGCTAAACTCTCGCTGATATCCATGAAAACACGAGATTAAAAATTTTTCATACATAGGCTAAGTATTAAATAAAAATGTAGAATTTTGGGGCGGAGTATTACTCCTTTATCTTAAGAGGGTTGTTTGAATGGCATAATACCAGGTGATATGAACAGCACAATGCCATGTGGTATCAACACCATAACATTCACCTCAAGAGTAGCGAGGTGGGTATGCCAGTGTTATGTAGGGCGTACGTCCGGCTCCTTTCCTTATTCTCTATGTAAAACGAATTTGGCTACAAACGTCAAGCTACCAGTCACACGTTCACTCTACCTGTGCGTGAGTCTCGTTTTCTTCAATCTGAGCTTTCAGAGCATCATATTCAGCATTCAGCTTCTTCATAAACTTCTTGAAGGTGTCGCATCGTTTGGTTAGGGTCACTCTGTCCTCTTGCAGTTTCTAAAAAGAAGAATTAGATAAAGTGAGTTTAACAAATAGTAAAAGAAACTTGCGATTGCAAAAAGAAGTAAAAAATAATGTTAGAAAAATCCCTAAGAGAGGCAAGAGTAAATTAAATTAACGTATAAGCTCTCCTGCAGATAAGACAGGGCTTGATTTTACTGTATAATTTCTGGTATTTTATAATATTGGTCATATAAATCGAATGTGGAAAACTCACGCTGTTGGTCCAAGAGATGATGATCTGCCAACGCACACCTGAGAGAGTAACCACGGAGCACACGGCCTTCTAGTTTCTATGTATGGTGCCCACGTGACCACACAGTAATACCCAAACTATTCTGAAGCGACGTTTGCACTGATTTGTGTTTTTTGGTATCTCACACCCTCATACACTTTTATCGTAAGACCATCCCTTATCTATGATGGAGCATTCGATCAGAAGAAAATAATGAAGCTGGTTTTAAATTAAATGTCGTTGAAGTAGTGAAAGAAATTGATAACTGCGCTGCTGTAACAAAATTCGATGTGTCTGAGAAACTGATGTGAGATTGGAGGAGGCAAGAAGATGTAAAAAAACAAAAAAAACCAAAAATTTGTCGCAGTTTTGGATGGGCGTATAAGCCTGGGTCTGATTTTATGATCGATTTTTCGGGTTTCAAGACCTAACTTATACGCCGAGTATATATGGTATATTATTATAGTATTATAAATATAAATATAAATTAGGGCGGCATGGTGGTGCAGTGGTAGTGCTGCTGCCTCACAGTAAGGAGACCTAAGTTTGCTTACCGGATCCTCCCTGCGTGGAGTACTTTTTACTTTTACTTGAGTACATTTGTGAAGAAGAAACACTACTCTTACTCCGCTACATCAGGCAACACTTTTTTTCCATTAGATACGCTATATTTTTGCCAGAGAGAAGCCGCCAGTGGATCTACTGCATGACTGTTTCACTAATTAGACGTAGCAACCATAATCACATGACTCCATTTCACCAATCAAAGCAGCCATGCAGTCACATGACCACACACAAACTGTGGCGGCATAGTGGCACAAACTCCTCACAGACAGCGGACAGGGAAAGAAAGAATACATGAAAAATGAGAGCCAACTCCTGCTGAAGCTTAACCATCACTTCACTGAGTGAAGAACAAGAATGTTTTAACGAAACGCACAGATACAGACAGTTGAGGTAAAGTGAGACTTCTTGTACGTGCAAAAGCTGCCTTGTTCTAATGTTATTTTCTATCAGCTGTGCTATTTGGAGGGTAAGTGCATATGCAGTATTATACTGTCAGTGTACAGGTTATCTTTATCTGCTATCGTGGGCTGCATCAGGAGTGGGCAGGAGGAGGAGTAAGGAACCTAATCAAGGACTTTGTTAAATGGTGCGACTCAAACCACCTACAACTGAACACCAGCAAAACCAAGGAGCTGGTGGTGGATTATAGGAGGATCAGGCCCCTCATGGACCCCGTGATCATCAGAGGTGACTGTGCAGAGGGTGCAGACCTATAAATACCTGTGAGTGCAGCTGGATGATAAATTGGACTGGACTGCCAATACTGATGATCTGTACAAGAGAGGACAGAGCCGACTATACTTCCTTAGAAGGCTGGCGTCCTTCAATATTTGCAATAAGATGCTGCAGATGTTCTATCAGATGGTTGTGGCGAGCGCCCTCTTGTACACGGTGGTGTGCTGGGGAGGCAGCATAAAGAAGAGGAACGCCTCATGTCTGGACAAACTGGTGAGGAAGGCAGGCTCTATTGTAGGCACAGAGCTGGACAGTTTGACATCTGTGGCAGAGTGACGGACACTGAGCAGGCTCCTGTCAATCATGGAGAATCCACTGCATCCACTGAACAGGATCATCTCCAGACAGAAGAGCAGCTTCAGTGACAGACTGCTGTCACCGTCCTGCTCCACTGACAGACTAAGGAGACCCCACACTATGCGACTCTTCAGTTCCACCCGGGGGGGTAAACGTTAACATTATACAAGATTATGGACTGTTATACCTGCCTGCATTTTTTAACTTGTACTGCTTTTTTTTTTCTGAATTGTTCTTTAATTTAATATTGTTTTTTTATTAGTATGCTGCTGCTGGAGTATGAAAATTTCCTCTTGGGGATTAAAAAAGTATCTATCTATCTATCTATCTGTCTATCTATCTACAGGTGCTGGTCATAAAATTAGAATATCATGACAAAGTTGATTTATTTCAGTAATTCCATTCAAAAAGTGAAACTTGTACATTAGATTCATTCATTACACACAGACTGATGTATTTCAAATGTTTCTTTCTTTTAATTTAGTGATGATTATAACTGACAACTAATGAAAGTCCCAAATTCTGTATCTCGGAAAATTAGAATATCAATTAAGACCAATGCAAAAAAAGGATTTTTAGAAATGTTGGCCAACTGAAAGGTATGAACATGAAAAGTATGAGCATGTACAGCACTCAATATTTAGTTGGGGCTCCTTTGGCCTGGATTACTGCAGCAATGCGGCGTGGCATGGAGTCGATCAGTCTGTGGCACTGCTCAGGTGTTATGAGAGCCCATGTTGCTCTGATAGTGGCCTTCAGCTCTTCTGAATTGTTGGGTCTGGCGTATTGCATCTTCCTCTTCACAATACCCCATACATTTTCTATGGGGTTGCTGGCCAATCAAGAACAGGGATACCATGGTCCTTAAAGCAGGTACTGGTAGCTTTGGCACTGTGTGCAGGTGCCAGGTCCTGTTGGAAAATGAAATCTGCATCTCCATAAAGTTCGTCAGCAGCAGGAAGCATGAAGTGCTCTAAAACTTCCTGGTAGATGGCTGCGTTGACCTTGGACCTCAGAAAACACAATGGACCAGCACCAGCAGATGACATGGCACCCCAAACCATCACTGACTGTGGAAACTTTACACTGGACCTCAAGCAACGTGGATTCTGTGCCTCTCCTCTCTTCCTCC
Organism: Polypterus bichir lapradei; assembly: GCA_026402145.1. Taxonomy (NCBI): domain Eukaryota; kingdom Metazoa; phylum Chordata; class Cladistia; order Polypteriformes; family Polypteridae; genus Polypterus; species Polypterus bichir. Next base: position 98,456,922 of record JANRMT010062837.1, read on the forward strand.
AGACTCTGGGACCTTGATCTCCAAAGGAAATGCAAAATTGACTTTCATCAGAGAACATAACTTTGGACCACTCAGCAGCAGTCCAGTCGAGATGTTTCTGACGTTCAAGAGTGGCTTGACACAAGGAATGCGACAGCTGAAACCCATGTCTTGCATACGTCTGTGTGTGGTGGTTCTTGAAGCACCGACTCCAGCTGCAGTCCACTCTTTGTGAATCACCCCCACAGTTTTGTTTCACAATCCTCTCCAGGGTGCGGTTATCCCTATTGCTTGTACACCTTTTTCTACCACATCTTGTCCTTCCCTTCGCCTCTCTATTAATGTGCTTGGACACAGAGCTCTGTGAACAGCCAGCCTCTTTAGCAATGACCTTTTGTGTCTTGCCCTCCTTGTGCAAGGTGTCAATGGTCGTCTTTTGGACAACGGTCAAGTCAGCAGTCTTCCCCATGATTGTGTAGCCTACAGAACTAGACTGAGAGACCATTTAAAGGCTTTTGCAGGTGTTTTGAGTTAATTAGCTGATTAGAGTGTGGCACCAGGTGTCTTCAATATTGAACCTTTTCACAATATTCTAATTTTCCGAGATACTGAATTTGGGACTTTCATTAGTTGTCAGTTATAATCATCAAAATTAAAAGAAATAAACATTTGAAATACATCCGTCTGTGTGTAATGAATGAATCTAATATACAAGTTTCACTTTTTGAATGGAATTACTGAAATAAATCAACTTTGTCATGATATTCTAATTTTATGACCAGCACCTGTATCTATCTATCTATCTTGTCACTCTAAGTAGTTTGCACTGTTCAAACATACATGTTACCTACTGTAGGTATCGGCTTCAAAAGCTCTGTTGTGAAAAGCTGAGATTTGGAACTTGTGTTATTTGTGCATCTTTATTTTGTAAAGATTTTATTTATTTTTACTCATTTTTTATTTTATTATTTGAAAATAGCAAAATGTGCACATTATTTTATATTTTTGTCTGTCTTATTACATTCATCCATTACCCAACCCGCTATATCCTAACTACAGGGTAACGGGGGTCTGCTGGAGCCAATCCCAGCCAAAACAGGGTGCAAGGCAGGAACAAGTCCCCGGGCAGAGTGCCAGCCCACCGCAGGGCACACACCAAGCACACACTGGGGACAATTTAGGATCGCCAATGCACCTAACCTGCAAGTCTTTGGACTGTGGGAGGAAACCCACGCAGACACGGGGAGAACATGCAAACTCCACACAGGGAGGACCTGGGAAGCAAACCCAGGTCTCCTTACGGCGAGGCATGCAGCGCTACCCACTGTGCTGCCCAATATGAAATCAAGTTTTTAAAATTTGATGTCTCGCTTTTGAAATTTGATATTGAGCTTGTAAAATTTGATAATCAACATCCTCAAACTTGTTATCAGATTTCAAAAGCGAGATATCAAATTTTATAAGTCATGTCATTTTCCCAACCCGCTATATCCTAACACAGGGTCGCAGGGGTCTGCTGGAGCCAATCCCAGCCAGCACAGGGTGCAAGGCAGGAACATATCCCGGGCGGGACACCAGCCCACCGCAGGACACACACACACCAAGCACACACTAGGGACAATTAAGGATCGCCAATGCACCTAACCTGCAAGTCTTTGGACTGAGGGAGGACACCCACGCAGACACGGGGAGAACATGCAAACTCCACGCAGGGAGGACCTGGGAAGCGAACCCGGATCTCCTAATGGCGAGGCAGCAGCGCTACCCACTGCACCACTGTGCCACCCCTGTCTTATTCCAACATTTCTAAAAAATTAAATAATTTATTATGATCAAACAGTTACTCAGTACTTGAGTAGTCTTTTCACCAAATACTTTTTTACTCTTACTTGAGTAATTTTTTAGATGACTACTTTTTACTTTTACTTGAGTAATATTATTTTGAAGTAACGCTACTCTTACATGAGTACAATTTTTGGCTACTCTACCCACCTCTGCCAATAGGGAAGCGCCGCTGTAACCAAGAGACAGGAACAGATCACGTGATGCGTGAATGTGTGCACTTTGAGGTCACATGACACAAAAATATAAAAAAGTAGAAGCATACGTACCACCCTAGTGACCCTGCTCTGGATAAGCGGGTTTAGAAAATGGGTGGGTGGCTGGATTTTAAAATGTGACTCAATGTCCCAAAAAGAGGCAATGTGACAACTGACCAAACAAAAGAAACCAGTCCAGCTTTCAAAGCAGTTACCCAAAATCCCTGAACGCATCAGAATGTCTCGCCATGCAGACTTTTTTTTTCCCGGCTCGTTTAGGGGCCGAGCAAAATGTGAAGTCAGCACTGCAGGGCACCCCCTGACAGCCCGCTCTGCGCCTCACAGGAATGTTTCTTTTTCATTGAATAATTTTGATCCATCGTGGTTGAAAAACTCCAAATTAGCAAAATTTGCCAAAAGAAAAAAAAAAAAAACAAACCCCCCGTGGGATATGGATACCTGCTTCGGCTGGGACTCTCGCCATCTGTGATAACATTTCTTAGCAGTTAAAATGTGCTTCCTGGTGTCAAACATTTCATTGGAACCCACATCCTGTTTGACAGCAAGTGTGCACTCCACATCCTGCTCGGCGAGGTGCAATGGCAAAAGGTTCCTCAGTGTTGACAGCTCAGCTGGCATCCAGTATGGCGTGTGTGAGCGGCACATTTCACTGTTAACACTGGAAGGCTCCACGTGCTGCTTTAGCGCAACGTAACACTTCACGCTTCATTTACTTCTGTTCAATAAAAGATCTCACACAAGACGGCTCCCCCTGAATTTTCTCCGTTAAGAGATTTATGACACACAGTGCCTATAAAAAGTATTCACCCCCTTGGACATTTTCACACTTTATTAAGTTGTATGGCACTGAATGGATTTAATTTGGGTTGTTTGACGCTCATCAACAGAAAAAGACCCTTTAATGTCAAAGTGGAAACAGGTCTCTGCATGGTGATCTCAATTAGTTACGAATATATGAAAACACTAAATAAATGATTCACCACAATGACGTGACTCCCCTAAATCATCACAGAGGCAGACAATTGGTTTTAGAAGTCCTGTAATTAGTTCAATGGAAGTCCCCTGTCTGGGGTTTCAGGTGAGTGGGCCAACCTGTGTGGAGTCAATATGGGGCGGGGGGGGGGGCTAACCTACAAAACGAAGACAAAAGAGCCAGGGGATGGAGACAAGAAACTGTCCGAGTCACTGAATACTCAGGGTGGCACAGTGTTAGCATTGCTGCCTCGCAGTAAGGGGACCGGGGTGCACATCCTCACTGCTGGCTTCACGTGGCTGGCTTAGGTGGACATTCTGTATTCATGGGGCTCATGATGCTTTCTGAGGTCTGTTGAAATGACACACACAGACACTCAAAAACGTTTCTTTTTATTAAAGCAGATAGCTGTGTTGCCCAGCTAAGATGGGTTGAGATCTCAGTAATTGACGTACATCTCAGTGTTAACGTTTGCAGCGCACCATCTCTTGGAATGACATTTTTAATGCATGTAGTAATGCAATACATTACATTTGTCATTCCAACAGATGGTGCATCACATATACAGTGCATCCGGACACAGCCTTATGTTACAGCCTTATTCCAAAATGGATTAAATTCATTTTTTTCCTCATAATTCTGCACACAACACCCCATAATGACAACGTGAAAAAAGTTTACTTGAGGTTTTTGCAAATTTATTAAAAGTAAAAAAACTGAGAAATCACATGTACATAAGTTTTCACAGCCATTGCTCAATACTTTGTCGATGCACCTTTGGCAGCAATTACAGCCTCAAGTCTTTTTGAATATGATGCCACAAGCTTGGCACGCCTATCCTTGGCCAGTTTCGCCCATTCCTCTTTGCAGCGCCTCTCAAGCTCCATCAGGTTGGATGGGAAGCGTCGGTGCACAGCCATTTTAAGATCTCTCCAGAGATGTTCAATCGGATTCAAGCCTGGGCTCTGGCTGGGCCACTCAAGGACATTCACAGAGTTGTCCTGAAGCCACTCCTTTGATATCTTGGCTGTGTGCTTAGGGTCGTTGTCCTGCTGAAAGATGAACCGTCGCCCCAGTCTGAGATCAAGAGCGCTCTGGAGCAGGTTTTCATCCAGGATGTCTCTGTACATTGCTGCAGTCATCTTTCCCTTTATCCTGACTAGTCTCCCAGTTCCATCCCCACAACATGATGCTGCCACCACCATGCTTCACTGTTGGGATGGTATTGGCCTGGTGATGAGCGGTGCCTGGTTTCCTCCAAACGTGACGCCTGGCATTCACACCAAAGAGTTCAATCTTTGTCTCATCAGCCCAGAGAATTTTGTTTCTCATGGTCTGAGAGTCCTTCAGGTGCCTTTTGGCAAACTCCAGGTGGGCTGCCATGTGCCTTTTACTAAGGAGTGGCTTCCGTCTGGCCACTCTACCATACAGATCTGATTGGTGGATTGCTGCAGAGATAGTTGTCCTTCTGGAAGGTTCTCCTCTCTCCACAGAGGACTCTGACAGAGTGACCATCGGGTTCTTGGTCAACTTCCTGACTAAGGCCCTTCTCCCCGATCGCTCAGTTTAGATGGCCGGCCAGTTCTAGAAAGAGTCCTGGTGGTTTCGAACTTCTTCCACTTATGGATGATGGAGGCCACTGTGCTCATTGGGACCTTCAAAGCAGCAGAATTTTTTCTGTAACCTTCCCCAGATTTGTGCCTCGAGACAATCCTGTCTTGGGGGTCTACAGACAATTCCTTTGACTTCATGCTTGGTTTGTGCTCTGACATGAACTGTCAACTGTGGGACCTTCTATAGACAGGTGTGTGCCTTTCCAAATCATGTCCAATCAACTGAATTTACCACAGGTGGACTCCAATTAAGCTGCAGAAACATCTCAAGGATGATCAGGGGAAACAGGATGCACCGGAGCTCAATTTTGAGCTACATGGCAAAGGCTGTGAATACTTATGTACATGTGCTTTCTCAGTTTTTTTATTTTTAATAAATTTGCAAAAATCTCAAGTAAACTTTTTTCACGTTGTCAATATGGGGTGTTTTGTGTAGAATTCTGAGGAAAAAAATGAATTTAATCCATTTTGGAATAAGGCTGTAACATAACAAAATGTGGAAGAAGTGATGCGCTGTGATGTGAAGTGATGAGCAATAAAATGCATTACTACAAATGTTTGTGACATGCCATTTCTTGAAATGACAGAGAAACAGCAATCAGAACAGACACACAGACACTTATCCTTTTACGAGCTGCACTACCTGTCAATAATGGGTTGAAATCTACATAATCAACTCAGACCTCAGATTTAATGTTTTCAGTACACCATCCATTGGAATATATTTCGTAATGCACGCATCACAAATATTTGTAGTAAGAAAATGCATTACATTTGTCACTCCAACAGATGGCACACCACAAGCATTAACACTGCTTTTACAAATCACATACCAAATGGCATATGGCAGAGACATATGCATTGCATTCCAACCAAATATTTGTACTTTGTATTTCCACTAAGACCCCCAGATTCTTCACAAAATACATTTCTGGCTGTGCCACACCTCTAAGACAGGTTGAAATTGAAGTAATCAACGCACACCTCGGTGTTGAAGTTTTCACCATCTTTTGGAATGTAATTTTTAATGCATGTCATAATACAATACCTTACATTTGTCATTCCAACAGATGACGCATCATAAACATTTGTAGCAATAAAATGCATTACTACAAATGTTTGTTACGTGTCGTTTCTTGGAATGACAGAGACACAGCAAACGGAACTGACACTCATATACACAGACACTTATCCTTTTACGAGATGTGCTACCCATCAAAAATAGGTTGAAATCTACATAATCAACGCAGACCTGAGATTTAATGTTTGCAGTGCACCATCTGTTGGAATGTATTTCGTAATGCATGTATCACAAACATTTGTAGTAATAAAGTGCACTGCATTTGTCAATCCAACAGATGACGCATCACCAGCATTAATACAAATCCCATACCAAATGGTGTATAGTACACACATATGTATTGCATTTCAACAGGTGGCACAGCAAAAATATTTGTAGCAACACATTTTATTTCTACAAATGTTACTAAGGTGCCATCTGTTGGAATAACATTTATTACAACATGCATTGCAAAATATATTCCAAAAGACGGTGCACTGCAAGCATAAACACCGAGGTTTAATTTGATTTCTTAATTTTCAGCCCGTCACAGACAGACAGAACCTTGAGTTCATTTATATTTCTATTAACTAATCGATAAGATATTATTGGTTTCCACATATGCTAACCCGTTTCTGCTTTGTTTTCTGTGTGTTTAAACAAATTGGTGTCTTTATTTGTGCTAATTGTGTATTTGGTGATTTGTAAAATCGATACTTGCATTCTATCTGAGAACTTGTCACAGTGCTCTGCACCTGTGCTCAGTTTACAGCGATAAATAAAATAAAAAATAAAATAAACTGAATTAAATCGACAGCCCTAGTCTGCTTTATCCAGTGCAGGATCACAAGCGTCTCGAGCTTGTCCAGTATGGGCAGTATGGCCTGCCAGGCAGCAGTCGGTCCTGGACAGGCAACTGTCACTCTGTCAAATTTAGATTCTCAAAAAAAACTCAACATTTTCGGATGTGGGAATAAAGGCAATTCAGACACAGGCAGAACATGCAAACATCACACAGGCACTAAATGGGAATGTCGACCCAACAATCTTGTGCCATAAGCCACGTAGTGACCCAAGTAAACAAGACAAATAAGCAGCTTTATAATTAAGACAGTGCGGTGCAGAGTCACTACCTTCTTCTTTTCCTCTCCAGCTGTCTTCAAAGCATCCAGGTTATTATACGTCTCAAGACCCTCCGTCATTTGCCCGATCTTCTCCTTCAGAGAGCTCAGCTCCGTGTTTATCTTGCTTTCTAACTGTTCTACCTTCTGGAGGTCCTGCTGCAGCCGCTGACTCTCTGAGAAAAGAGAAGTAAGGAATCAGAGTCGTTGTTCATTGTTCAATATACTGAATATTACAATGAAATACAGATAAGCAATGTCTAGGGTCACAGATATAAATCCTCATTGCTTAGGGGACAACATCGATTAATGTGCTGTCTGTGTGCGTGTGTGCATACCCTAATGAGTCAATCCCTGTTTAAGGAGAAAAATTAAAGTTTTGTCAAAAATGGGACATTCAGTCCAATCTGAGGCGGGAATCTCTCGTGACCTAACTGTTTAAAAAAGTAAATTCAACATCCAAACGTCCGCAGAGTAACACAAAACAACCTTATATTTCTCTCAGTGGAAAGACGATGAGACACAAGCTAAGGAGTTTATTCAATAAAATAAAAAATTGGAAGCCGTCATGAAAAATCCCCTCCAACCCCTGCAAACTACACAGAGTAAGTAACATGCAAAAAAAATATATAATTTTTGGGTGAAATATCCCTTTAAAGGTAATTATTCTTATTTGTATCTTAAAAATTAAGATTTTAAATAAATAGATAGATAGATGGATAGATGGATAGATATGAAAGGCACTATATGATATTTTAGTGTAGTTGGCAGGATTAGATAGATAGATAGATAGATAGATAGATAGATAGATAGATAGATAG
>JANRMT010062837.1:98469548-98490759 GCA_026402145.1 Polypterus bichir lapradei
AATCAGGAAGGGGGCAAATAGTTTTTCACACCACTGTATAATAGATATTTTAGTGTAGTAGGCAGGATTAGATAGATAGATAGATAGATAGATAGATAGATAGATAGATAGATAGATAGATAGATAGATAGATATGAAAGGCACTATATAATAGACAGATATTTTAGTGTAGTTGAATAGATAGATAGAGGTGTCTTAAATGAACGATATTTTGTTTATAAATGTACATAGTTTGAAAATGTGTCAGATATCATTTGGAGTGTTTTGCTAACTTTTATTAAATTTCTGAAAAGAAAACTCAAACAGAAGTCTTGAAGACGAATCCTAGACATTTTTTCTGTAGGCTCTATTTGAATAAAACTTCTAAAAACTCTGAATGCAAAGGTCCTTCAGGCCATCTCTAACCACTCCACACTGCCTCACATGTCTGTGACTGCTGTGCCCTCCATGGTTGGTTTCTAGCTCATGCCCTGTATTGCCAAGGTGGGTTTATTAGCTTTTGGGTTTATTAGCTCTTTGAATCGGCCCTGTAAAATATTCAGTCCTTATTTGATCATTGAGATACCAGAATAACTTTGTAATCGCGATTCAAAGATATGCGTATGAATGAAGATCAGAGGGTTTCGCTCTATGTAGATTTGTTTTTAAGTGCAAACTTAAAAGTAAGCTCAGCATTATTTGATGTTTTGGTTTTGTAGGGTGTAAATCGCTTTATTTTGTGGCTTGTAAGGAGGGAATTCCACCAAATGGCTACAAAATCTTGGCATTAAGTTAAGAGAACAATGCGCTGCAGTGCCTACAAGAAAACCCCGTGGCTTATCTTTGGAAGGTTTCTAATCACCAAGAGATCCACCCAAACCTCAGCCCACCCCTCCACCTACACATTTTTTCTTAATTAAAGGCAAATTTCTCTTCCAACATGAAAAGCTTTGTTTTAGCAAGCAAGCAGCAGGAAGAGGATGCAACCCAGTTCCTCCTGATATGATATGAAGTCTCCGCTAGGAACCCGCCGTGTGTACACAGAGGTTCACTCGGAGCCTCGGCTCGGCTGACCTGCGCTTTATCACACACAAAGTGCCCCATCAGCAGGTTTGTTTATTTTCTCCGACTTCCTTCTGGGCGTGAGTTGTATAAACTAAGGGTTTCTTCATCTTTTGTGAAAGCCAGCATTCCTGGGCAATTGTCACCAAGTCCTGTGACTCTAAAGAGGCTTAGATGGTAAAACACTCGACACAAAGGCAATTCCTTAGTTACGACCAGGACAGTTTCCCATTTGGGACATCTTAGAAAATGTATATATTGTGAGATTTAAAGATGGTCTAAAACGGAGTGTCCCTTAAAAATCAGAATCTTGGAATCGATAGTAAAGATAACCAACGCTTCTTGAATTTATCCCTTGACTTCATCAGTTATTCTTAACTGGAAAATGACAATGGCAGCCCTAGTGCAGGACTACCTTCTCTCTCAAGTGCAGGTTAAGGCCTGCTTCTCACGGATCAGGGTCTTTTTGTTTTAAGAATAATACTAATTTATGAATGTGGTGGGCTGGCGCCCTGCCCGGGGTTTGTTCCTGCCTTGCACCCTGTGTTGGCTGGGATTGGCACCAGCAGACCCCCATGACCCTATGTTTGGATGAGGCAGGTTGGACAGTGACTGACTAATTTATGAACGCAAAAGCAGGATATAATATTTTAAATTCTGCTCAATGCAAGCTAGTATAAAAGGGGAACGGACCCAATCCCAGCAGCATCAGGCCCAAGGCTGGAGCGAACCTGGACAAAGTCAGTTCAGTACCGAGTACACTCATGTAAGCACCCACAATCCCAAAGAGCCAATTCGAACCAACCAGACAAACTATATAGCACCCTTCATACTGGAAAACATCACGAGTGGCTTTATAAAACCAAAAATGTCACCACACATGGCTTACAGTGACTCACCCACTGCCATATTGGGGTTTGGTGATGCAAAACAGTACAGAAAACCAGGTGTTGAACAACCCACAGAAACGTCCATCTATTCCTAACCTAAATCACTTACTGTATGTAGTTTGCGGGTACAGCATTGGGCACAAGGCAAGAAGCAACCCTGCAGGGGGCATCAGCACCCTCACACAAGGAGTTTATCAGTTAACATGCACACCACTGGGCTGTGGGAGGAAAACCAGAGAGGAGCATGAGGGGAAATGGAAGAAGGGGTAGAGCAAAGAGTGACCACCAACGCAGCACCATGCTGGCTCTGCAGCTGAAACAGCAGCACATAACTAATGTGACACGTGCAGAGCCACCCATTCCCTACACACACATCACGCACTGCATGTAGGGCCTGTGATCAGATAACTGGTCGGGGGGGCCTGTTGGGGCTTCATAGACCTTCATGATTCAGGAGCACCGCTGGACAGCCAATTGGATCACACGTTTTTGTCACTTGGATTACTTGACTTGAGTCCACTCCTCCCACAACCATAACCTTAACTGTATAGCGTAATCAGACATATCGCGTAACATCGCTGATGTATAACTCACAACCTCCACAATGGAGCGGGGCTCTCAAGGCCCACAGATTGACTCTGACTCTGTTATTGCTGTTTCATGAATTGACAGTTTAACGCCGTTGACGGTCACCTGTTGTCATGATATTTTATTAACAAGAAGAGAGATAACTTCAACTCAACACCAGATATTAGATATTATCTGATGTTACAGTACTCAGCTGACATGTGGCTGAGGATTATTTATTACCGCTACACTGACCACACTGACCTGACATTGTGAAAAGCTGCTAATGTTTGTCGACATATGAAGTGATGTTGTTACATTGGGGACATGTTTGCAAAAGTCACCAGCACACTCGGGCGGCTTTCTTACTTATTATCAGTTAGTGATCAGCAGAACTGTGGAAAAGCACCAGGCAAGCAACTTTGATGTCAACACAAAAAGAGCAACGAGCTCAGAGGAACTTCAACTGTTGGTTCATTTTATTGGTAGTTAACAGCACCGATTAAGTTAATGCCTGAAGGTGATCGGCTGCCATTGGAGGGACAAAATAAACTTTAGATAAATTCATAAGGATACCAGTAGGTGATGTGTTCATGTGTTCATGTTTAAATGTCTAACTGTTCAGCTTCATTCTGACCCGGCATTTACTGCATTAGGTTACTTTATTAAGCACGTTCAGCAGTAGTTGTATGTTATATATTATTATTATTATTATTAGTAGTAGTTCTTGTTGTATTTTATATATTATCTTTATTGTTATTATTGTTGTTATTATTAGTGGTAGTTGTATTTTATATTATTATTATTATTATTATTATTATTATTATTAGTAGTAGTAGTAGTAGTAGTAGTAGTAGCAGCAGTTGTTATATTTTATATTATTATCTTTATTTTTATTATTATTATTAGTAGTTGTTGTATTTTATATTATTTTTATTGTTATTATTGTTATTATTCTTAGTAGTATTAAACTTGTTTTTGTTTGGCTATATTAAGTAACTAATAGTAATGGCATATTAACCCCCTGCCCCATTATTATTATTATTAGTAGTAGTATTAGCAGTAATAGCAATTAGGAATTCATTTATAAAGGAAACAAATCACTTGGTATATCATTGCCATTAAATTACACTGAAGGCCAAATCTGTAGGTTGCCAATCGGATTGCAGCAACTACTCCTTGTTACCAGTTTGTTCAAATTTCAGCACATCACAACATACCTGAGGTCATCCATGGCACACCAATAGATAGATAGATAGATAGATGGGAAAGGCACTATATAATAGATAGATAGATAGATAGATAGATAGATAGATAGATAGATAGATAGATAGATAGGAAAGGCACAATATAATAGATAGATAGATAGATAGATAGATAGATAGATAGATAGATAGATAGATAGATAGATAGATAGATATGAAAGGCACTATATAATAGATAGATATATAGTGCCTTTCCTATCTGTCTATCTATCTAATAGATAGATAGATAGATAGATAGATAGATAGATAGATAGATAGATAGATAGAATTTTACTTTTGTCCCCAGGGTATAAGCAGCTTGTCCATCCACAGCGTCAGCTCAGACCTTCGCACAGAAGCTGTCATGTGAGGACCTCATAGAAGATTTTGTTTTCAGCAGATGTAGACGTTTGCTGTTGTGAAATGCAACAAAGAGTCTGAAGAAACTCCTAAACATTTCATTATTTAAAATAAAAGGTATTTTTATTTGATGTTAAACGTTAGAGTTAAGTTTGCAATGTGTGCTTCTTTGTTTATTTATTGTGTATATTTGGTGCTCATCTCTAAAAGAAATACTAATGTGGTGAATTCACAGGAAGGGCCAAGGGTGCTTAGAGCCCCAGTTTGATTAGGGGGCGCACTGGATACATGTGACATTGTTTTATCATATTGGGTCAAATTAGCCTGTATTTCGGAGTCAGTTTTTTTTTTAATGGCCATCTCAGGGAGGTTTTTAATTTTTTCAGATCCCTGATGTGGCGTCTAGCAAACCAAACACAAATGTGGTTTTCTCTTTGTGCCTTCACCACAGCTTTATATATAAGTAGCTAAAAGCAGTAAATGTGGCTTTTTCCAGACCTCTATAAAGATGGAGAGTCAGCACGTCTCTATTAAACATTATCAGATTGTATAATTAAACCTCAATGTGTTAGGCTGGTTTTTTATTTTCCAGTGGATTTAGTGCAGTAACACAATGATGTTTGCTTCTTTTTAAACGGCTACGTGATGTCAAAAAGAAATCTTACAAGCTGTCACTCTTTCATCTTTGTAACAGGAACGGCAGCAACGTTAAAGAGCTGCCCTTTCTCTTTTGGCAACACTAAATCTGCCATGCTGTCCTATTAACACCTGTGGCAACACGGCCTCAGTACACAGCAGTGGCGGCCCGCCAGCTCATTCTACAGATGGGAGTATGGAGTGAAAATGCTGACAAAGAGGAAGAGAAGCTGACACTGCCGCTTACTGCCACATTCACACTGTAATTACTTAATACGTTGTATTATAACTATGTGTATTTACGAGTATATCTACTGCACCCTCCACAACTGTTGGCACCACAGTAAAGATGAGCAAAAAAAAAGTTATAAAATAACCACCTTTTGTTGAATTGCCATAACCTCACACCGAGAAAAATAAAGTACATTTACTCTGATAAAAAAATAATCCCTCATCAGGAAATAATTATTTTTAACGCAACCATAGCAGGCGGCACGGTGGCGCAGTGGGTAGCGCTGCTGCCTCGCAGTTAGGAGACCCGGGTTCGCTTCCCGGGTCCTCCCTGCGTGGAGTTTGCATGTTCTCTCCGTGTCTGCGTGGGTTTCCTCCCACAGACCAAAGACATTCAGGTTAGGTGCATTGGCGATCCTAAATTGTTCCTAGTTTGTGTGCCCTGCGGTGGGCTGGCACCCTACCCGGGGTTTGTTTCCTGCCTTGCGCCCTGTGTTGGCTGGGATTGGCTCCAGCAGACCCCCGTGACCCTGTAGTTAGGATAAAGCGGGTTGGATGATGGATGGATGGATGGACAACCATAGCACAGACCCCATTCTAGAAAACCCAGGAGGGGGTAAGCGGCCAGTTAGCCAAGGACTCTTTACTTTCCTTTTACGATTTTCATCTCCTCCACTGTCAACTGACCTTGGTTCATCAAATTAACTAATGGACAGATATTGGTGGTTTCTGTTTCTTTAATCAGTTTCTATCTTGTTCTCTGTGTGTTTTATATGTTGTACCAGTTCTGTATTTAGTAATTAGTATAAATCTGTACTTGTACTTTAATGTTCACTGCGCTGTGCGCCTGCACTCGTTGAAGAGTTCTATTGTACTGTATTGTGCTAACACTGTAAATTAAATGTATTACTGAGGATGACGATACAGCAGGGAAAACAAGTATTGAGGGTATCAATGTTCTTCTCAGTAAGTATATTTCTAATGGGGCTGTTGACATGACATTTTCAGCAGATGTTGGTAACTACCCAAGTAATCCACACATACAAAGAAATTAAAATAAATACGTCCATAAATGAAGTTATATGTAATGAGGTGGAATGACACAGGGAATAAGTATTGAGCATGCTTACTGAAATGTATTTCATAATTTAGTAGAAAAGCCTTTGTTGGTAATGACAGCTTCAAGATGCCTCCTGTATGGAGAAACAAGTTGCGTGCACTGCTCAGGTGTGATTTGGACCCACAGTAATCCACACATACAAAGAAATGAAAACAAAATATTCCATAAATTAAGTTATGTGTAATAAAGTGGAATGACACAGGGAATAAGTATTGGACACATGAAAATGAGGAGATGCAAAAAGGCCTGGAAAGCTAAGAAAGCAGCTGAGATCTGTCAGTACAGTACAATCCTTCTTAACCGGCCACCTCAGGACTGGACCCATGGCCGGTTGCCGTTTTGGCCGATTAATCTGACGCATACCTATTTTCATGTAGAAAAATATTTCTAAGGTATGTACTGTACCTCTTCGACGTTCCTGAAGAAACCATATCCACAAGGCTTCATCCACGATTTCGCACACGGGATTTTTTTCTCGTACAATGACTGGACAGTGTGGTGTAGCGGGTACACAGCTCAAGTCAAAAAGGCTACTTTTTAAATAAATAATTGCCGCATTCGTGGCTTAGCGAGGGGGTGTGGTATGTGTGGCCGATCGGTTCCCGGGGAATTCGTGATGCGGACGATCCTAGCTAAAGTGCACAGGTGAGGAGTCGTCCGCATCCGTAATTGTTCCCGGGAACTGCTAATTGCCACATCTGATCCACGTCCCCCCTAGTGTGTGCTTGGTGTGTGGGTGTGTTTGTGTGTGTCCTGCGGTGGGTTGGCACCCTGCCCGGGATTGGTTCCTGCCTTGTGCCCTGTGTTGGCTGGGATTGGCTCCAGCAGACCCCCGTGACCCTGTGTTTGGATTCAGCGGGTTAGAAAATGGATGGATGGATGGATGGATCCACGTTCCCGTGATAAATAGAAGTGTGAGGCGGCTAGGGGGAGAACAGGAAAGAACGGGAGGTTAAAGGAGAAGGAAGCAGGTAGAGGAAAGATGGTGCAGGAGAGCGAGCGAGCGAGCAAGAGCAGATTCGATGGAGCAAAGGCAGGCAGCTGGGAGGTGAACCCCTGCATAGGAGCGTTTGGCCAACACTCAGTGGGGCTGAAGAAAGCGGTCGCTCCAGCTGAGCGATCACGGAGCTGGAGTGACCGGTATTGTAGTCGACTGGCCATCGATAGGCAGCGGCAGTCGTGGAGGCTTTGGACTGGTTTAGCCCCAGCATGAGCGCCCTGGCCGCTGGGGAAAGAAACCAAGTCTCGGTCTGGATGGAGCCCGATGTAGCCAGGGATCGGAGGGTACTGGACCAGTGCAGAAGGCAGCTGCACCTGCAGGTAGGGCGACTCCCCTGTTGCAATGCCCGATGGGAGAAGCAGGGGAGCCGCCAGGTAGAAAGAAGAAGGCACCGTGGAAAATTCATAAAGGAATATGGAAACGGAAATCATTCTGAGCGTAGGAGCCCTCTCACCTTCCAGGAAAGAAGGAAGTGCATACATATAATATAAAGAAGATTTTTTAATTTAATTTTATTTTAACAGGCCGGTTAATCCGTCGGCTGGTTAATGCGAGGCCAGTTAAGAGGGAATGTACTGTATTTAGAAAGCAATTTCTGATAGCCACCTGTCAGTGGAAATGAATATCCGCTGGTTTAGTCCTAATTGATGGCCTATAAAAAGGTTTCTCATCCCTAAGGTGTCACACGAGAAGCATCTCATGATGGGTAAAAGCACAGAGCTCTCTCAAGACCTTCACGACCTTACTAATGGCATTGGTGACAGACGTACTTCAAAACCTCTGAATGTTCCAGTGAGCACCGTTGGGGCCGTAATCTGGAAGTGGAAAGAACATCACTTCACCATAAACCGGCTCCTTGCAAGATTTCTGTCCAAAGAATAATCAGAAGAGTTGTCCAAGAGCCAAGGACCACTCTCCAAGAGCTTCAGAAAGACCTGGAATGAGCAGGTCCAGTTGTTTCAAAGAAAGCAAGAAGTAATGCACTCCACCGCCATGGCCTGTATGCACACTCACCACGCAAGACTCCACTGCTGAAGAAAAAACACGTTGAAGCTCATTGAAAGTTTGCTGCACAACATTTGGACAAGCCAATGAAATCCTGAGAGAATAGAGTCTGGTCAGAGGAGACCAAAACTGAACTCTTTGGATGTCATTGCACACACCATGTTTGGAGGAGAAATGGCACTGCACATCATCACCCCAAAAACACCACAGCAACAGTGAAGTGTGGAGGTGAGAACATCATGGTGTGAGGCTGTCTGTCAGCATATGGTACTCGCAGACTTCATAGAATTGAAGGAAGGATGAATGGAGAAATGTAGCGGGACATTCTTGATAAGAATCTGCTGCAATTTACCAGGATGCTGAAGATGAAACGAGGGGGGACATTTCAGCAAGAAACACACAGCCAAGGAAACTCTCAATTGATTTCACGTAAAGAACATAAGGCTGCTAGAATGGCCCAGTCAATCACCTGACTTGAATCACATTGAAAATCGATGGAAAGAACTGAAGATCAGAGTTCATAGAAGAGGACCCCGGATCCTTCAAGATTTGGAAGAATGGGCCGAAATCACACCTGAGCAATGCATGCGACTCGTTTCTCCATACAGGAGGCGTCCTGAAGCTGTCATTTACCAACACAGGCTTTTCTACTAAGGATGAAATACATTTCAGTAAGCATGTTCAATACTTATTCCACTTTGTTACACATAACTTCATTTATAGGCTTATTTGTTTTCATGTCTTTGTATGTGTGGATTACTTGGGTTGTTACCAACATCTGGTGAAAATTTCATGTCAATAGCCCCATTAGAAATATACTTACTGAGAAAAATGACGCATTCAATACTTATTTTCCCCGTTGTATCTACGACATTATTAATACAGACGATTTCATCCCAGTAATACACTAGTACAAATAAATAAATAAATACAAACATTTCTCACCTGCTGATAGGCCTTTGGCTGTACTTTGGGATTTCTGCATTTCGGTTTCCTTAAATGTAAGATCTTCCTGCATGGTTTTCAGCTCACTAGCAGTTACTGAGGAGATCTGCTTCAAACGGTTCATATTCTGTGCAAAAGAACAACATGGATATAAACAAAGTGCAAACGTTTATGCAAAACTCATTTTTAGATGTACACCACATATACCGTTAGATATACAGGGAAAGTATTGGGATGAGTGCAACAAATTTCTAGTTAGGCATGTGAATCTGATTTGACCGTCTTTGGAGTGATGTCTGTCTGGCTGGCTGTGTTGGCGTCTCTCTGGGTGTCACTAAGGATGGATAGAAATCTCAAGAACATTAATCTGAATGAAACTCTTAATGAAATGCGAAACAGTTACTAGCACGGTAAAAAAGTTAATCCTACTGGATGCAGTGAGTTTGTACAGGGTGTCCCAAAAAGAATATCAGAGTTTCAATGAGCTGTAGCTTGGCGCCCATTCATCAGAGACTGCAGAGCAACCTAGTGGCATTTTGAGGAATTAATCTAGTTTCATTTTGTTGCTGGTAGATGGTGCTAGTGCTTATCAAAAATCTAACAGTGTGTTGTTTCGATTAGTTACGTTTGCAGTTATGGCTGTACCACAACAAAAAGCTTTTTGCGTTTGCCAATTTGCCAGAACTCAATCGGTTGTTACTGTGCAGCGGGCATTTCATCAAAAATATGGGACTGACCCTCCGAATGACAATCACATCCGTCGATGGTACCAGCAATTTCGGGATACTGGGTGTATCTGCAACGGGCGACCTCGAATTTCCTCGTCTGCTGAGAATGCCGCCCGAGTGCAAACTGCGTTCACTCGGAGCCCATCGAAATCAGTTCGACGAGCAAGTCATGAGTTACAGATACCAAAGTCAAGTGTATGGAGAATTCTCCTACGCCAGTTGGTTATGAAACCATATCGTCTGCAGTTGGTTCAGGCCCTTAGACGAGGGGATACGACGCGTCGAGTTGAGTTTTCAGCTTTCATCCAGCAAAATTTGGAGACCAATGAAGATTTTTGTTCCTTGATTATCTTCAGTGATGAGGCCACATTTCACATTAGTGGGAAGTTAAATCGTCATAATGTACGAATTTAGGGTGCAGAAAACCATCATGCAGTTATCGAACATGAACGAGACTCCCCCAAGACTAACGTTTTTTGCGTGGGAAACACGTGAATATAACAGTTTTTGTATATGCTTGTATAATTCAATAAATATAGCTCTTTGAACCTCGGATATTCTTTTTTTATATACGAAATGAAACTACATTAATTCCTCAAGATGCCACTAGGTTGTTCTGCAGTCTCCAATGAATGGGTGCCAAGCTACAGCTCTTTAAAACTCCGATATTCTTTTTGGGACACCCTGTATTTTACTTTACCTATATGTACTTTAGACAGAGTGATGGCTCTGAGGCTGGGTGTCTGCGGTAGCAATCAGAAGGTTGCCAATTCGAATCCCGTAATGGCCAGAAGTGGTTCCACTCTGTTCAGCAAGGCCCTTGACCTGTAATCGCTCTGTCCTGGGTATGACGTCAACCTGCATCCAGGCCTGCAAGGGACAATTTGGGGGTTGGTGGCAGGATTGGCACTCCAGCCAATGTAAAAAAAACTTCACTGGTCTGCTCCATTCAAATAAATATGGTGCTGGAGTGTCACCCGTTGCAGCTGCGCTCGGGTCATAATTTGCGATCCTGATGGTTCGTCATGTGGTGGGTGTGGCAATGCGCTGTATCAATGCAGGCTCCTCCTCCTGCTCCAAGGTGTGGCAGAAAAGTAATGAGACTGGCAACACTGCAAGCGATCTGGCAACGCTGCGCTGTTGTCCTTGATAGAGCACGTGTATCAGTACCCTCCCATAGCTCAGTGCGAGTTTCAACTCCTTCCGTTAACTACGTGATTTTTGTAACCGCTATTAGCGAAGTTGTGTTTTTGGTTGTGCGTCATGCAAAATGGAACAGCGGAATTTGGAGCAACGTTGTGCCATTAAATTTTGTGTTAAGCTTGGAGAATCGGCAAGTGTGACGTTTGAAAAGTTAAAACAGGCCTATGGGGAACATTCTTTATCCCGAGCTCAAGTTTTTCAGGGAGGCCTTCAACTTCGAAAACCAATGAAAACATCGAGCGTGTGAACACTCTTGTGAGATCAGACCGTTTTTTAACATTAAGAATGTTGAGTGAACAATTAAATTTGAACAGATTTACCGTTCATCAAATTTTGACTGAACATTTGCACATGCGAAAGGTCTGTGCCAAAATGGTGCCGAAAAACCTCACAATTGAGCAGAAGGACAATCGAAAAAACGCATTCCTGTGGTTCCCCAGCCCCCTTATTCACCTGACCTCAGTCCGTGTGACTTTTTCCTTTTTCCTAAACTGAAAAATGTCCTCAAAGGACGTCATTTCGGGACTTTAGAAAACATCCAAAAGAGTGTAACGGACATGCTGAAGACCATACCGGTTGAAGACTTCCAGCGCTGCTACCAACAGTGGGAACAACGTCTCCATCGGTGTGTAGCTGCCCAAGGGAACTACTTTGAAGGGGATAACATTGATGTTTGAAAAAAATAAAAACTTTGGTAAATAAAAAATCAGACTCATTACTTTTCTGCCACACCTCGTACTTCAGGCACCAAGTATTGTGATGTAATCAAAATTTCAATTTTTGAGTTTTTGACATATTTTAACTATTTAAGCATCTCTGAGGCAGCCATTCCTAGTGAGGACTGTCAGTAGGTTACATTACAAAGACTTCCAAATCTCTGGTAACGATGAAGGTGGCACACTGGTGACGCTGCTGCCTCGCCTTAAAGAGACCAGGGTTAATGTCCCCAGTCCTTCCGGCGTGGAGTTGGCATGTTGTCCCCATGCTTTCCCCAGGTGCTCCGGTTTCCTCCCACAGTCCAAAGACATGCAGGTTAAGTGGATGGGGGACAGTAAATTGACCCTAATGTTTGGTTAAGGTGTGTGGGTATGTGTGTGTGTGTCCTGTGGTGGGCTGGCTCCCTGCCAGAGATTTGTTCCTGCCTTGCGCCCTGTGTTGGCTGGGATTGGCTTAAGCAGACCCCCATGACCCTGTGTTAGGATATAGCGGGTTGGACGATGACTGACTGACTTTTCTCCGGTCTTCCTAGCTGTGCCACTACAAGTCATCAGCTTGTTCAGAATGCTGCAGCTAAAATCTCGACAAAATTTGAGCACATAACACCCGTTCTAGCTTCCCTTCACTGGTTACCAGTACTGTACAAGCAAGAGCTGATTTTAAAGTTCTTCTTTTAACATATAAAGCCTTGCATGGTGTCGCACCCCCTTACTTAGTGGAGCTAATTCAATTTCAATTCTTTATTGTCATGTGTACAAGTACCATGTACAATGAAATGCTTGCTTGCATGTGCCCCTGCAGAAAGTGAACATAGACCAAAAAAAAAAAAAAAAACACACAATAAATAAATGAATATAAATAAGTAAATAAATAAAACCAGAATCCTAGGAATAAACAGAGACAGTGGCAGAAGTGTATGTGCAGGTAGCAGTGGAGGTGACACAAGGTTACCGATTGTTCACGAGTCTGATTGCAGTTGGGTACAAACTGTTCCTGAACCTGGAGGTGTGCGTCCGAATGGACTTTAGTCACTTGCCGGATGGGAGGAGGGTGAAAGGTGACAGTGCAGGGTGGCTTGAGTCCCGCCTGATACGGTTCACTTTCCTGAGACAGCGTGTAGTTTAGATGTCACGGATCGCAGGGAGCTGTGTGCCCGTGATCTGCTGTGCCATATTCACCACCTGCTGCAGAGCTCTGCAGTCCGTGCACCTTATCTTGGGAATGGCCCGCCATTATGTGTAAGAGAAGACCACTCAACTGAGACTTTTAGATCAGAACTTAAAACCGACCTTTACTCCCTTCATTACAATGTGCCTTAGAATTCAGTCAGGTCTATCATCCTTGAAATGTTCTTTATTATATTATTTGTTTGTTGACCTACCTTAACGTTTAATGTTTTAATGTTATTTTATTTCAATATTATTAGTTACTAGCTGTCTCCCACGGCTCTGCCCACGTAGTAGTGAAAACAGGATAGTGAGGAGGGCCCTGCGTGAATTCCCACTCCTGACGTCACGCATCCCACTTCCCTCGACCCACAGCCTCTGTCTTGGATTAATGTGAATAAATCGCCCCTGCAAGCGAACTCTGATTCTTAGCCCGAAGAGAGAAGTTGCAAAATCAGCCGGAATGTTCAAGCAAATTCTAGAAAAAAGCCCCAATCTAAATCCGTGAAGAAGTTCTCTCGTTTACTAGCTAAGCAGATGTAAGGTACGCCCTGAGACTGGTGCCTGAGTGAGGAGGGCCCCACACCCGCCCCTCAGCCCGCTGCGCCTCTCTCAGATTAACACAAATATATCGCTCCTGCAAGCGAACTACGATACTTAGCACGATGAGAAAGTCGCAAAACCAACCGGAATGTTCAAGCAAATTCTAGAAAAAAACCAGATCTAAATCTGTGAAGCAGATCTCTCGGTCGCTAGCTAAGCGGATGTAAGACACACTCCGAGGCTGATGCATAAGTGAGGAGGGCCCTGCCCCTCTCCCCTTGGCCCGCTGCATCTCTCTAGGATCGTGCAAATAAACCGGTACCGCAAGCGAACTCTGATTCTTAGCACGATGAGAGAAGTCGCAAAATCAACCGGAATGTTCAAGCAAATTCTATAAAAAAAAAACCAGATCTAATCCGTTAAGTAATTTTCTCGTGAAAAGCGGACAGACATACAGACGTTGGATTTTATATATATATAGAGAGAGAGATTGAAGTTTTATTTGCTTATTTGGTAACACTTTACATTAAGTGTCAATAATTACACTGCAATTACTATGTAATTAAATGTACAATTTACCGTGTAACTATGTTATTACTCCGTACTTACTGTGTAATACAAAGTAACGTTATACTGTAGTTAATTACACAGTTGTCATCGTTATTCCACAGTTTATATAATTACAATGTAACAATTTATCACTGATCCAAAGAAGACAAGTGTACTTACATAGTTACAATGTATCTGTACTTTCAAAATGTAATAAAAACATCAGGGTATGTAACAGTTGCTCCATGGTCTGGGCAGTTTTAATGGAGAAGTGCAGTGATAACTGCATAGGTTTTCGATGATATTTCAAGATCTTTTTTAAATGGTGAAAACATCTTTGCGAAATGGTTAATGCTTTTCCCCCAAAATCTAGCCGGGCACCTCCTTGACATGATTTGCTTAAACTAACATTTGTCACATTCTTGTAGTTGTGGTACACTATTTATTGTTGAATTTTTGGGCTATTATTATACCCATCCCTAACATAATACTGCCAAACTTGCATCAGGGCTGCAGAGCCATTCCAAGCATCACCGGGCACAAGGCAGGAAACAGCCCAGGATGGGGAGCCATCCCATTACAAGGCCCACTGACACACATACCAGCAGTCACGCTCTCTCACATGTGGCCACGTAACCCAACCTACATGTCCCTGGGATGTGGCAGTAAAACCCATGAAGAAGACATAGGGAGACATGGGTAGAACGTACAAATTTTACACACATATCTCCAGACAGAATTCTATCTCAGGATAATGGATTTGTGAGGCAAAAGCGTTAACCATTTTGCAAATGTGTTTTCACCATTTAAAACAGATCTTGAAATATCATCGACAACCTATGCAGTTATCACTGCACTTCTCCATTAAAACTGCCCAGACCATGGAACATCTGTTACATAGTTGTAATTACATACCCTGATGTTTTAATTACATTTTGAAAGTACAGATACGTCGTAACTATGCAAGTACACTTGTTTTTGGATCAGTGATAAATTGTTACATTGTAATTATATACACTGGAATAACAATGACAACTGAGTAATTAACTATAGCATTACTTTGTATTACACAGCAAGTACGGAGTAATAACTCATAGTTACACTGTACTTATACAGGTAATTACATAGTAGTTACAGTGTAATTATGGACACAATGTAAATTATTACCGCTTATTTTATATCATGTCTCATGTATTCTTCTAATTTGTACAGTGTATTGGGACCATGCTGCATGGTGATTTTGTATTTTAAATAAAGTTGATTGATTGACTGACTGACTGCCCTGCAGGGTCCTGTGAGGGCTACCATGGGGAGCTGCAGGAAGGAGCTGTTTTCAATTTTTTAGAGCGCTTCCTGTTTGTGGTGTCCCAAAACTTTAAGTACTCCGGGTTCTGGCATAAAAGGGGCCACCTTCACTAACATGGAGGAGTCAGTACTGAGAGAGAAGTCAAGCGAGGCTCCCCTGCGGAGAGAGGAGAAGAAGAGAAAGGAGTGAGCTTTAGTTGGAGACAGTTAAATGGAAGAAACCCGTTAAAGGTTATCTGCAATTAAAACGATTATGTCTGAACTGAAACTGTGTTAGTAAAATCGTGTCAAGGGTTTGGGGGGTCATGAGGCACCACCTTGCAAGCCACAGAGGTTTTAGATTAAAGCACACATACTCACCCTACTCGTATGCTCCAGAAGTGCAACAATGCTGGCCTCTACCTGGCTTCTGCGCTCAACGTCTTGTGCTTTGGTGCTTTCATACGATTCCAGAAAATCTTCAATTACAAAGAAAACAACAATTAAAACAAATAACCGCAAAAAACATTCACTTACTAACATTACAAACATTAAAAGTGCAATCTCCCTCCCAAATAAAATATTCTGTACATGTGACAATAATGACTCTATACACCAACTATCTCTATATATAATCTTCATTTGGATCTTGATCTTTGTTTGTCCGTGAATGAATTAGAAGAAGAAGCACTAGATGGCAGTAGAGAGATAGTTAAAACATAGGCATTGCATTAAGAATCTCCTCCAGGCTTTTACTACTGAAGACTGTAGTACGCCAGTCACACCTCAAAACACAGACATTCAAACTAAACAAATTGTTGTGCTTTAAATTAACTAAAGAGATCTTCATTTAGATCTTGGTCTTTGTTTGTCCGCGAATTCCACGCATGCGTAGACCACCTTCCAGTTTAGTACGTTGTTGTTACTCACGGATGTCAACAATGTGCCGGAATAACGAATGGGGTGGTGGACAGTGTTACACTGGTTAGGTCCTGAGGCCAGGTTAGAGAATGAGATTGCCGAAGATAAAAGGTACGTGCCTACGTAACATATGAGTGAAAGAAAGACAGTGGGTAAAATGAATGACAATGTAACAGCACGTTCCGGAAATTATTATTGTTACGTTGTAGCCGGCGAGTGCTGTGCGTCTCACAGTTGTACCGTGGCTTGCTCACATGTCAATAAAGTGATCCCTATTTATGCTTTAAAGAGCCTGGATACCTATGTGTCCCCCTTTTATAACCATTGCTCCGTGTATATTGCCTTACTCTTTGGATTGCCACAAAGCAACCTGCGAGATTGGAGAAAGGTTGAGAAGATATCGTGAGAGGAAACGATAGCGTTGTGAAAATGAGACGAACTGTGAATGGACAGAAGCAGAAATGCTCCTACACCACCACATAATTACTATTCGGACAGTGATTCCGAGCAGGCCGTTCCTATCGAATCAATGTCCAAGGGTTTTCTTTTGTAATTTTGTTTCCCTTATAAAAAATCATAATGCTGTGAGACGAAGGGCCCAGTTCACGACTGGCAGCCGCGTTTAAACAGGGAGCCCTTCACAGACAACTTTAACACGTGCCACGTAGTTGGGCGCACATGGCTAGTACTATATATACAGTATGAGCCTTAATATGTCAGGCTGACCATCAGGCCCCACAATGGCCAACCATTCAGCCCCTGACGGAGTCAGACAGATCTTGGCACAAATTTTGTGGCAGTCTAAATGTCACGGGGTCACCATGATCCAGTTCTGTCTGATTACAGAAAGCAGGCAAAATAAATGGTTCCTAGGGCGCAAGGCCTACTGATGCCTACATCTGAATGTATTTTTATTGCATCGTCTTTATCTAAAGATACTGTATAAATGAAGGTCAAATCTTGATATGTCAACATATCTCTCTATTATAAAAAAAAAAAAACTTGGGACGAGACGTGATCTTTTGAAGAGAGACAGAGAAGCACTTTCATGTCCCGCGAGACATGCAAGTCACGTCATACTTACAACCTTTGGAACTAAGTCTCGTGATACACATGGAGAGCAGGTTAGAGATAATGGAAGTAGGAAAATTCGAAAGATTCAGAAAAATGACAGTAAAGATTGCATTAGCACAAAGAAATAGAAAATATTAATCGGTGAAATAACGGAATTGCGAAAAGAGATCGAATAGTGTTTGAGGATGTCTGGGGGAGAAGAGAGATAAGGCAGTGACTTTAAAACATTTGAAGCGCTGCACGAAATGCAGATCACGTGGCACGGGACAAGCAGCAGCAAGCCAGCAGCTGATCGAGCAAAGAGAAGGTAAAAAAAAACAACTGTTAATTGTTTCCCATTGTATCACCATTTAAGAGGGGTTTTGGAGGAGCGAGCAAGTCTCCTTGGGGTGCGTTCAGCCCCCTTTTTCACAATGACGCGCAACGCTGGTGGTGGTGGGGGGGGTTAGGCAAACGAGTGCAGATCACGTGGCATGGCAGCAGCAGCAATCCAGCAGCTGATTGAGCAAAGAGGAGGTAAAAAAAAACAATTGTTATTTGTTTCCCATTGTATCACCGTTTAAGAGGGGGTTTCAGAGACGTGAACATGTCTCCTTGGGGTGCATTCAGCCCCCACTTCACAACGGCGGATAGCCGTAGAGTAAAGATCGCTTTAGCGCAAACAAATGGAAAATAGTACACGGTGAAATAATGGAACAGCAAAAAGAGATTAAATTGTGTTTGAGGATGTCTGGGGGAGAAGAGAGACAAGGCAGTGACTTTAAAACATACAAAGAGCCGCACGAAATGCAGATCACGCGGCACGGAAGCAGCAGCAAGCCAGCAGCTGATCGAGCAAATAGGAGGTAAAAAAAAAAAAACAACTGTTAATTGTTTCCCATTGTATCACTGTTAAAGAGGGGTTTCGGGGGAGCGAGCACGTCTTTTAGGGGTGCGTTCAGCCCCCCCTTTTACAATGGCGCATAGCGCTGGTGGGGGGCAAAGCAAGCGAAGTGCAGATCACGTGGCACGGCAGCAGCAGCAGCAAGCCAGCAGCTGATCGAGCAAAGAGGAGGTAAAAAAAATAAAAAAGAACTTGTTTCCCATTGTATCACCGTTTAAGAGGGGGTTTCAGAGAAGCGGCCGCGTCTCCTTGGGATGCATTCAGCCCCCTTTTTCACAAAGGCAAGTAGTGCTTGGCAGGAAAGGGGTTGGCGAGCGAAGCAAGTAGGGGCAAAGCTTACTTGTGTGCTTACTTTTTACATGACCATATATTTGATCTTTAATTAAAGTTAGCATATTCATTACATCATTTAGTGAAGATTACTACTTAGTGTGCAGCTCTTATTATTGAGACCAGTGGATTCCAGACTTGGCTCTTGGGACCCCCTGGGGCTGCAGGTTTTTGTTCCAACCACCTTCTGTTTTTAATTGGGCTCATAGCCTAATTAGGTGAATTGTCATATCCCATTTTCTATGCTTTGGGGACAATGAAGAAATTACAAAATTGAGTGTGTTAATACATTTTAATACAAATTAAGCAGTTATAAATGGATAATATATTTTTTCTTTTACATTTTATTTATGTTCATCCTGATTTCCATTCTGCCTTTCCATGATTGGTTAATTAGTGGGTCTGACGCTGAAGCAGTTGCAGCGTTTCATCATTTAGTGTTGTTCGCTCGGGTGGCTGCTTTGCCCATTTTTAGTTGTCATTACTAGGATACAATGAAGGGAGCAGACTTTGGATGCGAGCGTCAGTAGGCTTTGTGCCTTAGGAACTAAGTTACCTGAACTATTCTCTGACATTTCATTAATTATTTTCCACTTTGATGCTGATCTTTCGGATCATAAAATAAGTCATTACAATAGCAACGGACGAGAAGAATTCATCATTAATCACAGAATTACGATATTTGAGGGTTCCTCTCTCACACGATTTGGCTCAAAAACTAATCAGCACCTTGTCATCTCATAACAGGCTGAAGTTTCGAGTTTGGTATTTTTCTGTACAGCCATTTTAGCTCTAGACCGTCCGGACACACACAAACACACACAGACAGACAGACACACACCCATCATCGAGATATCAATGTTTTTGGTATCAGGGGACCCTAAAATGTCGAGATCCGTGCAAAAACTGGAGATTGAAATTTTTGACGAATCTAACGCTTTCACTCCCCCCCATAGACGATGACTTATATTGGGGGTTTTGGGTTGGGGGGATGGTTGGCGCAAAGCACCAGCCACTTTGCATCTCTGCTGCTCGCGTATGTGGATTTCACTTTCACCAAACAACAAATCTATTAATTTTCACGGATAGGCCTCTTCATTGGGAAAAAACACTACTTTTCCCTGATGGCAACACGAATTAGACGATCTACAAGTCTCCGACTTAAAGCTTAAATCCGAACAATATATTTAAACTCTTTTCGATGTTATTTCACCAAGTAATAATTCACGTTTGCTTGTGGTAATGCGATCTTTACTATCATTTTTTTGAGACTTTCAAATTTTAGTACTTCCATTATCTCTAACCTGCTCTGCATGTGTATCACACCAACGTGTTTGAATTCTGTATGACATTCTACTTTGTTCTACTTTGCCTTCAACTCTTTGTCTTTTATTTCCAGCCCTGGGCGTGGTTAAATCTCTTGGCAGAAAATGTCGTCTCACAGGACGTGAAAGTATTCCTCTGAAAAAGTCATGTCTCATCCCAGGATTTTTTAATTATAATAGAGAGATGTCTTATAATGTAAAACTCATACTGCTATCCTTTTCTGAATGCAGAATAAGAGAAAAAAAAAAGAATAGCTATCTAGATGAGATCAGTTATTATCTGTTAGTATCAGCGATTGTGAATCTGGTCGGAACAAAAACCTGCAGCCACAGGGGGTCCCCAGGACCATTGCTGAACCACTGCTTTAGACAATGTTGATTATTTAATTCCTTTTTTTAATTGACAGGTTTTTAAGTGATGTTTCTACAAATACATCTGTCATCACAGTTCAGGAATCATTGACTTCATTCCGTGAGTAACTGAATTTCTTATTTACTCAAGAGAAGGCCTGCACAGGCCTAAAATGTCTGACTTACTGTCCATGCTTTCCTCTCGTTTCTTCAGCTCTTTATACTTTAGATTTTTTTCCCCTGAAAAATAAAAATGTTGCCTTAATTTGCAAGTCAATCACACATTGCTTTAAACAAAAAAATAAATAAAACCCATTACATTATTAAAATTATTATTTTAAAAAAGGAGATTGATTAAATAACTGTTAATGGATTAAGGAAAATATATATTTTTGTGTTCATAAGAATTACATCTGAATGCTTTGAAATTACTTCTGACACCTCAGTAACAAGAAAACCCCCACATATCGTAAACACTTGTCTTGATGTCTGCTTATGCAGGGCATTGGGCTTTTTAAGGTACTCTCCTATTTTTGGCCCACAAGACCACCAAAAAAACTAAATCTATGCCATTTTTGGATCATAGTTTGTGCGGGAAATGACACTCTTATGATAAACAATAAACCAACAGGTGTGTCCGGCAAAAATAATCAGAAGGACTTTAAGTTAAACTCAACCGACCTTAGGGGTTCATGTCGTAATGGGGTACGAGAGGTCAAAGTTACCCCTTTCCACAAATTTCATGAAAAAATAAGGATTGGTAATATAGGCATGTGCATTGGTGTTTTATGTTATTTCAAGGTCCCTGATCACGAATATGATTATATTTTTGATTCTGTGCCACTGTTCCTAGCCCTCCCTCAAGATTCAAAATAACTAAATTCAAGCATAAGCATTTGAGGTATCATTTCAGAGTATTTCAAAGTCAGTGATTACAAATATGTGGTTATTTTTATCATTCACTTGGGGTCTATCCCTCTATGGACTTCTATCAGAAGGTGACGAATGACAAATTTTTATTTCAATCAAAAACATTTAGACTTTAAACACTTAGATAGATAGATAGATAGATAGATAGATAGATAGATAGATAGATAG